>VXBQ01016505.1:21241-47429 GCA_013400175.1 Phainopepla nitens | reverse complement strand
CAAAAAACCAAAAAAAAAAAACACCAAAAACAAAACACACACGCACCAGGCATTAGCGTTAATTAATTCTGCGACTCGCTTTCTACGTCTGTAAACAAAAAGAGTAGCATATGGGATGTTTTCCAGTACAAATTAATTAACCCTTGGAATATGGTCTCCCAAACTGCTGGCAGAGTGGTGTAGATGGAGAGAGAGACAAAGTGACAGTCCCAGCAGGAGCAAAACTGCTAGAAGAAGATAAAAACATGCCTCTGAATATTCCAGGTTGCACTAGCTAAGGGGAATTCAGCGGTGTAAAATGTTGTGGTTTTCTCTGTGCTAAATCATGTCTCAGATGTGTGTGGTTTGTCCTGGGCTCCACAACTGACAATTGCCTGAATTTACAGCTGAATTTAAAAAACGTGGAATCACAGAATTGCTGAGGTTGGAAGAGCTCTCTAGGGTCATCGAGTCCAACCATTAACCCAGCACTGCCAAGGCCACCACTGCCCCACGTCCCCAAGGGCCACATCCACATGGTTTTTAAATCTCCCCAGGGATGGAGACTCCACCACTGCCCAAGAGCTGCTGTGCCAGGGCTGGACAGCCCTTTCCATGAAGGAATTTTCCCTAAAATCCAATCTAAACCTCCCTTGGTGGAACTTGAGGCAGTTCCTCTTGTTTTATTACTTTTTTACCTGGAAGGAGACCCCCACCTGACTGCACCCTCCTGCCAGGGAGTTGTGGAGAGTGACAAGGTGCCCCCTGAGCCTCCTTTGCTCCAGACTGAGCCCTCTTAGCTCCCTCAGCTGTTTTTATCAGACCTGTGCTCTGGACTCTTCCCCAGCTTCCCACCGATGGCCACATCAGAAGAGAGGATTAAGGAGGATGATCTCATTCCCACACACATCCCACTGACAGCAGAAGAAGAAAGCAAAGCACCCTCAGGGCTGGGTTGCCCCACAAAGGACGGGGCTCTCTGCAGATGCACCTCCAACGCTCAACAGGAAAACCATGGCAGGACAACCCCGCCGGCTGCTGCAGTGGAAAAAAGTCATCAGCCAACAGCCTCTCTCAGCAGTGCCTGTTTTTGTCGTTGGCTGCTGCACACAGAGCCCAGCCGTGCTGGAGAACCGTCGCTGCCAAGTTTCACATGATTGTATCTAAACCGTGCAATATTTTGGGGGGCTTTTTGGGTATTTCCACCCAGGCAACTGAAGGATGAATTAAGAGCCATGCCCAGCCCGCAGCTGCAGGTACCAGCCTGGTAGGGAAGATGCAACGGTGCAGAACGCTTCTGACTAAGGTTTCAAGTCAGCAGGTCAGATTTGGGGCCCCTTGCACCACTCTTGGCCCATTTTCCCATTTCTCCCTGCCTCCAGCTTCAGCCACAAACAGCCTGGCTCTGCCCGCAATAACCACAGCATTTCAAACTGTTGCTCTCCTCATTTTAATAAACACAATGAAAAGTGAGAAATCTGCGCTAGACAACTCCATCTATGTTTAGATCTTTATTATTTTTCCTCTGTACTATGCTGCCAGCAGAGAGATTTCTTGGGTCAGGTCAGCAGACAAAAGAAACAGAAATAGAAGCCGATTTTTCATGGCAAGCAGCCACGATCCTCTGGCCGGAGACTGTACAAAAGGCCTTGGTAAGGAGGATACGGGACACCTTCCTCTTTCACCCCTGCTTCAGCACAAACAGCTATAAATCTTCCAAACCTGGCAAAGAAAATGGTAAAAGCACCGCTATCCCCAGCCCCAGCTTGGGGTAATTTGCCTTTCCTCTTGCACAATGTGAGCTGGCACAACTTGGCCCCTCCGAGTCCCCAGTCACCACTGACCAGTTCCAAAATACCAGGTAGCCCAGAAAATGGGCTTTCAGTGCAAATAGGAAGCAGGTTGCCCTGAAAAAAATGAGAATGGAGTAGTCTAAGGGCCGAGGGTATGATTAAAGAACTCAGGAAAGCCTTACTGAGGAAAAGCAGCTGGTTTTCTGCTCAATTTTTAAAGACTAAGATTCCCATCCTGCGCACGTTGATAACGATAATTGCACTGGAGCCATTAATTCTGCTGCAGTTAAATATGTATTAATTTCTTTAAACTACAAACCTCAGCCTGGTTTACCCTGAGGCAGCAATTTGTTCCAGGATAAAACCCACCACGAAAACCCCTTGGTCTGCGAGTGAGCTGCCTGGCTGGAAAACTCTCCTTTGCCTATTGGAAAACACAAGCAGAGCATGATCTAAGTGCAGCCCGAGGGGCTCTTGCCCTCCTTAAACAGGTCCTTCCTGGCTGTTAGTGTCCCTGGATGAAACAGCATCTTACTTCTGAATTTGGACTTAAAACTGCAAAAACAAACACTTGACACCTTAACAAAACCCAGCTGTTCTCTCACAAAACCTTCACCACATCAAACAGACCCTTGTGGTGCTCGTGGACTGGAGTCACATCCCAAAACTGGGGAGGATGGGTGCTGTCCTCCATCCTTGAGAGCTTTGCCCTGCCCCACAGAGAACAGGATCCACCCTCAGAGCATCCAGGTTTCCAAAGGCTGAGCTCCACGTTTTGCAGGAGGAGTGCACGGACACAACAGCAGCCCAGTGATGGCCCTGGGCTTTTTAAATGACTGCTGTGCTCCTCTGGTGACACAGAGTAAATTTTAATGACCACTCATAACCACAGAGAAGGGTGTAAAACCAAACCGCTGACACAACTTTAACTACAGCGACACAAATGTGCTGCTATAATATTTTTACAGTTCCTTTTTATACATAATGCATGATCCTTCTGCTCAAGTTTCCCCTACGTTCTTTTCCCATGAAATAATTTACATTAATACATAATTTATTATGGCAACTTGTAAAGCAATTAGGGGTTTCAATCAATTTTTCTTATCCTTTTTGGCAGATAAATTCTGTTTGGAACCTAACCCAAACATTTGTCTGCGCACAGGTGCACATCCAATTCCTTTTTTTTTTTCCCTGTGTTGTTCAAGTTTAATTGTGGTCTCACAGTCCCTGTGCACAGGGTAAAAGGCAGCCTGCATTTTCCACTGCCCCCTGTTCATGCTCAGGAGATAATTTCTAAGTGTGGAACACATTTAATGGTTTCACATTAATTGGAATTAGCTGATGGCAGTACCAGGGAGTTTTCCTAGTGCAGAAATATGATGAAAATACAATGGGCAGAGCTGTGCTTCAACGGGAAATGAAAACAACAGCCCCAAAATGTGCTCTGGATATTAAACACACCTGGGGGCTGTGGGCTCCTTGTGCCAACAGCCTGCATGGGGGAGGGAAATCCCTGACCTCAAGAGTGAAATGTGCCCAGCTCTTCAACAGGATCCCCTGGAGAGGTGTCCCTGCTCCAGCTACACCTCACCAGAATTCCCTGAGCAGCTTTTTCTCTTTGCTGGGTGACTGGGTTTGAATGTGCACCAAGATGCTCTACACTGATGGCCTTTCCAAAAAAACCCCGAAATTCCAGAAAGCTCTGGTCCAGAAAGAGAAGGTGTGCAAGCCTGGCAGGTGCTGTCAGGATGCATTCAAGGGCCATCATCCCCATGGAGGGGTTCAAGGTTGGCCTTGATGATCCTGGAGGTCTTCTCCAACCTTAATGATTCCATGAGCTGGCTTTTCCCCTGGTTTCTTGGCTTCCCTCTGTCACCCAAGGATGGTGAAAAGCCACTTCCAAGAAAGAGCTGTGCAACAGTGAGCCCAAGGCTGCAGCCCTGCCCTGGCACGCTCGGAATGACGGCGTTGCCGAACGCGGTGGAGGAGTGACGTGAGAGTGCCAAAGGACAGACAAGCTGCCCTGTGTGCCCCATCCCTCACCCTGCTCTGCTGCAGCACCCCAGGAGGACAAACTCTGAGAGAGCCCTCCAAGGGAAAATGGAAATGATGGCTGCTCTGAAAAGAGCACTTCCCAGAGGATGAGTGCAGGATCTGCCTCCAGTGGGCTCAAAGCCATCCTCCTCCTCCTCCTCCCTTTTACAATCAGGGCCGGGACTGGGATCCTGCATGCACAAGCACCTTGTCACAGCCTCAATAAAACCCTGCCTGCAGCTTCCCTCAGAGATAATTTCTTGCTTACACAGAAAACAGGAGGTCACAGCTGTCAGCACATGCCTACAGAGCTTCTCTTACTAGGTCAGGTTGGACAGGGCTTGGAGCAGCCTGGGATAGTGGAAGGTGTCCCTGCCATGGCAGGAGGTGGAACAAGATGGGCTTTGATGTCCCTTCCAATCCAAACCATTCTGGGATTCTATTACTTTTGACTTCCTATACTGGAATTTTTCTGTCTTTGGGTGGATAGCAAAAGACATAGGCAGGGACACCTTCCACTCTCCCAGGTTGCTCCAAGCCCCATCCAATCTGATCCTGAACATTTCCAGGGATCGGGCATCCACAGCTGCTCTGGGCAGCCTCTGCCAGGCCATCACCACCCAAATGCCACAATTTTCTAATATGTCACCTTTCTCTAGCACAGTCACTGATGTTTTCACTGGAGACCTGCCACAGAGACTGCCGAGGAAGGAAAAGGGAAAAAACTCCCCAAACTATCCATCAACAGGACAATTCTTACACTCCTGGGTGTTTCAAGGACCCTTCAAGGAGAAGGGAAAGCAGTAGTTGTTGAATTTATAGTTATAGGCATTTCACCTTTAATCTTCCTTCAGGCAAAAGGCTATATATAGATAAAACCCAATCTTTTTAGTAATATTATCATTTCACTGGCAGAAATATTTCTCACAAGTCTAAAAACCAAAAGATTATTTAGGTCACCCTGGGAACTGGACCTAACCATGCATCATCCAATGTATCAAGTCTTTAATAATGTTTACTCAATATACTGAGTTTGGTTACAATCTATAATCCGTTTTCAGATTCCTGCAGTGTTTAGTACCTTAAAAGAAAAGTTCCAGGGTTTGGATGATGCTCTCCCTGGCAGAGGCTGGGCTTCCCTCTCCCCTGCTGCCCCATGGTCCAGAAATAAGCTGCCTCCCTGCCCAAAGCTGCCCTCACCCCAAAGGCACTAGGAAGACTCTTTTCTAAGATCCTCGTTTGTCTAAAACCCCCAAAAAATCAGCCAACATCTCTCCAAACCTCCAACATAGATAGGACTGTGAGTCTTTGGCTCATGTTGTCTGTGCTACCAGTCCAAACTTCACTGTGTTTATTTATCCCAGTGCTTTCCACCAACAGGGACTTGGCCCTGTGACCTGAAATATTCCCCAAGTTTCGCATTTCAATTGCAACTTATTTAAAAACTCAAGCAAGTTTTCATATGGATTGGTCTGTGACTGTGGCCCACATTTGGGGACATCCAGAAGAACACTCAGGGAAGATAACTGAAATGAAACCCAGGCCAAGCAACGCCCTCACACGAGGGAAGGACGGGCTGCTCTTGACTGGGCTGGCAGAGACCACTACAGGGCAAGCTGAGGTCAAGGAGGTGACACTCAGTGCCCTCAGGAGGAGGATAATTTGGCAGCCTCGAAGGCCAGCACAGCAGCACCAAAAAAATGCAGAAGGCTCTTTAAAAGCTCTTAAAGACAAGCTGCTTCTCAATTAGGCAGAGACTCTGAGTATCTGCTGAAGAGCCTGCCAGTGCCACAGTGCAAGGCAAAACCAGCTGATCTGGGTTCTTTGCTCCTCACTCATGTTGGAAAGGCAGGAGAGAGGGAATGGGATGTCTCTATCCCTTCTTGACTTTGAAGCTTGTGATTTTCATCTTAAAAAACCACAAATGCTCTCCCCATCTCCCCACACTCCCAATGGCTGGAGCTACCAGAGAGCTTGGGAGACATCTCCTGTCAGTGCATGTGCCTGCCTCTCATTAACACTAATGAGAGTTGTGTCCCTGCAGAAAAGGGGCAGCCTCTTTGTCTGTGAAGGATTGGCTTTCACAGCAAGGAGCTTGGCTCAAACTTGACCTACAATTTTAATTGGGTTTTGAGGCCTCGCCCAGGGATTGGCTCCCCGCTACGAATGCCAAAGAGCACAACACAACAGCACATCCTCTGGCACTATCAGTTTTTCAGGATCATCACCAATCCTCCATCCATTTTGGTGGCTGTTCAGCATAAAAAATTGATAGCAAGCTCTGACATAAAAGGTATCAAACATATTATACCATGGTTACTGTCAACGGCAAAAATGAGACATTTTCCTTATTGTTTGAGGTCTGTCCAACCACTTTGCGCAGGTGGTAGAACATCTCAGTGATAATGCTGTTATTTATTGCTTGCATCATGCAAACAGTCAAGAACCACAGTCGTGGGCTGGATACTCAAACACAACCTCAGACCCCAAATGTTTCTAATCTCAACTGTAAGAGCAGCTCTAAAAATAAGCAGATGTATCAGCGGGGAGGGGAGAGGAGATAAGCAATTCTCTCAGCAATGGCAACAGGGCACAACAACCACCTCTGGGGAGGAGAGTGGCACAGGTGTGGTGGGGTGGGGGCCCCTCCATCCCTGCTGTGGGGGCCCACCCCAGAGTCTGCAGGGGAGTGGTTTTGGAGACATCCAAAAGTCAGGACATCCTCCCACCCATCGCCGTGAGGAAGGGGAGCGGAGGAAACGCGGAGAGAAGTTTGTTACTCACCCATCACGCCACAGGAGAAGAGGGTAGGTCCTTGACTCATCTTTGGAGTGTGCTGCAAACAACCAGGAAAACTGTTCACTTCTCACAGACTCGACCTGGGCACCACACACCACCCCGCCTCCAGCCTGGGCAAAGCCTTCCACGGCCCTGTTCCAGCAGGGACAGACCCAGTCACCTTTCCTCAAGGAAATCAACTTTATTAAACGCTGTGCAGAGTCCTTGTCAAGGCCTGAGCTTGCAGATCAAGGGTCCTGCAGCCAGCCCTTACCTCAGGGAAGAACTGCAGCGAGGTCTCCATCCCTAAAACTCTGGAGAAACTGAAATGGGAGCTGCAACTCAGTGGTAATCCTGGATTGGGCAAGAAGGGAGCAGAAGTGGTATCTTGAACCTCATCCAAGCCCCTTAAGGCCTCCCCATCTAGGTACAAAGCAACTCTTTAGCTTTTTTAAGCATATAATGTGTTTCTAAGGCAAGGCGTCCTCACCTCAGCACTTCTGGGGAGTCTGTGCTCAGATTGTGCTGATTTGCACTAAAAATAGGGGGAAAATGCCACTCTGTGGGTATAAAATAATCCTGGTTGCTTTTCACATTCTTTTTTTTCCAAGAATTTTCCTCTTGACAACATAAGAGACACCATCAGACTTCTAAAAATGAGCATGGATGGGTTCACATATAATAAATCAATGTTATCCACAGCTGCATGCCATTTCAGCTATGCCTGCAAAAACACACTTTCATACTAATTGTTCCTTTATTATCCCTAAAAATATCCATATTCTGGCTTCTGAAGTGTCTATCCTGGCAACACCATCCCATCTGACTGAGGCTTTACATCATCTGAGGGAAGCACCAGCATGGCCCCCACGTTCATCTGCACTGCCATAATTGTGTTTTACCTGGCATTAGGCCACTGCACTCACACCTTCCCTCCTGAGCCATGTTTTACATGTTGCCTGCTCACATAACTATGGAATCTCAGAATGGTTTGGGTTGGAAAGGACCTTAAGGCCATCCAGTTGCACCTGGGCAGGGACACCTTCCATGTGTCCAGGTTGCTCCAAGCCCCATCCAAGCTGGCCTTGGAGACTTCCAGGGATGGAGCAGCCACATTTTCTCTGTGCCAGCATCTCCAGTGCATCATGAGGACAACAATATTAATAATAATAACAACAACAATACCAAATGATGGCACCTGAGCAATCCAATAACGGATCCCACCTCATATACAGAATGCTGGAAATACTGAGTCTAGAGGGACAGGGAGGCATAAAACAACTACAGGGTGTAGAGTGGAGAAGGTAAATAAGGGTCAGCCACCTTTGGAGCATGTGCCACTTTTCTAGGTGAAGCAAGGATATCTCCAGCTGTCAAGCCCCAGCTTATGATCCATCAGCAGAATTAATCAGGAGGCACAGAGGACAGGCAGCTGTCTCCAAGGAGCAGCCAAAGTAAAGCAAAGATGGAAGTGGGACAAGCCCCAGAGAAGGCAGGGGCTGTGCCAGTGCACATCTGTGTGCCAGCCCCAGAGACCAGACACTGTCTGCAAAGGCAGGAGGGAGAGGAGTCTGACATATGTCCCATATTGAATATAATTACCATTTTGTAAGAATTTTGTCTTTATACCAAACTGGGAGCTGAACCAAATGAGCCCACTGGCTGTTGGCAGGTGATGCTGCCCCAGTGCTCAGACATTTATTTCCTTTGGGTTTCGCTTTTCGGTCCTCCCCACAAAGCTAGCAGAAAATCTCTTGCTTTCTTCAGTGGATCAGCCTTCTTGTGATCATCTGCCCCAATTTAACAGTCCAGGCAACCCAGCAATTCAGCTTGTGTACCCAGGACTATCCCTGCACTCCTGACCAGCCCCAGAGATGTGGGAAGCACTCGGCAAACACGTGAGGGCAAAGTTTTGTGTTACAGCTCTGCACCTCTAGCACCTGCCATCAGACACCCCGAGCACCCAGCCCTTCTCTTAGGAGTAGGAATTACTCTCATCTGCCTCTCTGCAGCCAGCTCCCCTTCAGCTGCCCCACACACTTCCCAGGGCACAGCTGGCATTGAATGTTCAGGCTTCCCCTTCCCACCCTGAGCAGCAGCCGTGGGAGATGCTGCCTTCCCAGCAGGAGCTAACACTACAGCAAGGGTATTTTTTTAAAGTATCAATATCCTTCCCAAATTTCACCCTTTTAAGGCAGGATTTTCCACTGCCTCTGGCTTGCTCACCTTCTCCTCCGCCTTTCACTGCCAGGGCAGCCTGCCTTCACCCCAGCACACTGTGCTTCTCTGCCTGGGGAGCCCAGCTGGACAGTTTGTCATCCTCAGCAAACTCAGGCATTTGTATTTCTTTTATGTTCAGAATGCCCATTTATGGCTCATCCTGCCAGATGCTTCCTGCTGTGTTCCTGCACACCCTTATCTGAGGCTCTCAGAGCACCCTGCCTTTCGGACGAGTTTCTCCTCAGACCATGCCCATCTCTCCAGGAGAACATAGAGGCAAATGTCCACAACCAGCCTTGCTCTGATGGCTCTCCATCACCCTGCACCTCCTCCTCATGGCTGCCTCCAGCCATGCTGCCCTTTATTTCCTCCTGCCATAGGTACACTTGGCCCTCACAGCACCCTTTAGTTTGTTTGCTGCCCCTCATTTGTTTTTTCTGCTGTTGCCTGCTCATTCAGCATGGTGGATTTGCACCTCTCCAGGCTCTCAGAGAAATTAAGTACCACAGCACCACCCTTCACCATCTCCCTCTTAATCCTGCTTCCCACTTGCTCATCCTCCTATTAATGATGAGCATCTGTTTGCTGTGGGTGAAGCAACATCTCACCTGTGTTGTTCACAGCACTGATTTGATTTTTTTTTCGTGCTGTTTATCCCATTGGGTGCTTACTGAAATCCACATGTGCAAAAGCCACAGCACTCCAATCATTTACGAATCACCTGCTCCTTGGATATTAATGCAGCTTTGTAGAAATCAGCACCACAAACCATCTAAAGATCCATCCCTGCAGGACAGAAGACCCTTATTACAAAGCTACAGCAAAGTTCTTGGCAGTAGAACAGTTTTGAACAGAGATTTCACAAAGCTTACCAGCTCAGTCCTGCATGTTATGGAGTCAGCACCTTTGTTTTCCCGAGTTTTGGTTAAGATCATCACCATGGTAATGCAGTCCTGCCTCCGAGTCCATCAGGGTCCAGGCAAAGGGTGCTGGCAGCTGGGGGCTGGCAGAGCTCCTCTTTCAGTCCATGTTCCCCCAGGAGAGGCTGGGCCCTCCCCTGCAGGGACAGCCTCAGGGTGGGGAAAGCTCCCTGCACAAAGAGAGAGAGGGGAACAGCTTTAGGGGACTTCCCTGGAGGGTGGATGCACTGGGCAAGGGGCAAGCACTGCCCAAAAAAAAAACCCTGATGGTTTTGTTGAGGGGTGTGTTTATTTTAGGATATTAAACACACTGTGTGTGTCCCCCTGCTCCCCATCAGCACAGAGGTGTTTCACAGGATGGGGCACTCTCAGGAGCTCTGTTGGAAGCACACAAGGTACACAAGGTGATCCACAGGGACACAAGTATTTCAATCAAATTAATAAAGTTTCCTCTGAATTCTCCATTTGAAAAGGGGACTTGCATCCCCTGTATTGAAGGTACAAAAGACATTGAAAGCAGAGCTCATTAAAGCTCCAGGGCTGATCTCACAGAAACCCTTTGCCCCCAGACCAGCTGGGAGCAGATGTCCAGCAGAAAAAGCCTCTCCAGCATCATTATGGCTGTGAAATCCCCTGGATGAACCTATCCCACCCCAGTCACCCCATCATTCCCAATCAAGGAAGAGCCCTTTGGGAAAAAACACAAGGCAAAGTGTTGCCTGCAAGGAAGGAGAGACAGCTCCCTGCCCTGATATCCTAAGGGCCACCCCATGCCTCTTGATCTTCACCTATTTCTTAGGTAGTTTTAGGTAAGAAAAGCTAAGGCTGGACAGCAAGGAGGCTCTTGAAACAAAAACTGCAAGCCAGCTGATACAGCACTGCCCAGCCCTGACCAGGAGCCCTGCCTCACCTCCTGGCATCCTCCCCAACAGATTTATTCCCTTGTAAAACAGACAGATTGCAACTCAAATCTGATTACCAAAATCAGCGTTTTCCCCAAATCACTCCCCTAATCCTGTTTCGCTATTTTGCTGCTTTGCACTTAATGCAAACAACCAAACCCACCATTTGCACAATCCAGAGAGCATAAAACACTGATCTTGTACCATCCAGTCAAAGCCAATTGTGATAGTTAAGGATAGTAGATGAAAATATACCACCAAGTATTAACCCTTATTCCAAACTGACTGCTCTTCCCTGCTCCTAAATCATCCTGTCCATGTTTACTTGGATTAGAGCTTGCAGTGGTGTTAAGAGTAGCTCATTTAAAGGCCAGCTGGCTAGTAAAGAAAAATCACCTTCTATTATTTTATGAGGACAAAGTTCATGCAGAGTGCAAAGCCAAGACTGGGAATCAATACATTTTCCGAAGATTTACTGTTCCCAAGGGTGCCTGGTACAGTCTCCAGCTTTCTATGGGATATCAGTGGACTCATAATTTACAGTTTACTGGTAACTTCATCACAAACCTCTGGGCAACCCAGTGACCAAATGAAAACTGTCAAACAGAAAAGTAAACATTTCAGAGTGTCAAAATGACACATAATTTGTAAGCAGGGTTAGATGGGATACTGGGAAGGAATTCCTGGCTGTGAGGGTGGGCAGGCCCTGGCACAGGTGCCCAGAGCAGCTGGGGCTGCCCCTGGATCCCTGGAAGTGTCCAAGGCCAGGCTGGATGGGGCTTGGAGTAGCCTGGGACAGTGGAAGGTGTCCATGGCAGGGGGTGGAACAAGATGGTCTTTAAGATGCATTTCAAACCACACCACTCTGTGATTCTGGGATTTCTATCTCTCACAATCTTAGCTGCCCTGATCCTGACAGAGATAGGAGTGCTTGCTGCAGCGACAAACTCTCTGTGCTGGGAGGACACTGGGGCACTGCTGGCACAAAGATCAAACAAGGCTTCAGAGCAGCATTAAAGCAGCTAAGCACATTCACCAGGTATGATTTCTTCAGGAATAATTACCCTCCCCTAAGGTGATGGTTAATGCTGCAGCAGCAGACTCGGGTACACACCCGGGCAGGAGCAGCAGCAAGTACAGGCAGAGACTCCCTGTCCTGGCACACCATCACACCTGCCTGCTCCTGTGCATCCCCTGCAATTCACACAGCCCTAATGACAGGCAGCACAGCAAACTGCTGCCAGCCACCACCACCCCCCATCGCCGGGGCCGAGGCGCACTTGCAGCTATCAGCAATTTTAACCACTGCTCGGTTGGGTTTTGGAAACATCCCCATGGAGAAACTGCAATAAAAAGGGAAACTTTCCAGTGAAACGTGATCTCTGGCTGCCCATCCTGCCTCACAGGGCTCCTGACGCACGGTGCTGCCCTGTCACATCCTCTGCATGCAAACAAGTGCCATGGGACACAAACTGCAGAGCCAGGATGGGCCCTATTGATGCTGAGGAGGAAACCACCGTGTATTTATAGACTGGACGCTTTCACACACACACATGCTAATAAAAAGGTACTCTGCAGGGACCATTAATTACTTTAAGAAATGTATTTCCTCGTTTGCAATCAGATAAAGGAACTATCTTCATCATGATGTCAAGGTTAAGTTTAGACTCGAACCGTGGCCACTAATGACAGAGCTGTATGAAAAGCCCCCGAGAAACTCCAGTGCACAGAAATCCTCAAATTTTAAGCCTGGGACAGTGGAAGGTGTCCATGGCAGGGGACCAAGCAGAAGCCTCATGTGGTCTTTGCAGTGGCAGAGTTGGGAAGAGGTCTCTCTCAGAGTTGCTTTCCAGACAGTATCACAGCTATGGAGTGTTGGGCTTGGAAAAAAATTGAGTGAAATGATCCAACTCTCATCCATAGGCTTGAAAGGTAAATTCTGGGGAACAAATATGCTCCTTACAAGGCACAAGCATGGCCTTAGAGCTGCTCACAGGGGATAAACAGCCCTTCCCTGCAGGGAGGTCTCACACATGACTGGTGTTAGCACAGCAGGCTCCAAGCACCACTCACAGCCGTGCCCTGCTCACCTGCTACACTGAACTGCATGGAAAAGACCTCAAGATTCAGCAAACTGTCTGCCAGAAGCTCTGCCACAGCTGGAGGGAGCATGAACAGTGACCAGAATCCCATTCCCAGGCAAATTATAAAAAAATTCCTCACAGAAGAGGTTACCAAGCCTGGAGTCCCCATCCCTGGAGGGATTTAAAAGCCCTGTGGATGTGGCACTTGGGGACATGGGTTAGTGGTGGCCCTGCCTACGCTGAGGAAACAGACTCCATGATCTTAGAGGTGTTTTCCAACCTTACCAACTCCACGATTCCGTGGTCTGACCCCCAGAAATACCCCTTGTGAAGACAACTGAGCACCAGCATGACACAGATTTCCACCTGCTGTGGGGTCACCACCCTCTGCACAGAAAACATTCAACCCCTGTCCAGCTCAATAATCCATCTCCAGACACACACACTGACATAAAACCTATTCACAGTGGAAAGGGCACACGGGAACGAGGAGCTGGAGCTGTATTTTGCATACTGATACACCTTGCAAGCAGAACAGTGTGAATTCTCTCAGAATACAAATCACCTGCCCCTGCTGAATTTTTAATGCTGATCAAAGCGAAGAAGCCATGACCCAAGCAGGACCCCACTCCCTACCCCTGCCCCAGCACCATTCCCTGTGCTGTGCTTGAAGAAAATGGCTGAGCAAGGAGCCCCTGGGGTTTCTGGAGTTTATTTAGTGCAGGTTGGACCCACATGTCTGAAGAACCAAACCTAATCCCTCTGGGCCACACTCTGAGCATGATTCCAGGGCTTCACCACCAGCAAAACAGACATTCCCTCCACCATGCACATCTGGATTTCCCCGTGCAGTCAGACCACTGTGGGGACCAGGCACAGCACAGCTGGTCATCCCCTCCCAAACCCTACAGGGGGCTACAAAGAATTTGGGGAAATGGCCAAAACCGGTGACTGGAATTTAAAATGGTGGGGTTTAAGGCTTTCTGCAAGCATAAAACGGCAATATTCACCCAAAATAAAAAAATCATGCTTCTCTCCCCATCCTTCCACTTCTTAGAAGTGATTTGGGGCTACACTGAATTTCCTCATTGCACAGCCTGTCTCACCCTCAGGGCTTTGGACAATGCCAAGGAGTACATCTTCAATTCCTTGATTTATTGTGTTATGAGTTTGGAAATAATCCATGAAGTCTATCATTTGCATGTAGCTAAGTCTGGGTTTATTTCCTCACTCAGGCAATAATTTGTCTTCTGCAACAGGGCTGAGTAGGCTCAGCTCTGGGCAGTCTGTTCCCCTTGCTTGAGCACTAGTCTATGTCTTTAGAGAATACTGAGTTTATTTATGGGGTAAAACCCTCCAATACATGTGAAAGATGCCATTCAGGGCCCGAAAAGAAATCTTTACACTCTGAAAATGCTCCATGGACTAGTCCTGAGCAAACAGGATGAGTCAGTGCACATGACTTTCTATCAAAGGATGAAATTTCCAGGGAGGCAGCTGCTTCAGGATTGTCCCCTGGGACTCTGTCAAGAGCAAAGAGCGGCCCCAGGGTGCCCAGCCTCGGTAGAAGAAAGGCTGCAGCCCTGCCCATCTCACCCTGAGCCTGCAGTCAGTTCCTGCTGCTCCACAGGATCTTCCCCAGCTGCTGGAAGGGCAAACACCATCCAGGACACCATGGCTCTCACACTCCTGCCCAGCTCCTGTCTGGCAAAAACCTGTGCTGCCCCATGCTCCAGGTACTCCGAGACTACCAGCCAAAGAAAAGGAAATGTATTCCTCTGCTTCCTGCTTGCATCCAGACTGGACTTCTCCAGGGCTAACAAGACAAAGACACACTTTCAGCACTAATTAGTAAGTGAAGGACTTGCCTGCATGCGACACAGCAGAGGGGGAAGCAGTGTGTGAGGTGAGCATGGCTCCACAAGAACCATAATCACCTCAGTGCTCATGACCAGCAGCTTCACACAGGAACACAGGTTCTCACCAACACAGCCCAGAACTCACCTGTCCTGCCAGTGCAGGACAGCCTGCATGGAGCCAGCATCTACAGCCACGCCAGTAAATCCACAGCCAGAAGGAGCTCGAGGTGTCCCACGACAGCACCCATCACACAGGGCCACATTAGGAATCAAAAATGCCATGTGAGCCACCAGGGATGGCCACATGCAACCTGGCTCACAGAGCCTGAGCTTAACCCTCACTACCAGCAGCAGCAGACACACCAGGGTCCTGCCCACAACCCTAAATGCATTACAGAGCAAATAAAAGTCTATTATTTCAATCCAATCCCCTGCTCCATTTGCCTGGGTACTGCCTCAGCCTGACACCACAGTCACACAAGGCAGAGGCTCCCCTGCACCCCAAACCACACATCCAAACACCTCCAATCTCCAGGGAGAGCCTGAAGTCCACGCTCATCCCCAGATCTACGTGCTTGGGTTGAACCTCAACTGCAGGCAAGCTCTCACAAAAAAAAAGGAATAAGAAGAATTAAGGAAAATTACACACCATCTACTTGAGTAAAAGGTTTATTGCCCCCGTGCTCTTAGGGAATAGGAGTGGCAGGGGAATGAGTCCTGTACACACCAGCAGCGGAAGGAATGAAAGGACAGGGCAGGGGCAGAGGTGCTTTGTCTCAACATCTTTAGCTCGAAGGAAATGGTGCTGGCAGTGACTTTGCCTTTTCCTCCCTGGCAACTGAAAAGGAAAAGAAGAAAGCAAAATCAGTCATTGCAAAACAGTGACCAGCAAGAGAGAGGTGCAAGCGAGGAGCCGTGGGAAGTGGCAGCACAAGGGGGAATGGCTTCAAACTGAAAGAGAGAAGGTTTGGGTTAGGTATTAGCTAAAAATTCTTCCCTGTGAGGGTGGTGAGGCTCTGGCACAGATCACCCAGAGAAGCTGTGGCTGTCCCATCCCTGGAAGTGTGGGCCATGCAGACAGAGCCTACAGCATGATCCCAGTCCCAATGATCACAGAAATTACACGTCTTCTTTGAGCAAATCTGTAGTTGTTGCCTATTCCACTCATTAGAGGACTGCTTCTGCCTTTGAGCAGTATTTCCATGGAAGTATTGGACCAAGGGTTGTCTCTGAAGAGCAGCTGCAGCAGCAGCAGCAGTCCAGCCTGCTGGCCCAACAAACCATCTCACCTTTCTGTGGGTTTCCCCTGCTGCCCCAGTTGTGAGATTTATTACCAGAATTTGCAGTGGTCTGTGAGACACTGTGAGTGTTGGCCACGCTCCCAAAAGCTGAGGAATTGCTGAATTGAGAATTGCTTTGGCTGCTTAAACTCAACAACTAGGGATGCTGAACAAGGCAGCAGGGTCTGAGTTTACTTTTAATCACTGCTCAGAGCATGCTACTCTAGTAAACAGACACAAAAAAACAATTCTTGTTTCTTCCTTATGTTCTTTTCCCATATAGAGCCTGAGATATCTGAGCTGAGGACAGTAAACAGCCCCACCACACTGCTTTTACTGACTCATTTTTCAAGCATAAACAACTTCAAATTGCACATGAACCCTTCAGAATACCTGTGTCTGTGAAATAACCTCCATCTGCTTACAGACATAATAATGCTCTCAGGGTTAGAATCACTGAATGGTTTGGGTTGGAAGGGACCTTAAAGCTCATCTCATTTCAAACCCCTGCCACAGGCAGGAACACCTTCCATGTGCCCAGGTTGCTCCAAGTCCTGTCCCACCTGGCCATGGACACTTCCAGGGGCAGCCACAGCTTCTCTGAGCACTCTGTGCCAGGGCCTGCCCACCTTCATTTAGGGGGATTCTCAGCCCGCCCAGGCTTCCTTGCTGGCTCCAGAGCTCTCAGGGTCCCCATGAAAAGCAAATCCTAGAGATGCAAAGCAAATTCAGTGCTGCAGCACCGACTGTAACGCTGCTGCTCATCAGTGACCACGAAAAATCCACCTAGATGAGGCAGGAGCAGGATCTGGGACATCTCACTGTGTAATTGGGGAACACTTGCCAAGACCCACAGCACCATCATCGTTGTCAGAGCCAATCTGGATGCTGCTTGTAAGTCAGATTTCTCCCTTCTGCAAGGCTGAGATGGAGAACAGGTAGAAGCTGACAGCCCTCGTGGACATGCCTGGATTTAAAGCAGGGGAATACTGGATGTATGGATCAAGTGCCAGACTCCACATTATCTTCTACCACCTCCCCTCTATGGATAAATACTTTCAGACTGCAGAACCCTCACACGAAGCCCAGCAAAATGATCACTTAGAACCCTCAAAAAATGAAATTATGTCCCTCAACTCAGCAGGCAGTATTAAAAGAATTTCAGGAGCTTTCAGAGGACAATGTCCATGCCCACAGAGGGTGACACACGTGCCTGCTGTTACCTGCACACCCCACACTGTTTGCATTAGACCAAAGTACTTTGGCTCTTGGGCAGGCTCTGGGGGTTCATTCCTCAGCTAAGAAATGGCTTTCAAAGAGCTCCTGGGCTCCTGAAAGAGGAACCTGAAGCCTTTATTAATCCTCCTAGCGACCAAAAGGCACTTCTTCCTGCTGTTTATCCACCCGTTGCCATCAACACCAGCGAGGGGAAGGCAGGAAACCTTTGCCCACACTGCCACCTCCGTGCCTCCGTAAATTTCTGAGCCCTGCATCTTCCATAAATCTCTTTAAGGAAGGAGCAGGCAAACATCTGTGAGTTGTCTGAATTAGCGTGGATTTGGCAGACTGAACAGCAAACTCGCGTCGCCCCGCAGCCTTCGCATCTCGTGTTTTCCTCGGGTTCATTACATAGACAACAATCTGTTACCAGAAGACGGTTCCTACGTGCAGGGGCTGCCAAGGAGCTGGGCTTGATGGCTCTGGGGGAGATGGGGAAATGTGTGATGAGCACAGGGGGGGCTCTTCTTGGTGCAGCAGGGCAAGGAGAGGACGGGTGGTGCCCACCCTGCCTCCCCCAGCGACCATCCACGTGGCAAAGGTTATCTCTGATGTCAGAGCCATCCTGGAGCAGCCAAAGCTGGAGGTGACTTTGGGAAGCTTCAAGGGGAACAGGGCAGAGCGTGAGACAAGCAGGAGGAGATGCCTGCAACAGCCAGGGATGTCATCCTGCAGCTTCATCCCAACTGGGATGACTGTGCCACATGCAGATGGAGAAACCAGGCTCTGCTGGGGTTATTCACACCCATGAGCAGAGCCCTGGGCCGGGGGCATCCCTGATCCTGAGAGAACTGGGGGGGTTCCCACTGCTGCTGGGCAGCACGAGGCCCAGGCATGCAGGGAAGGCTCTGCCAACACCCAGCCACAGGCAGACTGGGCTGAGCTGTGATGGGGAACAGCACTGCAGGCTTTGCTTTCCCTCAAAGGAAGTCTTTCGCTATGAGGGAAAAGTCAAAGCAAACACCCACTCACCGTGTTTACCCGCCTAAATCAAAGCCAAAGCAGCTCTGAAACGTGCCTGACAGCATTTCCACAGAGTCATTCATGGGGAGTTTGGACTTGGCTTTTAGCTGGTGTTTTTAGTATCGCAGGGAGACGCTTGCGAGGCTGGAATAATACGGAATCTGTTGCTGTAACACACTCTCGGCTCCTGCGAGGTGTCAGCAGCACGTAGAGCCCAAACCTTCCGCAGGTTTGGCTCCATCAGGGGATCTCTGAGGGCCAGCAGTGAGATGCTTCCCATGGGGAACAGCTCCGAGGTACCACTGCCCCAAAGCAAGGTGCCCCACCTGGGGACTGCCCAGCCAGAGAAGCAATGCCCACAGAGGACAGTTTTCCCAGAACTGGGATGCTTTGTCCCCAGAGATGCCCCTGATTCCCATGGAGTAAGGCAGGATGAGCTCCACTGTAGCTTAGCAGCCATAAAAGCCCAGATTTTGCAGCTTGTCTCAAAGGTGAGGAAAATTTTTTAAAAAGTAAGTGGAAATGCAAACAGTCCCTGGTTTTATTTGGGCTGGCAGGAACACAGTCCTGCCCTGCGCTCCTTGAGCTCCTTTATGACAGCGTGAATAAGCAGTAATAAAGGGGAAAAAGAAATTAAAAATCTGCATTTTCCACCCCATAGGCCTCCATCTCTGGATAATCTCCATATATCCCTCTTTCTCTCATGCCACGAGTGAAATTCAGAAGAGAAACAGATTCCCCTGTGCCACAGAGAGGGGAAGCCCAAAGGACAGATGGGTTGGCCCCAGCAGCAGCGTGGTGTGAACCACACAGCCCACTCCTGAAACAGCATCCCGAGGAGAACTGACCTAAATGCTGCATCCCATCCCGGCCCCAAAGCTGCCAGGAAGGGAACCACGCCAGGTATTTTGTCAGTGCACAAACATGAGTGATTGCCCAGGACAAATAGGGCAGCAAAAACGTCCACCTTCATCACATGGAAAAAACATGTATCAACTTGCAACCCTAATGAGCGGAGGAATTAATGAATCCTGGAATTTGTAAGCCATTATGAAGCCCCTAAAATAATGCCAGCACCTTAAATTAATGAGACCGCGAGTTCAACATCAGGTTCTGTTAGAAAACAAGAACAGGGGCTTTTACAGGTATTAAGGACAGTTAGAAGTTGCACTGACAACAACAGAAAGAATGGTGGAAACATTAGTCAGGATGCAGAAAAGGAAGAAATAGACAATATAAACATTACTGTCCTGAGCAGAAAGGAGAACGACACAGTCACGTTTGTCAGGACTAACCTGGGATGATGTTAAACAGCAGGCACTAAATATAGATCCTTCTTAAACAACAGCTCCAAATAAATTTACACCTGCAATTTTATAAGGTCATGCCAAGAAGTCTTCTGAGCATTCAGTACTGATGGTCCCTGAGGACAGGCACGAGCCAGCCTGGCAAAGGTGGTGGGTGAGACCTCGAGCTCTGGTTTCAGCGGAAGGTCAGGAAGTCAGGAATCACAATTACAACACCAAAAAAAGAGCTCTCCTCTCACCTGAAGTCTTTGTGCAGGTGAAAGGGAGCTCTGGTGTAACACACCTCATTAAAGTGCACAGAAGTGGATGACAGCTCCTGATAACACTTTCCTGGCACATCTCAATCACTCCTGCAAGTAACTGGTGGCACTGGCTGCAACAGAAACTGCACTGCCACCCTATGCCACGCAGTATTTCTGGCAGTAATCAGGAAGGAAACAGAAAAACCAGTGCTGTGTAAGTGACTGGAGACCAGCAAAGTGCTAAACACAGAGAACAACATGGTAATACAGAACAGAGAGGAGCAACCAGCACAGCTGTTTACGGAGATGTTAAGATACACCCTAAAAAACTAAATTGCTTAAAAGCCACTCACCTCAAAGGCAGGGGCACGTGCCCAGGCTCCTGCTTGGTGCAGCAGATTACCCAGGCATGCAGGGATATGTCCACAGGCTGGATAAATGTGGGGTGTCCAGGAGGAGAAGGGATGGCACAGCCTCTGTGCTCTGCACTGCATGTCCTCCCACCTCTGACCAAGATCTGGAGGGGACTCCAGGAGTAATTGGGGGGCTTCAGGACACGGGTACAGTACAAGGCTGGGGGAATGTGGAGTGGTAACTGCTGAGGATGAGCTGGCTGCCCCAGAGAGGGCAGGAGAAGCTGAGCAGGTCCCTCAGAGGGAGCAGACCAGCAGTGGGACACCTTCAGCACGGCGGGAAGCTGGAGCTATGCAGATCCAGAGCAACGGCAAAGTGCAGTTTTTTCCTGAACAACACAGACAATAATCATTGCAATAAACTACTGCACCACAAATGACTGCACAGGGCCCTCAGGCAGGGCTACAGCTTTATCTTTGCACTGGGGGCCTTTCTAAAAGACACTGAATCATAGAATCATTAGGTTGGAAAAGACATTTAGGATCACTGAGTCCATGCTCCAGCAAGAATTAATTCAGAAAATGACTAAAAATGGTGATGCACAGGGCAGTCCCAGAAGCAGGGCTCTCCTGGCTCGCTGCCCTACACCCCGAGTGAGCTGCTGCACCCCGTGCCCAGCAGCCCCCCTGTCCCAGAGCGGGATGAGCAGGGATCAGGAGGGTGGCCTGAGAGCAGCTCCTCCACAGGCTGGCCTGGCTCTTGTCCAGCTCCTCTTGAAGCTGCCACCTTTATGGTGATGGAGTTCACAAGATAGGCATCAGGAGGGCATCAACAGCACAACCCACCACTCTGCAGAGCTGGAACTTTAAATTTCAAATAACATCTGAAAACTCCACAGGAAAAGTAATTTCTACCAACAACACAAACCATGCACAACCGAAAATGTGGGTGAGAGTTTCTAAATGAAACATTTACATTTTGGCAGTGTACATCTTCATTAACCACGATGCTTTCACTCTGAGAAGTACCATCCATTGCACTGCATTTCATTTCCAACACAACTGATAGTCCAATAATCACAGAATGGCCTGGACTGGAAGGGACCCTAAAGAGCATCTCATTCTAACCCCCTGCCATGGGCAGGGACACATTCCACCACACCAGGTTCCTCCTTGAACACTTCCAGAGATCCAGGGGCAGCCACAGCTTTTCTAGGCTTTCCTTTTTTTTCTGTTTTTCTGAGTTAACAGAGTCTACAAACCCAAAAATGGATATTTTGAAAGCTTTCTGTATCTTTATAATTATAATGGCTCTTCAGCTTTGGCACACAATTGTAGCTTTTGGCACCTAGTTCATAATATTAAAACTTGTCCTTTCAAAAATATTATACAATATTCGTTTGTACCAGCTGGGACAAAAAAAAACCCCAAAGCACTTGGTAACAGGGATAATAATATATACACTTGAAGTAATTTCATAGCACTGACAACTATTGCCCAGAACACCAAAAGGCTGTTCTCAGTAAGGTTAAGGCAAGCACAGAAACACAAAAAAATCACAGTTATTGTGACTTTCCCACAACACTTGAAACAAGAAATGGCCAGCTCCACCTGGCCTAACTGTGCTGCCAGGCTGTCCTAACCAGAGAAGACCAGTTGTCTGCATTAATTCCTTTTCCTTATAATTAACATTTCCGTTGGTGCAGAATAGTGATGGTGCCACTCGTACAGCTGGGGCAGGCGAGCACAAAGGCTTATCGGGGTCACTGCAAGAGTAGTCATAGGGTAAAGGACAAAAATAAATATCTTAAATGCAAATAAGCAACAACTTCAACTCATCCCCTCGGCTTTAGGAGCAGAATGAGGGGTGAGTCTCTTGACCCCCTGGTCCAGAGCAGTCGCTGAGACCAAAGCCAGTCACTGATGCACCTCGGCAGCCACATCCTTCTGCACCACCACCTCCCCAGCCCTGCTCCTCCCCAGCCATCCAAAGGACTCCTGCTCCTTCCTTTCTGGTTTTGAGCAGAGGCAGGGAGAGCAGGTTTTCCAGCTGCTGGATCCAAGCTTGCCAGATCCCATTTTTTACAAACCCTAGGAGACGTAAGGATTTGTGAGCACGGAACGGCCGCGAAGTCAAACTCCTCTTCCAGCGCGGTCCCACACCTACCGCACAGCCAGCCCCGAGCCCTGGCTGCTGAAAGCAAAAGCTGTGGCCAGGAGCCACAAATACAGGGAATGATGCAGCCCAAGGGATGCTTCAAATGGTCTACAGAGGAGTGACACCAATGATGCTGCTATATTTAATCCTCTAAAAGCAAAAAACCATGACCGAGTCTCCCTTGGGTACACTTTTAGGGGGGGAGGTAGAGAAACTCAATGCACCAGAACAGATTTTTTGCACTCACTCAACCAGTTCTTAAAATATTACTCAAATGAAGTGATTACTGAGCCAAACTCGCCCAGTACTTCCCACCCATCCATGCAGGGAGCATGGGAGCAGCCACGCTTCACACAGGGTTTAGTGCTGCTCCTCCAGGTCAGTCTAATGCAGTTTATTCCTCCCTGCATTCCAAAGAAACTTCTGAACATATCAAATCTTATTTATCTTACACAGCATATGTCAGATCCATAAGATGAAATATCACACATATCCAATGCCACAGGCTACAAAACTCATGGATCAACCACCTGAAGCCAGGAGAAATTCTGGCTGGAAATTAACTGCACCACACACTCCTTAATTTCCAATCCCCTCTTCACCTGTTGATGACTAAAGACCCCCCCACACCTCCACAGCCTGTACTGAGATGCATCATCCCAGTGAGGTTTCACAAACAGGCTCTTGCTTGGGAATTTTTGTCTCTCTAAAGGCAGCCAACTCAGAAAAGTTTGGAAAAACAAAACAGCCCACGGATCTGCTCTCTCCAGTTCCCTATGGCAGAGCCACGTTCTGCACTGCTGCTCCACAGAAATCGCTGGGTCGTGGGCAGCCAGGCTGCAGCTGTGACCTTGGAGAAATCCTTTTTCACAATTACAACACGGCCACTGCTCGTAGTGGGCAGAACTAGAGCTCCAGGGCTCAGGCCTGCCAGAGTCCTGGCTGCTTCCAAGGAATTTACAGAAGGTCTCATCCCTAAAGAAAGTGGTGGCACTCACCCCGTGACACGCTGGGGATCGGGGACAGGAGCTTCCCCAGGGGGGAGCAGCCCAAAAGCTTCATGACAGGGCAGGCTGACAGGCACAGAGGAGTGGCATGGTGGAAAATTCCCTCCTCTTCACCCAGTCAGTTTATATTTAGCTCTCTGAGGAGCAGACTGTTGTTTTGGTGGTATTTTTGCCCAGCCCCGCAGAGACCCCTGCAGTGGGAGCTGCAGCTCCCTCCCCACGTGAGACCCACAGCAGCCACAGCCCTCTGCTGCTCAGCAGACCTGCCTTTTTTTTTTTTTAGTTCTCTTTCCCCAAGTCAGCAGGCTTGCTTCCTCTTCCTCCTCCTCCCGTTTTGGGGGAGAAAGGAGCAGAAAACATCGGCCAAGAAGAGAGCTTGCTTGAGGAGCTGCAGAGGAGCAACTTTCCAGCTCCTCTGCTGCCCTGGTCCCCGACAGCCACGGGAATAAAACTTGTGTTTCTGAAGGTATTTTCACTCTAAGAGAGAGTTCTGCTGAGCACAGATCTGACACAAAGGCTCTGCTTGCCCTCTCCCTGCGCTGGGATGTGGGAAGGAGACTGGACCCCGCCAGGCTGAGCTCTCCAAAAAGCTACGAGCATCTCTGGCACCTTGCCCTGTCCCAGCCCGCTGGTCCAAAGTCTGCCCTGCCACAGATGAATGTTCATTAGGACTATTTCCCAGCAACATCATTTGACAAACCACGTGACACGGGAGGGGGAAGGGAACAAAACCAAAATCACCCTTTCAGATTGGGGTGTCCTCTTTTCCATCTGAGATTTTACAAGGCAAGTGCAAACCACCTCCATCCTGACAAATAAAAGAAAAATTCTATGCAACATTGTAAGAAAGAAAGAAAAAAGGAAGGAGAGTCTCAAGCCACACAGCTGCCATTTGAGAAGTCAGAAATCAACCAGCAATAATAAATAGACAAGTGGAATAAAGCTCATTCCCCTCCCCACCCATCAGGACACAGCCCATGTCTGTGTCAGTTCTGCACAAAAATACAGGTGTTTTGGCAAAAAGCTGTGTATCTTGTTCTGCCTACACTTTTGCTGAAAGTGAAGTAAGCCTTTGCTATTATTTAAAAAAAAAAAAAATTGCATATAATTAACCAATGCAGATTTGGGGATTTATATTGGTACATATTTGCCTATTTGCATGTGTGCATATATATTTATTTATGCAGGTATCCATAGCTGAAAATTAACCTACACTGGTGCTGGCTCTGTCCCACAGTCTGCCTGATCTCCATACACAAAAACCTGGATCTCACTCGCACAAATCAATTATCTACTGAACTGATTTGCACAGATTTTCTATGCAAAGTTTTGCATTCACAGCAAAAGGCCATCTGCTTTCTATAACCACTGTGGTTCCTGGACACCTCGGCCCTGAGCAGAGCTGGAAGTCGCAGAAGTTCCCCTCCCTCCTCTGGGTTGAAGCTGGAAGTGAGAAAGTCTGGAGCCAGGGATCCAGCAGCAAAACCTCCGGCACGCGTGGCCGTGCTCCACGTGGCTGTGCCTGGCAGCGTGTCCTTCCCTCCTCTGAAGTGCAGACAAGGAATTTTCTTTTAATTCCACGGCAGGTTGTTTTGGCTGGGCTTTTTCCCCCCCCACTTTTGGAAGCGAGGAGGCTGAGTGATTCTCCTGATAAAAGTGCCTCCAGCCCTAATCCTGCCCCCCTAAGCAGGGCTGGGTGTGACACACCCACCAGCACCCCGAGCATCCTCAGGCTTCACAGGACTTTTGAAAATGAAGAAATAAATCAGAAGCTCGCTTCAAACCTGCACCGAGCCACGAGAGGTAAGGACAGAGCAAACCGCTCTGAAATTCACAGTTTTTACTATCACTCTAATTCATCTGTTTCATGACCCATCCCAAATATTTTCTCTAGAAACATTATCTACACTGTTTTGGGGTTTCTTTATTTCTTTTTCCAGCCCTGAGCCAAGCCCTGGTAAATATTCCTGCCCACGACAGAGGCAGGCCAAGGGAATCTGGGCTTTGTGAGGGCAGCAGCATCTCCTGCGCTCAGAGATACCCAACACTGGGCAGAGATGCTCACAGCCCTCCGTGTTTTCACTGGATTACCACAAAACGCCGCTACCTCTGCAATTTGCAAGTAGTTTTTAACCTGTCAAAATAGACTTTTAGTATTGCTAGAGGATTCAAAAGGAAAATATGCACATCTGGTTTCAATCGCCAGCTGAAGTTTCGTCTATCGGCCTATTTCATAACAAATTACGCTCACTTTTCACTCCAGAGGATTTCCGAAGGAGGGGATGAGCTGCCAAGGTACACCAGCGTCCGTGGAGACCGCACGGCACCGAGGGGCAGCGGCGCGGCTCAGGGACGGGCACCGCGCTGCTGCAAACTCTCTGGGTCAAGCGAATTAAAACGATCGAGGAAGAGCCCCATTCCCGGGAAATCTCCCGTGAAATCTACAGCCCTACGTGAAACCTCCACGCGCCTCAGAACCCGATCAACCTGACGTCACCGAATGGAGAAACAAGACTTACAGGCTTTCGAGGGCAGCCCCACTGCCGGGGCACTTCAGGCAGCAAGGCGCTGCCGTGTCCCATCGCAGCAGCGCCGGGTGCTGGGGACCCCCCCGGGGACCGGCCTGTCCCCCTGTCCCGCTGCCCTGAGCTACCCCACACGTGCCAGCAGCGAAACCCGAGGCACGGCACGGTGGGAAGTGTGCGCCGGCCCTGGGCGAGCTGGAGCGCATCTCCGCGGGGATGCTCAGCCACGGCTGCCCCGGGCCGCAGCTCCGGGGTGCGAGCCCGACCCCGGGGAGTTCTGCACCGAGCCCGACGGCACCCGAGTTCCAGCCCCCTGAGGCAGCGTTCTCGGCCCGGGGAAAGGAAAGCACGTGTTGATCCTTTCGCAGGAAATAATTCCAGCGGCAAAGGCAGAGGACTCGCAGCGGGTGAGGACCGCTCGCCGCCCGCTCGCCAAACTCCGGAGAGCCGCCCATCCCCGCCCGTCGGGCTCAGCATCCCGCCCCCCCCCGCCGCTCCGGACGCAC
>VXBQ01016505.1:5525-20920 GCA_013400175.1 Phainopepla nitens | reverse complement strand
GAGGAGGAGGAGGAGGAGAAGGAGGAGGAGGAGGAGGAAATGTGCTTGTCACTTCCTGAGCGGAGCCAGCGCCGGCAGAGCCCGGCCCGCACCTGCGGAGCGCCCGCCCCGGGGACCCGCGCACCGGAGCGCTCGCTGCCAGCGGCGCGGGGGAGACCCTCGGTTGCCGCCCCGAATGGGCATCCCCGGGGACGAACATCGCCAGAAAGAGAGTGTGGGGAGTGGGGGGAAGTCCAAAAATGATAAAAAAGGGAGGTTCGGGCAGCGGTGAGGCGCTGCCCGACGGGGAGCCGCGGGTTGGCGCAGGCAGCGCTGCCCCGCACACGGCCCCGCAGCCCGGGATGCTGCGGGTGCGGCTCGCTTGGGGCTCCGGGCCCTTTCGGAGGCCGAGAGTGACTCCTGGTGGCACGGCCGGCCCGGGGAGGAGCAAGAGGGCTGGACTCACCAGCAGCGCGTTGAAGGGTCCCCGCAAGAAGTAGCGCTGAAGTTTTGGCACATCACGGATGGACACCATGCGCCCCTGCACCCACCAGTGAATAAAAATCCCACTCCTTAAATTTTCTCAATTTTTCGTAGAATCATTGACCGGTTTGCGTTGGAAAGGACCTTTAAAGATCAGGTAGTTCCATGGGAGGGGACACCTTCCACTGTCCCAGGCTGCTCCAAGCTCCATGTCCAGCCTGGCCTTGGGCACTGCCAGGGATCCAGGGGCAGCCACAGCTGCTCTGGGCACCCTGTGCCAGGGCCTACCCACCTTCACAGAGAACAATTCCTTCTCAATATCCCATCTAACCCTGCCTTCTGTCAGTTTGAAGCTGTTCCTCTTTGTGCTGCCAGTCCAGTCCCTTGTCCCAAGTCCCTCTTCAGTTCCCTGGAAGCCTGTTCAGGAAGGGCTGTGAGTCCTCGGCAGTACTCAGAGGTACATCTGCTTGGCTGCACGTGTCAATAGCCCTTAGCAGCTCTGAGCTCTAAGTGACATTTTCCATCCAGCCAGGCACAGCACAGCACGGGGCTCCTTCCGAGAGCGAGCGTAACGAGCGAACAAGGAAACTACATGACAGCTAAAAGGAAGATTTAGGGCTCATTACAAAACAGAGCCCGAGCATTAATCTTAAACATATGTGAGCAGACAACGCAGATGCCATCAGGAATGAATCTGGGGCTGAATTTCATCCACCCAGCTGGATGGCCAGGCACGGGGCTGGGGATGGCATGTAGGGACAAGTAAGGGACAAGTAAGGGCAGGAATGGCAGGAGAAGATGTAGCTGTGAACTCAGCAGTGCTCCTGGTGTCCTGCCCTGCTGCTGGGCAGCAAAGTGAACAAATTACTGTCGAGGAAGTCTTCTCAGTTAGTGTTTAATGCAGTGAAGAAGAGGGAAGCAAGCAAAGTAGTGGGCAGATAATTAGCAAGGGAGCAGCTCCCACCAACACAGTGAGGGCTGATCCCAACAAAAGTGGCTCCGTGCTCAGTACACATGAAATTAGGCAGGAGTGGCCAGTCTGAGTGGGTGATGAGCAGGGAGAAGGGTTTGATGATGTGAAGGGGCTTTTGCATCATGTTCCCCCATCCCACTCAGTTTTTGCTTTTCTTATCACGTGTTGAGACTGGTAGCAATAAAACACTTGCTAACTCCTTTTCCAGAACTTCGGGAATCAAGTCTGAAAATGTTTTTTTATGGTTTCCCAGTGGAATATTTTAGCAATAAAGCTCAGAGCGTAATTGAATCCATTCCCGTGGCAGCCTTGGGCTCCAAGACTCAAGCAGAAAGTTGTTTTCTGTCTGCTTCTGCAGCTCGCTCCAAACCCAGCATTTTCTGCCTCTCATCCTCTGTGCTTCCCAACAGATGAGCTGGCTGTGGAGAATTCCCAGCACGTGTGAAAGCCTGTTGCTGAAGCACAAACCTGTTTTCCACAGGCAGTATTTCAGTAATGTTGTTCAAGTAACTGGCTGTCTGTAGGCCCTTGTTCCGGACAGTGCTTTTTCCCTTTGTCAGAAGGGGGGAAAAAAAGAAATAACGTTCAAGCTTTAAAGAACTGGCCAAGAGAGCTTAGTCTTCATGACCAGAAAATTCATTCAGTTCATTTGTGAGCTGATTTAATTTGTGCTTTTTGTCTCAGATGTCAGTGCCTTTGCTACCCACTGACTGGGAGCCTTCCTGACGGGGATGGAAACTGTGGATAGGAAAAATCTGATGATCCTCACTGTCCTTCTGAAGAGATTCTGGGGTCCAAGTCATTAAGACATGTCGATGCAGAGTGCTAAGCCCTGTGGATAGACAGCATTTCCTTCACTTCCAGTACACAGGATCTGGCTGCAGCTACAGCCTGCTTTCCATGAAGCCTTTCCAACGCTTCGCTGTCTGCTCCAGTTTGTTGTTATTCAAGTCATATGCACCAAGGTTACCAATAATTTCACAAGTTTGTCCCTCTCACAAGGACTCTGTGCTGTCTTTCTGAGCCATCCCAGTTATTTATGGGTCTATCCTTCTGCTTCTCCTGCCAGGCAAAAACACAGGTAAGGGGCTTGCCCAGGGCCAGAGAGTCAGAGTGAGGTCACAGGCTGATGTCCCACTCACCCAGCTGTGCTGGGTACCACGTACTCACAGGCACATGTGGCTCCACCAAAGGTCTCCAGGAACACAAAATGGAGACCAGATTCAGGGCCACCCTCCAGTTTCAGGGAAAATCCTCAAATTCACAAAATCAAATTCACTGCAAGCAGAAGTGTTTTTAACAAATATTTCGTGCCCAGGGAATGATCATATCTCTGTAATATGGTCAATGTGCTCTGTGTCAGAAAGTTCCTGAATCACAGATGCCTTAAAAAGGTGGAAGCATTGCTGTGCAGAGGGTTGAGATGAGGAGTGTAGTTCTCACTACATTTGGCATACGATGGGATTTCCACCAAACTTAAAAATCCCTTTTTTATGTCACAGGCCATTTGCTGCACACATGCAACAGCTTTGTGCTTGCTGCCTCCCTCCCTGCCTTGGCAGAGGGCGTGACACCTGATCTGGGTGCCCCAGACTGGGAGCAATGGAAACATTGATGGATAAAAATCAATGAGCCATGAAATACATATGTGAGCCTTTCTCTCTCCTGAACGTGCTTATCACTTTGTCAGCCACATTTGGGTCTGAATTGGTTTAAGGAAAGCCCAGAGTTATTTGTCCATCATCCACAAAGCCCGAGGCAGCTGCAGACGTGCCCCAAAGCACCAACCTACCTTGGAAAAGCAGCAGTGCAGCACCCAAGGAGCTGAGGAGCACGGGGGTAGGGCAGCAGCCAGTGAGGCTAATTACTACTGAAAATTGGGGTGAAAGATCCTTCTGCTTGAATTCCAGTTCTCAGCCCCATCAACAGCTAAAACTTCTTGATATATGCACGCTCTCCTCACCTCTACTTGACACATGACGCTGTCCATGCACAGCTGGCTGCTGCAGTGGCTGTGCTGAGGTTTGTGTCTGTTCCCTCGCTGGGCTCTCTTAGCTCTGGCTCTCCAGCACGGGCTCATGCACTTGTGATTACCAGAATTTATGTGTTACCTGGCAGCAGCTGGTTTGCCTGACAGCACTCAGCTTAATTTCCAGTAACACACAAACGGGCTCATTTCAAGCTATACCGTTACCTAACAAATGGAAATTAAGCCGCAGGTTGGCTTTTCACTTATTTGTGTTAAACAAAACACATTCCAGCGTTCCTTTTCCTCCTTTGTCTGGAGGCTATAACACCTCATCCCCTTTCACTGAAAGCCCTTGGTAGCCATTAATTGCACCTCAATTTAGCTGCTACCACAAGGGTTAGGTCATGCTCAACCTACTTGCAGCCAAAGCATGCGACAGAGCCGTGCACCACCCATTCAGCCGGAGCAGGTATCCCTGTGCAGGGCAGCCTCCCCCTCCTCTCATCCCAGAGAAGGCAGCAAGCAACAGGGACTCAAAGGCAGATCTCCTTACGGCTTTGCAAAGCCCTGGCCCAATTATTTCCTTTGTGCTCTCCACGTATTTTACAGGAGATGATTCCATACGTTAGAATGCTTGGAGGGCCTATAAAATAAAGCAGTTATTGTTGCAGCAAGCCGTGTTCTCCACCTCTCGGCACGCCAAGATCAGGGAAGCAATCCTAGTGCCAAAACGCTGAAAATTTTGCTGTATGTTGCTAAATACCACACTTAAAGATTTCATCTGGTATGAAATAACATAAAATTTGGCAGTGTTATACCAGGCACCCTGGCTCACAGCAGAACAGACACAGCAGAGTATAGGCACAGGCAGATTTTCCTCACAATGGCTCCAGCGCTGCCAGTGCATTCCTGGAATGCAGAAATACATGGAAGCCACTGTCAGCGATGAAGAGAAGCATGCTGTGCCTAATGCACCAGAAAAGAACTATTCAAGAACTCATCCTCACATAAAAATAACTCCAAAGGGGCTGTGTCAGCTCAGCTTTGTAGCTTTGCAGGTGTTTTCCACAGGCAGTATGCACACCTGGCCTCACCCTGCACTCCTGGGTACAAACCCAGTGGTTCCAAGTGAGGGATTTCAGTTCATCCCCTCATTTGCCCGTTCATTTGACTCTTTGGGCTCACAGATTTCACAACCAGTGCAGAACTGAAATAATTTTGATACAAATTGTTGTTTGGTCTCCAGAGAATCACACCTGAGATCTGTGTGGTGGGAAAGGGAAATGCACTTCTTCACCCAGGTATAACGAGCTCTGCTGTAAACAGCAACTGCAGGTTTAAAACCCCAAATATCTGAAAGTTCCTTTTTAACATTGGTTGGAAAAGTACAAAGTAAAAAAAAAAAAAAAAAAGAAAAACAAATAACCAGAAAAACACCTTGGTTATAGGCGTTAAGTACCTCAAATCCTATGATACAATCAAGGCAGCTGGCTATTCCCAGATTTCAGAAATGGTGTTGCAACAGTGGGTTTGAATTCAAGGTGAGGCCCTACTGCAAACAGCTATTTCAGCCTCAGTCATGCTTTGCAATGATGCTGTCAATAACGATTTGCAGGAATATTCTCCTGATGGGGCAGAGAGCCTGTAATCACACGCTGCATCACTGCTGGCCCTGTCTGGAAAAGCAGCTGCCATAATTCTGTTGGTGTTTCTGATGTAACCCAACAGCTCTTAAAAAACAGTTGTAGCTCCCAGAAATTCTTCATGTTACACCAGAAAATTATACTGAGTTTCAAGAACAGAATATTAGTTTCGTATCTTCTAAGCCTTGAAAAAAAGAAAAAAAAATCAACCTTTAGGAAAACAGTCTATGGACAGCACTGCAGGCCAGGTTGGGGAGGGTTTGGAGTAACTTGGTTTAATGGAAGGTGTCCCTGCCCACGGGAGGGGGTTGGAATGAGATGGTTTTTTAAGTCCATTCCTACCCAAATCATTCTGGAATTCTATGACTATTCCTGCTCCTTAATGGACCATCAAATGAACATGCCTCTCCTGCAGATAGCAAGCTGCTCACCAAAAGGGAAGTGAAGGAATAAGGAAACATTATCCTTCCCTCTGAATTTTCTGTGTTCATTCAGTTGTGCCATGATTTTCATGTCTGGTATTTCTCACTTTTTAATCCCTATAAAAATGATTCTAGGAGTACTTATTTCAAGAAAGTACTGTGATGCTGAAAGGGCAAAGGCTTTCTGTCTTGAGAACCCATTACCTCACACTCTGGCAGAGTCCCACGTGTAGAAACTCTCCTAGAACAGACATCTCAAATCAATAATTATTTCATTAATATCGCTTGTTCACCTCTCTCAGATATTTCATCCTGACAGTTCAGTTCTGTGATAAGCCCCATAAAATTCCAGTCTAAAATGCTCCAAGCTCTTTCAGGAGCACAAACCCTGACACGAATTCAATGGCCCCTCCCAGTAAATGCCTCAAAAGAGGATCCCTAAACACAGATTCCTTGGCAATGGGAGGCATCAGGAGCCAGGTTTGAGCTGTGGCAAGCACAGATGTTGGGGGACATGCTTTTTTTGGGCTTAGGCACCAAAAGCCATCCTCAATCTTCCAGGAATAAAAGGTCAGTGCTGAGAGAATTTCACCCTTCAGCATGCTGTCCATGACCCAGGGAACACAAACCCTTTCTGTTCTGCCCACGTTTTATGCAAAACCACTGCAGGGAGGTTTGCCAGCTCTGCAGCATCACCCAGCCTAAACTCAGTCCTGCAGGAACAGCCTGGGGGCTCAGCCACCTCTGGGATCCATGGCAGATGCTGCTTTTACTACCCACAAACCTCCTATTTGACAGTGAAATCACAGGCAGAGCTTTCAGGTAGCAAAACAATAGGGGTAAAACGTGTTTCAAATGCTGCATTTATTCTCCTGCACTTAGTCTGGTGTTGCAGCTGGAACCAAGAGTCACACAGCTGTGTAGCCACGAAGGTTCCAGCCCTCAGGAACTTTCATGGAGCACTCCCCCCTCTGCCAGCAAAGACCTGCTCCTCCTAAATCACTGCTTATTCCTCTGCCTCTTTTTCTAAGTTTTTTTTCACTGGAATGCATCAACATTTAGAGATCACACCACAAGAAACTCCTGCCAACATGAACTGCCTCAAATCAAGGACAGCCTTGGAGGAGTCATTTCCAAATCTTTGTAGCCAAAAATACACCACTGCCTAAATCAGGATTTGAGCAGATACCTAGACACCATTATCCAGAAAATGCCAGGTTTCCAACAGAGCAGATTTTAAATAGTAATCCTTTGGTTACTGTTGCCTTAAAGGAAAGCTCCTAAAACATGTTTTACAAACATTTTTCTGCTCTCCAGTGACACCTGGAAGTGCTTGGGACTGAAGGAATATGCAAACTACAGATCAGATGCAGAAATCCTTATTTTCAGGCAATTTTAAGAAGCCTATTTTTTAGCTTTACAAGTTATATAAAAATACTACCTAGAGAACAAAAACTAATAATAACCAATTCTGTGAAGAGGAGAAAACAATCCTTACCCTGAACCTTACATGTCTTGTGGAGTGGGAATCTATGGTTAAGTTCCAACTAATTGATTAAAAGAAAATCCATGACAGTCGTGATTTTATTTTCATTTCATGATTAAATACACATCATGCCTTCATTAGCAAAAATTACAGATGGGAATAAAACAGATGCCCAAAACACATCCTGCCAGAGTCCCTGAAAATTAAAATTTCCTTGTATTAGCTCTACCTGATGCCAAAAATATCACAGGCTTTTTACTGAGGCTGTTATCAGTAGTGTACTTTGAATCCTTTGTACAGCTATGCTAAAAAATCCTCTGTTTGGATTCCCAGTTGCATTTTCTAGCATTTCAGCTGGCTGCTGGGCAGGAGCAGAACACAGGACTACAACAAATGGTAACAAGCCCTTGGTTTTGGCACTCAGGTTAGAACCCAAGTCTGACCAAATATGCAAAGAATTATTCTGGGACTGAATTTTTTCAGCACTGCTGACACACCATTGTCCCAACTGAAATATATTTCATTTTGCAAAAAGATGCAGCAGTAGGATTCCTACCTTGAGGACATCAACAGATGGATCAGGAAGGGAGGACTCACCACTGTGCAAAATAATGCCTTGATTCCTATCCTGGGAAAGGACTGGAAGCCTTTATTGACCCTTAAAGATCTCCTGAGCCCTGGCAATGAGGAGAAGCTGGAAAGTAGGAGAAGCAATTCCCTGATAAGCAAACATGACCTTGCCTGTGAAACAAAACCTGATTGCCTAAGAGGGCCTCCTTGATGTTTGAAAGAACAAGTTTATTGTCACCTGCAAATGTGTTTGTCGAGGCGTGAAGAAATCTCATTTTCCTGCCTTTCAAGCAACAGCCATATTCTGAGATTACAAAACAGAAGAAATGAAGGCAACAAAATTGAGCAAATGGATTGCACACAGAAGCTTAAAAAAATATATATTTAAAAAAAGGAACAAGGAATGGATAGTTATACTTTGAATTCTTTTGGATTTATGCAGTTAAAATCCATCCTGAGAAATTCACTGTAAAACTTCTTGTCATTGTGGCTCTAAAGACATTCCTGTCTAGCAGGATAATAATGAAGGAGGCATATGTCACACACCAGAGGCTGCAACATCACACCTTTATGTATTCATGAGATCAGGGAAAGGAACTGACCAGGCATGAACACACTCAGGAAAGGGAGACTTAAAAACACTCCCTCTGTGGGAAAAGAGCTGAGCTACCTCAGAGGAGACACAATTATGCTAAGTCTGAGAACCTCAAAAAATCTGAATTTAAAGTACCAACTGGTCCTTTTTTGAAAGTGCTGTGGATTTTGTATTCATTTCCCTCCTTAGCAGCTACCCTCATGTTCATTAAAGATCCAGCACTTACATTGCAAAAGCTTATTTCCTATTCCACTGCACAAGAGAGAAATGACATTTTTGCTTTGTAGGACACCTTTACCTCTACAGGTCGCTGCTTACCAGCACAGAAATTAAATATCAGATAATCTTTATGTTTCAAACACAAATATCATTCAGTTATATTGGTCTCTGTATTTAGCACATCTGATTTCCCTCTCTCTTACAAACTTGCAGCTTCCCTAACACAAGTGAGGTTGTAGCAAGGACACAATTTATGGGCAAATTATGCAAAGCTGAAATGTTTCTAGGGCAATGTTTTATAGTCCCTTAGAGCTCCATACACAGTATTTCACTGTGCACTCAAAAAGCATTTATTTACACACGTGTCTGAGGTTTTCTGTCAGGTTTAAAGTTCAGACTTTTCTCATCTAATCTAATTTGTCCAAGATGGATGGCTTCACTTTTTTCCTTTGGAAAACCAAGGCTGTTACACTGTTTCCAATTCTTCCTCCAAAGCAAAACTTGGGTGTTGGCAGCTCCTCCAGAATTTCAAATCCTGCCAGACAGAAATTGAAATGCTTTTATTAGAAGGAAGTAGTTTTATTCGCCTCTTGGATAACCCTTTGCAAACCATTCTTTATTCGTCTGGAAAACTTGCAAGTCAGTTAATCTGTGAGTTTACAGGACTGTATTGTTACACTGCACCACTGCTTTATACAGCTGAAACTCTTCCATGGATAATAAAAAAATCCTAGCTGGCTGACTTGCACAAATTAATGGCAGAAAAGATGAGAACTTGCCAGTAATTTCGGTTCCCCAGAAGGGATGGTTGTTTCAGATCCACACTGAGTTTCAAGCCTCAGGCATGAGATTCAGGAGCTGACTGGCATGTAAAAAAACCTCCTAGATGGATCACAAGGGCAGCTGGGGAAGTGATAGGAAAGGCCACAGACTTGCCAGTCCCCATAAACGTGGGTAACAATGTTACCCCAATTTCGGAGCAATCAAAAGTATCAGCTGGCCACACACACTTTCCCAGGGTAATTAGACAGAATTTCCCAACCTCCAAAGTGTCAGGAAACCTGTCCTCCCTCGGCACAGGCAAACACAGGAGTTGTAATTCCCGAGGAAAACAGAGGGAAGACAGGCTGGAGCATTTACAGATCGCTTCACCTCCTCTAATCCTGATCTGGGAAAGTCAATATGCTAACACACCCAATTAAAATTCCCTCATGCCTTCCTTCAGCAAACCCCACGTTGGCAGAGGGCTCTGTTCAGCTGCTTACCTTCTCTGAACTCGTTCAGCAGCTCCTCCCTGGTCCAGTTGCAAGAGGTGATGAGGAAGAAGCCCTCTGGTTTCAGCACCCTGCACAGGGACCCCACGTAGAGCTGCCGCTTCCCCGCCGCGTCACTGGGGTCGAGGCTTATGGCATCAAAAGTCCCCTTGTCAATGCAAATGTCAAAGCCTGACAGCTCAGCTGAGGGGGCCAGGAAGTCTTCCACCTAAACCAGAAGTCTGCAGCTGTGAGAACAATCTTCTACTCATCAGCTCCTGAATCTTTAATGCAAAGCAAGACTTTAGGATACAAAGCTACCATCCTGAGCATGGGTGTGCTCAGGGAAGGGTAACTCACAGTGCCACTTTCTTCTCTACACACCGTGTGATGATCTACTTGCTGTAATCCAAAGCTCAAACTAACACACTTGAAGCTCATTCTTTAAATCATTATTTGTACTTTGATCCCTGCCATGTGCCAGGCACTGCACAGATGCAGAAGGACAGACAGAGCCTGCCACAAAGAGATTTTACAGCTGACACAAAGGAGCAGAGGGATCACACAGGTACAGAGCAGGAGGGTAGAACAGCACAGCAGAGAGCCCAGAATGACAGGCAGCCACAGGATCCCAGCATGGCTGAGCCTGGAAGGGACCTTTGGAGGTCATCTGCTCCTACCCCTGCTGCAGCCAGGCCTCTCAACCTTCCTGCTGTTCAGCTGCTGGTAGGGATTCTATTCCTTAAGGATTTCTTCCTCTACCTCAAATCTGAAATTCAGAATGTAGCAGCTAAAATACAGAACTTGCCACTTGGTAAACCACTACTCTGCTGCCTGTTCCAAGCAGGGAAATCTTGTTAGCCCTGATGACTTTTACAAACAAAAAGCAAATAGATTTATTTGGGTAGAGTTCTCTCACAAATGAATCTCAAAAGACATCATTCATTTAGTACACTGAGTACATCTGAATATCAATTAGCTCGTTTAATCTTGGGCTCAATTGCTTTCTATTTCCTCAATTACCTTTCTCTCAAGACTTACCTTTAATTTAATGTTAGACATCCCTTCTTTCTCTCTTACTTTTTCTGAAAGCTGTATTGCAGAAGGTGAATAATCAATCCCTGTGAGATTCATGTAGCCAGACTTTGCCTAGACAGAAGCAGAGAATCTTAATCAGTGTGCTAGCAATTGTTTTTATCCAGCCAGTACATTCTCTACCTAAAATCCATCTCATCTCTCCTCCTCTTAATAACAGGAGAAAACCACAACTCACCTTTTACTCATTTTTGTACCTGTTGCCATTATAAGAGTTCAATAGCTGAATGAGCTGAAATAACTTTATTCTACCCAAAAAAACCTCAACAAAAGAACTGGTGACTGAAAGCTGGTTTATGTCAAGGGGAAAACTGAGCACAGCTGTGAAAAGTAACACCCTGGAGGGGAACAGGCTCTCTTATCTGCACCAAAAGTAACTTAGAAACCAGGAGTTTTCAGTGATGACATCTGACAGATGCTTCAAAATAAGGGAAAAAAACCTCTCTGACATGTAACATGGGAGATTGAACAATTCTTTAGTTTATAACCCACATTTTAAGAGCCAAGAGATGTAATACATTGCACTAGGACAGAAATCCAGTGCAAAATCCTGCATTTTTCTAATTATTCATGCTAATGTCTATTTGAATACAACTATTTGCATGCTGCCAGGTGTCTGTATCAGCAATTTTCAGGCAGGTTATGCACCACATATGATAGCACACAGAGACTTTGTTAATCTAAGTTTGTTGGAGATAAGGATAACTCATCTTAGGGAACCGAATGAGATCCCAGCAACTCTTTGGCAAAGCAGCTGGGCTCCTGGCATCAGCTGGAGCTGGGCACGTGGGAGGGGAGCAGGGACACACATTCCTGCCCTGAGGTAGGAGCTGAAGGGACCAGCTCGGGGTAGAAGGCGTAAGCTCAGGGTATCCCATGTGTCAGTGGGTCTGGCAAGACCCAAACCTGATGGGAGAGCTCTGATCCTCTGGCCAGCTGCAGGCTGTCACAGCAGAGACAGGGAGGAGGCTGGGGTTTGGAAGAACACTTGGAGTGCTGTTAAGGAACCAGCTGCCTGTCTGCTTGTTCCAGAGGCTGACACCTCAGCTCTCAGGAAAACCATGAGGAGTTTCCACAACTGTCCTTCCTCCTTGCAGCAGCCCCTCAGGCCTGAGCTCGGTGCTAACCAGCTGTTCTGAACCCAGGGCTAATTGCAGCTGAACACAAAGGCACTGTTGTTTGCATGGGATGGAGAACATTTATTGCTCAGGCTCCTGCCCACGTTCCTCCCCCCACCCCCCTGGAGCAAAGCAGGCTTCCTCAGATGCCTGTGCTGAAGGTTTGGGGGTGGAGGAGTAGTTCCCACAACAGCTCCTCTGTTTGCAAAGGAAAGGCTTGAGTCACTTCAGGGAGTTCCCATTCACTCCTCTAGTCTCAGGGGCAGAGAGGGAAGGTTTAGAGATAAACAACATCAAATGCTGCAGAACCTGTAGGGCCTGACTGTGACAGGAAGGGATCCTTCACTTGTGCCAAACGTGACCACGCTGCACCCTGCAGCTGGCCTGCTGCCCTGGAGGTGATTTTACAGCACTCTGCTGCTGCTTCTTCAATCAAGGGCATTGGAGAGCAGAAGGAGTTTGGAACATTTTCAGCTCTGCCCTGCTGATAATGTTCCAACATTATCACTGGAATGATAATTCCACTCGAGTGAACACTCTCCTCAGAGAGTGAACACAACCTCAGAGAAGTTCCTCAGTATTGGTGGCTCCCACATTTCTTGTAAAAATAAGAGGAGGCCAGAGCTTTCTGTGGCAGCAAGGTTTCCTCAGAAGAGCTGGAATTTTTGGAAGGCAAAAGAATTATGTCCCGAGTCCAAGTTACCAGATCCCTGAAGTTCACAGGGGTAGGACCACAGCCTACTAAACATATAAAAACAGCAAGAGGTGCCACTTATGTGATACTTCTGTGCCCTCAGGTAGTTCCCTTGCAGAGAGCTGCTACTAATGTCTTCTATGACTGAGTTTTTTCCAGTATTGCCATTTCCATCCCATGATGGAGTCCAATTCCAGGGGCAGAACAGTTCCTACAATAGCTGCCAAAAGAATTCCAACTTGATTTCCAAGCCTTGCAGCTAACACACAAAAAATTCCTTTTACATCAGCTAAGCAAGGGAGATCTTGAATTATTTAGCAAAAATAAACAGGGTGATTTTTGAAGCCACTTTTCAAGAGGGAGCTGAGCTGAAAATTTCCTATGAAAGAAACCACAGTGCTGTGAGGTGCTTAATGTAAGGGAGGAGGCTGCTCTCACAGGAGTTAATAGTTTTTAAAAGCTATCAGGCTGTCATTTTCCCATTATAGTATGAAAAATCAGTTTCCCATTTGCAAGTGAAGTCAGTATAAAACTGAAGTCTTACAAATAAGATTTTTCTGTTGGGTACTTCAACCATGATAGAGTTATCACTGCATTCAACAATCACCATTATCAGGCTAATTTCTCTTAGTGAGATGAGCAATTTCTTCTTTTGCTGACATAAGTTCTCCTGTGCTGTGGTGTAGCAGCCAGTCTCCAGAAAGGCTTTGAAGTCTTCTAAAATCAAAGTCCATGTCAAAAAAAAAAAATTCCACTTCAAACCTGACTTTGGCTTTAGGTCCTTCCAATTCCTACAGGAACTAATGGAGCCAGTGGGGAATGCAAAACAACAGAAGCTGTGACAATATATCAGCCCCTTTCTTTACTAACTCCCCTGCAGCATTACACCCAAAAAAATCAATCAAAAACAGGAAAAAAATACTGGAACTCCTGAACATCTTGTGCACAACAAAAACATCATAACACTTCAGAACATACCTGATCAGATTTCCCACCCTGACAGAAATGGACACTTCTTTAAAAGAAGTGCTCACAACTTTTAAAGTTAATTTACATAAAAGCCCTTGGGTTTACCTACTTTTTTTTATATAAATAATGAGTGTTATTATCAGAACCGAGTGCAGAGAAAGGGTCTGGTTTTGTACAAGAGGGTACTTTGTGAATTAGTCAACTCAATTTCCTTATCTGGGGGAGTTCACACAACAATGGGAAGAAATGCAGTTTTAAATGTGGGGAAACAAGAAGCGATGCTCAGCCCAATTGATTTAGAGAAATAGTTCAAATTTTGAAGTATTGACACTTTTTGTGTTTCACACAGGTTACAGCTCCCCATGATTACCACTGCCACTTGTGAGAGCTGTATTTAAACTGCTCTGATTCTGTATAAAAAATACACAAACTTTGCAAAATACCAACCAATTCAACCAGTAAAACACCATTTCCAGTCCCAATGTCAAGCACAGAGCTGTCAAGGGGGATCTTGTGCTTTTCCAACCACCTGATTATGCGCACCATGCTTTCTTCTCCAAACCTGAAAAAAAAACAAAGGCTCAGGTAATTAAACTAGAAAAAAAAAAGTGCAAAAGGTACAGCAAGTTTATTTCATCACTCACTCTGTCCAGCTTTTGCAAAGCCTCTTTACTGTTACTAAAGTAAAAACTGCCATAGCTCATACTCCATGTTTGCTTTGTTCAGATGAAAATTAATCCCATACCCTTAAAATTCACTGAACACCAACTCTGGGAGGTGAAGACATCCATATATTTAAAAAGGAAGCAGCAAGGGCAACTTGTGTAGTTAAACCTGAGCTCAGGGATAAAAAGCACATTTGTCAGTAACATACACCTCAATTAGCAGCTCAATTTCTGTGTAATGACACTTGTCCAAGTGCAGCTTAGCAATCTTTACTGTGAAATTGGGCAAGAGAGGAACTGCTGGTTTCAGCGGTAAAACTCCCCATCATTTTGTCAGCAACTCGTTGAATTGCTGGCTGTGGCTTTGCAATGTGTTTTATGGTAAAGAAACAACAGAAACACTCTGCAGGAGTTATTTTGTTTACCAGATTTCCCCGGTATCTCCAATATCTTCAAAAGTTTGCAGTTCTCTTTCGTACGCAGCATCCCAGCTGGAGTCGGAGGGGAAGAAAGGAGAGGACATCATAATTGATACTGAGAAATGTTTAGATTAAAGAAGGAAGGGAAGAAAAATTGAAAGATGGATTTAGGCTAGATATTTGGAAGAAATTGCTGTGAGGGTGGCGAGGCACTGGTCCTCAGCATAAGAAGAATGTGAACATGTAGGAGAGCGTTCAGGGAAGGCCTGGAGATGCTTCAAAGGCTGGAACCAGGCTGGGAGAGCAGGGATTCACCTGGAGAAAAGGCTCCAGACAGACCTCAGAGCCTCTTCTAGTGCTTAAAGGGGCTTCAAGGGAGCTGGAGTGGGACTTGGGACAAGGCATGGAGGGACAGGACACAGGGGATGGCTTCCCACTGCCAGAGGGCAGGGTTAGGTGGGATTTTGGGCAGGAATTGTTCCCTGGGAGGGTGGCAGGCCCTGGCACAGGGTGGCTGTCCCTGGATCCCTGGCAGTGCCCAAGGCCAGGTTGGACAGGGCTTGGAGCAGCCTGGGACAGAGGAAGGTGTCCCTGCCATGGCAGGGGTGCCACTGGGTGGGATTTAAAGTCCCTTCCAACCCAAACCATTCTGTGATTCTGTGAAAGGGTGACAAGGCTCTATCCTCTGCGTACCAGTGCCACTTTACAGAACCACAGATTCTCTAAACAAACAAATAATATATAAACCAGAGACCGGTTTGTGTTGAGAGGCGACCTTAGAGACCTTTCATTTCCACTCCGATCGCTGTGGGCAGGGCCACCTCCCACAGCGCGGGTGGCTCC
>VXBQ01016504.1:78089-91708 GCA_013400175.1 Phainopepla nitens | reverse complement strand
AAAGAATATGAAAAATATTTGATAATGTTATCTTGCTGCTGTCTGTAATATAGAAAAGAAGTTGTTTTCAATTATGGTAGGTTATTTATAGGAACTACTTGTAGATATACATGAAAGTACCCTTGGGCTTCTGGAATTTGATATGACAGTCTCCTGCAGCATGGTGTTTGTTTGACTTTATTGTTTATGACTTAGCCTTTTTCTTTCAGCATTTAGGTTTTAAAGAGCTGTCAAAGTATAACAAGTGTGAGGGAGTTTTTGTTGGGTTTTTTTTCAGGGTTTTTGTGTATGTGTGTGTGTGTGTGTATTTGTTTTTGAAGAAATCATGTTAGGATCCCTTAGTTTACTTTTGTAAGTTTGAACGTACAGCCTTCTTTTTATGCCATGCTTGCTTCTTTATAAACACTGCTCATGTTAAACTGTCTATTTTTCTCCTTCTCCATTGTTCCCTTTTAGCAAGACCTGTATTTCATCAACTTATCTTTGTACCACTTCCTTACCATGTGCTTCTTCAAATTGAAGCTCATTTAGGGTAATACTGTGCATCTTGGGAGCACAGACCCTTTTCTGTGCTGACAGGCAAACAAAGGATCCCTTAATACTTTCCATGTATGTGGAAACAACGCCTATAATCACACTGAAAATGAAAATAAAGTCATTAAATGGGTATTACATGTCATTATTTTATCCTATCACGTCAGCCCTCAGCAATTTACCAGGCTTAGGATATTTGGGACAAAATGGGTCTAATTGATGGGCAATGTACTTGTTTATTTTAGAATTTCCAGCGGTCTTGTAGGTGACAAAATAAAATCTAATTATTTTGATATTTTATTAAGTGGTTTATCAGCCATTATATCATTACTTCTTCTGGAAAAAAAAACAAACAAAACAAAACAAAGCAATCTGAAAATTACAGCTCTCAGAAAGGTAAAGCCTGTTGATTTTTTTTGTGAGGACAACAATTGTAATGTAAGTCTTGAGGAAAGAGAAACAGATGAAATAGTACTGTGAGACTATAGTGAATGTTGTTTTTCCTACTGTGTACAATTATATGTAATTAGATCTGTCCTTTTTTCATTATGCTGTCTCAAAATTATTTCTACCTATCTAGGTATTGAATGAACTTGTAAATAAGATAGCAAGATCAACATAGTCTGAAGAAATAATTAGTAACAATTTAACAGAAATTGTTCTGTTCAGGCTAAGTCAATAGTAATGGAGATGAATAAATAGATGGAAACCTTAAGTAATTACAAATCCTTTAAATTATTCTTGAATTAGAAAGCAGGAGAAAATAACATATTTAATTACTTTCAGAGATTCATTAGAAGAGAACTTTCTGACTTCTTTCTTTGTTCTTTCTTCCCTAGAATACACTCTTTTAGGCAGCTGGTATTTTGTTTCCTGTACCTTGTTGAACTTTTCATCCAACTTGGTTAGCTAGTCTAGGCATACAAACCCAAGTACTCAGGTTTTTCCTCACAAGATGAGTTATAATCATTGCTGTGAAGAAGAAGACTACTTCTTCTTCTGTTAACTAACTTCTCCACTCTGGTTTGGCACTGCTTATTTTTTGGCACAATTCTTATTTTTTCATCAGTCTAAGAAGGAAATTATTTTTTGTGTTCTGTATAGATGAGAGGAACTTTTGAGAAATACTGAATTTACCTTACTTAATAAAAATATACCAGTAGGTTTAGATGGGGCATGTAACTTTAAAAAATTAAATAAATCTAAAAATCTACTTTTTTATTGTTCTGTACTATAGAAAGTTCTACTTGGTTCTACTTTTGATATATATTCCATATCTGTAAAAGATCTGTTGTCTTCACACTGTACTTCTATATTTGTAACTGTGATGTTGCAGAAGAATTCTTAGCTTTATGTTGCATTATGAGGAAGTGGAAATCCTCAAAGGGCAAAGAGGTGTCAAGACTGACTCTAACATTACTAGAATTAAATTAGAATTAAGCAGAATGAATTGGGAAAGCAGGTACTCTATGGATCACCATGGAAATGCAAAGGTCAGAGAATCTTAATCTAGAGAGTCCTGCTGAGACTTGGGTACCACCCAAAACCTAACACTGCAGTTTTGGTTGTCTGGGCCTTGAGAAGCATAATTAGAAAGATTCTGCATTAAAGCATTTTCTAATTGACCTAAATGCTTTCTTGGTATAAAATATTACCAAAGAAGACCATTCTCAGTCAAAAGCCATGAAAGATTGTCTTCTTGGTTAGTGTTTTGGATTTGTAGACCACTGAGAGATTGAATCAATCTTCAAAATAAATGGATGACTTAATTTTGTTTAACCTGTCTCCCTTCTTTAGCTGGAAAGGCAACTACTACTGCAGAACCTGATGAGAGACAAGCAGCCATGCAGATTGCTTGGACACGAGAATTTCTCAAATATTTTGGGACATTTTGTGGACTTGCTGCTGTAGTTTTAACAACTGGGTATGAAGTGTATTCCCTAACAGAAAATATAAATATATTACATTATATATTTCTGTTTTGCTGGATCTTGCTGTTGCATTACAACAAGTAGTTATTTTTATCCAGTAATTGCTCTAAAATTGATCAAATGACAAATAGACTCTGAATTCTGTCTGCTTTTGAATGTGTTCTGGTTATGTCTGTGCTGGAGATTTATTTAAAAGCAGAGCCATGAGCTGACGATAAAATTATATATCTGAAGCACCAAAAGTCCAGTGAAAAATAAAAGCTGTGTGTGGAAGAGGAGAGAGTATTTAAAAGCCATGCTGTTTTCTTCTCTGTGCTGAGATTTAATGAACTGTTAGTGAGTAGCATATCCTCCATCTGGATTTTTTTTTTTAGTGCAGTGAACAGGTGGACATATTCTGAAGTCTGCTCACTTTAATTTGAATCAACAGACCCAAGGGGGAAAAAGCCAGGCTATTAAAGCTATATTGCATAGGGAAGAACTTGCCCTAGAGTGTTTTTGGTTTATAATATGTTTCTCTTTTGCTGTAACATGTTTAGCAGGAATGTAGGAAATATTTGTGGTTTTGTGTACACAGTGAAGATAAAATGTACCTTATACATTATGGGTTCTCTGTAGACTCAGATGCATTTGGAAATGAGGATAGAATCTACATTGTTACATGTTGCAAGTGGCTGGGTATATGTGACTGCACATGCATGCTGAATGAGTTAGATCATCCCTTATTTGTTAGATGTATTCAAAAATCACTATTGCATTTTTTAAATACTCTTGGGCTGAGAAAGAAGGCAACCAGAAGACGAATGTTTCTGGGAAAATTAAGACTTGCTCTTTGATTAGAGATTTTTAGAAGGATACACAAGTCCTAGACAGTCAAGGTCAGCCTGAAGTAACAGTGGTGATGTGATGAATATCCTAAATTTTTGTTTTTCTTTCACAGAGCAATCAAAAGGAAGAACCCAGCAGTTTTACTGCCAATATTTCCCTTAACCTTTGCATTTTCCAATCATTATGGTATGGGCTGTGGGACACTGTTGCAAAGGATTAAAGGTATGTAAGTCTGTCCTGTTCTCATGTACAACCAAGCTTTAGATAACCTGTTATGTTTGGGTTTTTTTAATGCCTGGGAGAAAACTTGTAGTAGATTTTTTTTTTCAGAAATATTTTTTCTAATTTCTTTCCTTCTGTTAAAATCAGATATTTTGCTACTCAAGGGTACTCATTGTACATTTACAGCATTTCTTTTCAGTTAAGACTGTCATTTTCTCCTCTTGTTTCAAAATTGTTGAATGCTAAGGTTATAAATGCAGCTGATGTAAAAATTCCGTATTTGGGAGAAATGAGAGATCTAGTGATTTCCTTCTGTATTCCACTCCGATGCTGGTTTTTGGGGAAGGGGTTAGGGATTATAAGATAAAGGAATACAGACATGAATCATAGCCTTACACCTTCATAACCAAATACAGTCATCAGGTGATGAACTTACTGCAGTGTCCTGCTAAGATTGAAGAAAGGTGAGTCCCACAAAGTGGGGTCTTGCCTCACAGTTGTCCCTTGCCTATGTGATTAAATTGTTTTGAAGTTTATGGAGATGCATTTATGTTAACTCTGATTCCTACTGAAGGAGGCTAGCTCAGTGAGTGTTGCCTGTAAGTGAAGACAGCATCAGACAAGGGCTTGTCACCTTCACAAACTCTTAGTTAACTGGCTTGGTTGTCTTGTCTGCTAATGGCACAACCATATTGAAACAAAATAAAAATCTGTTTCAGCTCTTGGTCTTTAGCCTCCAGATCTAACACTTAGGTTTCCTAACTCTGTTTACTTCATTGAAAATAGTGGTAGGTTAATTAGACAAAATGTGCTGTAGTTCCTGCTTCATGCAGGTGCAAATACATTTAGGTGATGCAGGAATGGATTTGTGAACATTTCCTCAACAGCATTAAACAAACTTCTTTGGATTTTAATATGAAGAGTCAGCTAAGCATAGGGAAGAAGGAGGAGTTCTTGGAAATCAAAGTGTTGAAAAGGAGATTAGTACACACAGAGCAGAATTAGCACTTGGAATTTAGGACTTGTATGTAATGTGTTTACTGTGTACCATGTGGTCCTGTATAGGTTGAAGAAGAGCCATGTGGTATCCTATTGGTTTTCAAATAGGAAAAGTCATCTCCTTCTCTTCAGATCCTTTAGGAGAACTTCAACAGTATGCAAGGCTTGTGAAAATGTTTTGCAGAAAAGAAACTATGGAGCCAAATAGAAAATAAATTTGAATATGCCAAACTAAGTCTGTCTTTTCCAGAAAAATATTTTTTTCTAAAAGAAAAGTGGTAGATCAATTATAAACTTGTGAAAGCATTTGATGTAGTATTACCTAAAGATTAAGTTAGTGTGAATGGCATGGAAATTAATAGACAGGTAGGCATGGGAGTAAAGAAATTATGTCAAATTTTGTGTTTGAAAAGGAAGATTAGGCTTCAGCAAAGTTATTAACAGTATTCCTCAATATTTGGTCTGGATCTTCGTTTTTTTTATAGTTGAAATTATGAGTAGGTTATCCTGACAAAATCTTTGGGTGACAAACAATCAAGTTCATCAACAGAGAGGAAATAAACTGTAGTGCAAGAAGAGCTGATGGTCTGAAGAAATGAGATAACAAAATAGGATTCAATTTGATAATGCCAGCAGGAAACTAGGGACTAATAGAGATTTCTACCACCAGAGCTCACCAGGTGGAAATGGTAGAAAAAGGGAAAACCTGAATGCCGACGCTCACAGAACAAGTACAATCCAGTAGTGTGATGAAATTGAGCAAAGTCTAGAAACCTCTGTAGTGAGGTTTCCTAGTACCACAGCATAGTTGAGGTTGGAAGGGATCTCTGAAGGTTGTCTGGTCCAAGCCCCCTGCTCAGGCAGGACCATCTATAGCCAATTGCCCAGGAGAATGTCCAAAAGGCTTTTGAATATCTCTAGGGATGCATATTTCACAACCTAAGTACAAATAGAGTACAGATGGGAAGGTGCAGGAAAATAATAGCTCCTGTGGAAATTCACATGTAATTTAAATCACTTTGGTAAAGGGAATCTGGAATTATACCAAAGAGCTAAAATTATTAGGGAATGACAAGCTGCCTTGCAAGCGAAAAAAAGAAGTGATTTATTTGTTTAGCTTTGTAAAAAGACATGAGAGATTTGGGTCTACAGATCCTACTTGCAGGATAGGATAAAGGAAAGTAAGAGAAGGAAATTGAACTAATTACCAATATCAGCACTAGATTAAAAGGAAGTTGAATAGCCTGGATGAATCTGATCTGGAAGGTTCAGGAGTTCATTTTTATTTTAAGGTTAAAATGACGTAGTTGAAGAGAAGGTTTTATAACACAATTGACCTGCAGCCACAGTGCTTATTCCAATACTCAACTGATCCCTGTGTTCGCTTCCATGCCTTCAAAACCACTTCTCTGCTTGTCTATCTGTTGTGTTGGTGCATGCCATGCTTAATCTTTCTGGTGTAATAATGGACACATGTACTATTCTCTTTACTGTTCTTTCTTTAACTGGTCTCTTTTTCCAGAGTATACCTATCATCAACCTGATAGCCAATTCCCTCTCTTAATAATCTGCAATTATTTCTGTGCTGCATGGTGAACCTTGTATCTGAACCACCTTGACCACATAAGTCTGCATCTCCTGCCTTTCATCCTTTGGAATTATTTTATACCCCTGAAAGGTTTCATTGTTTCTCTTTCGTTAGGTGTTTTGTCTCTGATCTTGCTTACAGTTAATTTTTTCTTCTGTCTCTATCTTACTTGACCAAAAATTATCTTATTATTTTGGTATTCTTCCACTCTGAAATATTGGAAGGGTGTTTTTTCCTGCTTGATAGCTTGGACTAATTAAAACCCCAGACTGAAGACATAGGGGTAAATACCTGTTTTGAGTTCTGATTGTGGTGTTGGGAAGCCCTAAATTTCCAGGGCTGTGGATCAGGACCTAATCTTTTGGGTATGTCAGGGTTGCAGAACAGCCATCAAACTACGTTTTCTAAACCTCTGAGGACGCAAAGAATCAATCATGGACCTGCTGTCTGTGTTCTTGGCCTTGCTGTTTTGCTTTTCCTTCCAGTCCAGGCACACACTGCTGGTGTTTTTCACACAAATTATTAGAGGACGGGACAGATTTTATGGCCAGCCTTTAATTTCACAGAACTTCCCCACTTAGCAATGGAATGGAGCTCTGGCTACATTTTTCCAAGATTTAGATAGCTGAGTCCTTGTGTCCTGAGCAGTGAGTGGGGCAACATCCTTTAGTACATGTGAGGGACAGACATAGAGATTTGCCTGTCTGCATCTCTGTCTCCGGGATCTCTTGCTATTCCATAATCAGATGCGATATGCAACTGACTGATGTTGCGGTAACCAGTGTTGGATATTACCGGTGGTCCCAGGCACTGTAGTACTACAAAAATTACAGTTGGGAGATGTCAGCACTCAGACCTGTTTTATAGAACCATAATCTTTAGTGCATTGCCATATTCAGTCAGGCTGATCACACATAAATAGTTTCAAACCGCTGCTATAAGGATCATGAAGCTGGGACTTAAGGCGTAGATAAACAAGATTGTTTTCATTATGCCAAATGGCATCAGCCAAAACAAATGCATTCTTTGCCTAATCTTCATCTCTCCTTACATCACAATCAGACCACCACAACCTAGGTATGATGTTCAGTCTGTATCTTTGTTTTTTGGATTCTCTGTCCTAGATGTTTTCATTCCAGCCTTACTCAGAGCATTCTGCACACTACAACTTTTCCTTGCTTCATGTTTAGGTAACTCTCTTAGCAAATCTTTTTGTGAGCAGTGTGCTTTGACCAATGCTTCTTCAAGTCCTGTGCTGCCCACATTCTGACACCTTTTAGGCTAGTCCCAAGGCACAAAGAAAAATTGGGCCCAAATGTGGTACATCTGTGACACTGTGTACAGGATGACTTGTTAAAGCTTATGTACACCTTCATGTGTATGTCTGATCCACTTTCTTCTCAGATTCCTAATGACCCCACCAGTCCAAAATTTTTTAGAGACAACTCTGCTGGTATATTGATAGCAGCCCGTTTGTAATATACATAGCTATGACTTGGTATTTTGCTAATGTGGTCCAAACAAGAGTGGCTAAATCAGTTTTTTAAGTTTTTTTTTCCCTTCCTTTGCTTCCTAGCTGGAAGGCTGAGGAAATTGACTTTTTTTTTTTTTAAGGTGAGGTAGAGAACATACTTGACACACAGAGCACTTTGCTAGAATTGCCAAAAGGACCTCTCACATTTGAAGACTTGGAGAAAATCAGAATATCTCAGAGCAATTCCTCCACAGAAAAATAGAAAGATGGTATTAAAGCTGCATATCTGAAATGTGATTATAATACTGCATTTCAGCATAAATAAATAATTTTAAAATTGATAAGATTATGAGCTCTTGTAAAATCAAAATTTTGTAAACATTAATTTTTAAAAATTAGTACTTTCTAAAGCAATTGGTATTATATCATATATATCTTCAAAATATTAATTATTCTGTAGTATATTTTCCTTGTTTATAATGAAATATTGAATTTGCATTGTCTATTCAGAGTCTGAAAATAGCTTTCACCTGTAGTAAAAATGTGCGATACTGACCAAACTTAGTATAATTAATAAAGATATGGTAAGTGGTAGTTATACATTTGTATAAATATATCAATTATATAAATAAATATATACCATTTTCAAATATATATCAGGATACCCAGCTCAATCTGAAGTCAGGAGCAGGCAGTCAATTTCTTTGAAAAATAAGACACTATTTATTTGCAGTTCTTTAGGCAGTGAAACCACCATCTCTGCTTCAAATTCTGGAATAAACAGCTTTTATCAGAAGTAGGTTCAGACGTAAACACAACTTGCTAACTGTGTTTTACTCTTAGGGAAAACTGTGTTAAAGTATGAGCAGAGATAGTTTCTGAAAAAGAGGAAACAAATTATATAGCTATTTCCTGAATCTTTTTCATGCTTGTTTGACATTCTGAAACTCAGGATAATTTGGTTTTTGATAATTGAAATCGGAGTTTCACTACTAAGATGAATATTAACTTAGGCTAACAGCATGCAAAATTATTAATGAATGTTTTTGTAATGAGTAGATCCAAGTGGCCTTACAAGTATTGAAAAACTGACAGATTTTTTGCATGACTTCACTCTAGCATGGTATATACCAAGAATATAGTTTTAGTATACTTTAATGTTCAGATGTCACTCTTGGAAAAAAATTAATCTTTCTGTATTGGAAATCTTCTTTAGAAACAGATTATTTTGTGTTTTGGATAGAAATTCTTCTAGCATTAATCTAATTGTGGAATGAAAAACAAATGTTCAAAAAGCTCAAAAAATGAACTAAGCTAAAGTCTGTACTGACAATTTGTTGACTCAAAAATTAAATTCCAGCTGGAGATAATGCCCCAAGTATGATTTTTGAAGACTACTTAACTAAACTTAGAATATTGTTACAATGATGCAGACAAATATATAATGAAACAAAAGCTTCTCAATATAGAAGAAATGAATAGCACAGTTTCCACAGTTTGGCTTTTGCAAGTGCATTCACTTCTGCCTTGAGTCACTTCTGTAACTGGTTCTGTCTTCTGCATGTTAACAGTGCATACAGGCTGTACCTGATTTCAAATGTGATGTGATGTGTTTTAATAGTCAGTGTGATAAAAGGAGCACAGGTACTCCAGTTTCTCGTTTTGCTTTGACTAACAGAGCTTTTGCTATGTTTCCTCCAAGCTCTGAAGTCCACCTTCCTTTAATTTTGAGGAAGTCTTGTTTTAATATCTGTCATCTATTAATACTCTTTCTTCCAAAAAAGAAAAACAATTGAACCAGCCTTTTTGGGTATTTCTATGTCTCCATCTCTGCCTTTTAGCCCATGTTTTAATCTTATGAAAGACATTTTCACGGGAGAATGGTTTTAACAGACCATACAACAGTTTTACTCATAAATCTTAGAAAATTAGGAAATACCCTAATCGTATCCACTGTGAATTAGGAATCAATATCTGTGTTCTTGTGACAGATTCCTGGCTATGGCGTTGGATCAAAAGCCAGTGCTAAAAGGAGCAAAATAATGGTCCAGGTAGCAGTTTCATGGGATAATAGGGTAGCTATATATTACTCCATCCAAACAAAATACGATCTTTTTTTTCTCCCAAAGTTTGAACTTAGATCAATAATGTTAATCTATTACAAGACTCCGCACTAAAATGTGACAGAAATGGGGTAAGTTTAATTCAGCATTACACAGTAAAATTTACCAAATTTATCAGTAAAATTTACCAAATTTGTTAAGGAGCAGGCTCTAAGCAAGGCAGTCTAACCCAGAAATAGTTTTAAATGGGCTATATAGAATGTGCTGAAAATCATCAAGGAGTTAAGGGTTAATCACCTTTATTGCCCTGATTTTTTACTGTTTGCTTTACTTTTTTTTTTTATGCATGCTTTTATTTTGAAGATGCTCATTCTTGTTGCAGAGTTAGTTATTCTACTGCCAGTGTGTTAATCAAAATGCTAGCATTTACTGTGCATGCACAGTCATGTCTGTCACATAGTGAAAGATACAGAATAATTGAATGGTATAACTTCCTTCAGAGGACAGTGAAAAAAACCAGGAACTTATCAGTGACAAGGTTTATTTTGAGGAAATACATGTTTACAGCACAATTTGTACATCGTCATCATATTTGTTATAAAAATGCATAAAGGACCTTAAACGGCCTGTTCCTTTCTGTCATTCATGCTCAAGTGGCCTCAGCTGTTAGACTTACTTTAATGTATCACAACAACTGTCTTCGTTTCCATGAATCACTGGGGAAAAAAAGGAGAGCAGCTCCAGGGGTAGCTTGTTCTGGCCTGAAGGCACTGCTCTTACCACCTTAATTCTGTTGGGTTTTTCTGGTTATAATGTCTGATAGCCATATATCCTGAATCAGTATCATTTGGGCAGAATTGTTCTGGAAAAAGTGAAAGTCAGACATGATTATGATGTCAAAATTAAACTGTTTGTGTTCTAATTATGGATATGTCTCATTTATGGAACACAAGGAAGTGCATGCCACCTGCAAGCCACAAGTGCCTCCACCTCACTCTTGTTTATCTGGTTGTGACAGTGTATATGAGTATTGAGGAAAAACAAGTAAAGTCACTTTGGAGAGTCCAGTTTGGGCCCCTTCCTTACAAAAAGGAAAGTTGAAAATCACAGCCCCTTCCCACATGTTTTATTATTATAGGAGTTATTTTATTGCTGACTGCACGTCACTGCTTTTAAAAGAAGGGGAAAACACTTACTTGGATGTATACAAACAAGATTGTTTCTGCATTATTATTTATTTTCTTAATCAGCCTTGGACTTCATTATGCAAAAATTCTTAAGATTGAACTGTTTTCTTAACTGCACAATCCTCTAATAAGCGGTAACTGGGTAATGCTCGTGCTTGGTCACCAGTAACATTGATGCAGTATTATTTCCCATTTCTTGCAGAATCCTGTATGGTACTAAGCAAACTTTAGAAATACTTTAAATTCATGTTAGACAGCTTTCAAAAACTAAGTTGTCCTTGCAGCAGTGAATTGCATAAATTTGAAATAAAGTCCCTGGAAAATGTCTAATGAAATCAGTAAGTTTTTGTCTTACTGCTGATTTTCTTTGTCTGACATTTGGGAGTCATGGGAATAAGGCTTTAATTCAAGGTATTCAAGACTACTGAGATACTGATAAAGGATATCTTTTTTATTTAGCCACCAGTTGTCATGAAACCTCCTTTACCTTCTATAAACTTTGCTATTGCTCAACAGATTAATAGTTTAGTGCAAGGAGAGAAATAGTACAATTGTCTTCACCTTTTTTTTTGAAAATAAAATATACAAAATACTTGCATTGAGCCAATACACTGGATGTACTTGCCTTGAAACACCCTATAGATCATGAATGGAAACTAATTTCTTTGCTCTGCTGTTTTTCCTTCTTTATAAAACAAACAGTAAGAAGTTATATAGTTACTTCAGATTTGTTAAATTTGTGTTATTAATCTTCTTCTGCATGTTTTGTTTTGAATAGTAGTTTTTTTAGTCACTGCCTGACTCAGGAGATACTTTCCTTCTTGCCTTGTTCTGGTAGTGCTTTTTCACATTACTAAAGCTTTCCAGCCACTGAAAACAAATCTGTTGTCTAGAAGACTACTTACAGTCCACACAGAAGTCCACCTGATGTGATTTTCCAAAACAAAGGATTTTCAGAAAAAGTCCACGAGACCAACTAAATCAAGGTGCTGCTCTCAACATGGAGGTTGTAATTACCCCTGCACAACTGCTGTCTGTAACAGTATAATGGGTAAGACTTCAATTGAGGGAGGAACAGATCAAGGTTTTGTGCTTCAGGAATTTCAGACTAGCAGCCTCCACTTCTGCGGATTTCATCCTAGCAACATTCTGGATGGTGGTGCCTACTGCTGAAGAGGTACCACTGTTTAAACACTTAAGACTGGAACAAAAAGAAAACTGTCTGGGTTTTGGCTGGGATAGAGTTAATTTTCTTCAGTGGCCGGTATGGGGCTGTGTTTTGGATTTGTGCTGAACACAGGGTTGATTATACAGAGATGTTTTTGTTATTGCTGAACAGATAAGAGCCAAGGCCTTTTCTGCTTTTGGTACTGCCACACTGATGAGGGGACTGGGGTGCTTGGGAGGAGGCACAGCCAGGACAGGTGACCCAAACTGACCAAAGGGATATCATGCTGGTATATGAAGTGGGGGGAAAAAAGGAAGAAGGAGAAAGGAGGGTACATTTCGAGCGATGGCATTTGTCTTCCCAAGATGGCTGAACTCCTGCCTGCCCACAGGAAGCACTGAATTGATTCCTATTTTTCTTTGCTTTCGTGTGCAGGTGTTGCTTTCCCTATTAAACTGCAGTGACTTAGTTCTAAGTCTCTCCCCAGTCATACTAATGGGGGAATGAGCGAGTGGCTGTGTGGGGTTTGGTGGCTGGCTGGGGTTATACCACAACAACTTTGCTCACTATTTTAGCCCTTCACAGCCTTGTTCTAGATCCAGCTCAGTTCTCCTTGAAGAAGAGACTGGAGTCTATAACTTATCTGCCAGCACAGCTGAATCATACACCTTTGTACACTAGTCTGTAGATGTTTGTCTTCTCTGTGCTCTCCCTCTAGAGTGAGTTTTTATATATGCCAACAAAATTCAAGGGATTGAAAGCATAGCCCTCATGCAAAAGGATCTATAGACAGCAGCTTCAAAGTATTTTAAGAGATAGAACTTTTCTGGTTCCTCACACTATGACTTTTTATAAAAGGTGATAGCATCCACTTCTTGTCCTGTTGTGCTGGAAACAAAACCAAAACCAACCACAGTCCAACAAACAAATCCAGAAATAAAGTTTACTTTCACAGAGTTCATAGCTCTGCATGGAGTCCAAAGACTACCAGCCCTGTCAGCAATAGGGTGCTGAGCCCTATTTGGGAGATGCACAGATGTGGAGCTCCAAATCTCTAGGATGCCCACATTGGAGCCAGAGTATATCTCTGAGCTCCAGAGTGTATCTCTGACACTTGGATACCTATGGCTGCCACAGAACTCAGGCCTATAGTACAACAAACCTGAGAGAAATCCAGGCTTTGAAATCCCCCTTCAACTTCATGCGCAACTGAAGTGCAGTTTATTCACAGTGAAGAAATCCTTGAAAGTACATTTCTTTTACTTAACTTGTTTCTGTCTTTTTATGTCAGCCAACATTTTTAGGACACAGAGGTAGTTATGGAGATTCTAGACCTGCAAGGGAAAAAAGAGTCGAGATTAAGTTTTTCACGTTTTCAAAGCAATACGAAAGGGCATTGGCACTGCTATCTGGCCACAAAAAGGAACAGCTGAGGCCCAGACCCGGCGGAGGAAAAGGAGCATGTCTCGGGGACCAGGAGCCCGAAGGTGAGTTGCACGGTGGCGTGAAGAGCTGCGACAGCTAGCAAGGGCAGGAAGTGGGGAAGGCGCTGCCCGAGGGCTCCTCGACGGCTGTTTCAGGCACAGGGACCGCCCGGCGGGGGACGACAGCCGCGGCCCCGAGGA
>VXBQ01016504.1:66139-76606 GCA_013400175.1 Phainopepla nitens | reverse complement strand
TATTTACATACAGCCTCTGTGGGGATTATGTTCTTTCCCAGCAAATTTTACTTTCCTTTTTATTAACAGCAGTTTCTGAGAACAGCAGTCACTAAGGAACCTCCACTATGCTGCATGGTGTCTAGCTAGAAGACTTCTCCACTCCAAAAGACTGTTAAATAGCAGTCACTATCTAATTAATAAAGTAGATACAGCTACTTTTATTTTTGCACATAGTCAGGCACTATTCCATCTGAAATTAAGTTCTATATACTAGTTAGCCATATTTAAGTGAATACAAGATGTGCTGGATATTCTCATGTTCTTTCAGCTTTCTGAAACAAAAAATTAACTATACCAACAACATTAAGATCAGAAGACAAAGACTTATTTTGGATTATTTTAAAATTAAGGATGAATTGAAGAAGCTGCTTTTCTTCACATTAGCTGAAGTAAGCAATGCCACTTGCCTTGCAGAAGTAAAATCAAGAGAAACAGTGTAAGGTGAAAGGAACTACGGCTGGATTTTTGAGAACACTTTAGTCAGTGAGATGAAACATGTCATAAGTAAATTCTGCAAGGCCCTGATATGCCTTGAGAAATGGAAGAAATTAGCGAAAAGCATAAGTTAAAAATAGCTATAGAAAAATGCAATCTAAGAATCAGTTTACATGCGATCTTTGCTTATTTAGTGCTTCCTACATTTGTTCTTCACATGATGCTGGTTTGTGTGATTGTGCACAGGAGAGGAGGGGTCTGATCTAATTCATCAGACCCATAACATAGCTCTGTGGTGTTTCTGGATACGTCTTTGCAACAAAATTCTGTTTCTGTGGAAAAATTGAGACTTCTCTGTCTGTCACACAGCAGTTGTGACAGGACACCTTTACTTCCGTTGCATTGGTTTCTCTGTACTCTGCATGTCTAACAGGAGGTGTGGACTTTAAAACATAGATTCTGCTAAAAGTAAGCTGCGAGTAAGTCATGGTGTGGAGACTCTGAAGTACTGACAGTTATCCTACATGACAGTGTTTCACTTATTACTATCTGAATGGGTTTTGTTGCTGAATTTAAGACAAAGTCTTCTCTTTAAAACAGATTCTGCACAAACAGCAAGTAGCAAACTACTGGGAAGCTTCAACCTGCAATCAGTTTTGGATCCTGAAGTGGAGCAGCTGCAGAGAAGCAGCCCATTTCTTGGATGGGAGACATTTAAGGACTTGTATAGTTTAAATTACTATAATGAATATGTACCTGTGGCAGGTGACTTAAAAAAACTTGTTCACCAGGTAGAGGAAGCTGTTCAGAAGGACAGGGGGGGAACAGGAAATGCAAATCCCGTGGAATCAAGCAGCTACCTTTGGGCCAGGTATCCCAGAAGAAAACGGGAGTCTCTGGGTTTGGCAGGAATGTGTTGCAAATGGGGCTGTACAAAAGCTGAAATTAGTACTATATGCAGAGTTTAAACTCCTCTCTCCACTTATGCATGAAATCAGTGTTTGTTGCAGTACTACTTGATTGATTACTTCATGGAGGAAAAAAAACTCTTGCTGTATTTTATCTTGTCTATATGTGCCAGTCAATATAGCTGGTTTTCTTTAAAAAAAACCCAAAACCAACAAAATAAACAGAACATAAATGTAATTGCAATGATTTTGTTTTGCTGCAGTAACTTCTAATCTCTATTTTTTACTAAGTCTTTTCATTTTAATGTTAACCCTTTACTCTTGTATTACTAATGTATTATATCTTTGTAACACTTTAAGACGAACTCCAATATTTCATTAAAATATAATTATACTAAGTGTTGCCAAAGTATTCTTCCTCTGTCAAAAGAATGAATATAGAATCATAGAATGGCTCATGTTGGAAGAGACCTTAAAGATCACCTAGTTCCATCCCCCCTGACAGGGACACTGGATGAAGTTGTTCATCCAACCTTGGTGTTTAACACTGCCAGGGAAGGGGCACCCACAGCTTCTCTGGGCCATCTGTTCCGGTGTCTCACCACCCTCACAGGGAACAATTTCTTCCACAATATCTAACCTAAATTCTCCCTCTGTCAGTTTGAACCCCTTACTTCTACTGCTACTAAGTTTCTGATGAAAAATCCCATCCAGCTTCCTTGTAACATCCAACAATATTAAAATGAGATTCATGGCACAAAGCTGTACAGAAAGAATATCTTGCCAACTGAAACCTCACTTGACACTAACTCAGCTTGCTGATTATTTTGACCACACGTTTTTTATTTCCTTGTAATGGCAGAATTGTTCTTATGCAGTGTCACCTTTATAGAAACTTTACTGCAACACAACACTTGCAGCCTTATTTTTTTATCTTTACGTATTGGCTTAATGAATAGTCATTCCTTTTTTACTATACTTCTCCATTTTTTCCTTATGGCTGCTGAGTGAGAGTGATGGATGTGCATCAAGTAACTTGCTGTACAGACACCCAGACATCTTTCTGTGTGTTCTTAAGGTATGCTGGACTACACTACACTACAACTAATTCAGATGTACTTCTAAGTTGGTAATGGCTACTGTATTTATAAATAGCTAATTTAATCCTTGTAGTTTCTAATCCTTTTGCCTTCCTGCATGTTTTTCTCAGCTGTAAACAGTTGTATTACTAGCTATATGGTTCGTGAGGTGAGGATTTTGGTTTTCCTGACCTCTAGGTTGCTCATGGTAACTTATCTTTGTAGCGGTAGTTGACTCAGAGTATGCTTTAGGGCTTAGGCTATGCAGTTGATGCCTTTGGCTTTGTTCTTCAAATTATCTTTTGACAAGTATTCCTTGACTGGGCTACTTCTCCCTGTACTTATTGCATAATTTTTAAATTCCTTTTCTTAAGATATTATTGCTATTGCAGCAGTTAGGTGTCTGTCAATCCTTTTTTTTAAGGCATCAGTTTTATTCAGCAGAGACTGGGCAGAATGGACATTCACAATGAATGCTGTTATCTTCCACATGAAAAGAATCATCTCTTCTGTCCTTGTAACAATATTTATGAAGAACTGAGTTGTCTTTGTAAAGATCTCAGTTGTAGTGACTGTAAGATGCTTTTTGCCACTCTGAGTAGAAAAAGCAGCAGTGTGGCACTCTGCTATAGTTTTGGGTGGGTTTGTTTTTGCAACAGATTAGCTAAATGTCTTTAGCTTGGCTTCCAGCAACTTCTCCTCACAGATAGTTTTGGGTTTGCAGACTCCTTTAGATTAGGATTTGCTAGAAGATTACAGGAGGACTTTGAGGGGAAGTGTTCCTTATTTTCGAGCAGTTTCAAGAACATTTGGAGTTAAGATTACTTAGTAGCAAGGTGAGGAATAAGAGGTATATACAATCCCTATGAAAAGCCAAAATATGAAAATTTCATGTGAGAAGAAACTGAAAATTACCCTATATGCATTCATCTTGCTAGAAAACTGTCTCCTGAGCTTCTGAAAAGGAGTATTGGAAAAGGTGAATATGGTTATAGCAGGCTTGAGTGAAAAAAGGATGTAGGTAAAACATTAGATTTGTAAGTTAAACTTTGAATGAAACAATCTGGAGTTTAACTTGCTGGGTTAGATGTAAGCCATTGGTAAAACTATAAATAGAGCAAGTGGAAGTGGTGTTTGAGTGGAAATGTTTCAGGCTGAGATGGGATTATAAATAGAAAAATTTGTCTTTATCTGATATAAACAGGCTTTTCTCAGAGGTATGAGTCAACCTAGAGAAAAGGTGGAATTTGTGTTTTCATTTGATTTCTTAATAGGCCTCGTCATAGTCTGTAACAACTTTAGCACTCAGGTCATGGCACAGGTAGATGGTACAGACAAAAATTAAGTCTGTATTTTAGAGTAAGAAAGTATTTGTGTTCATATTACAGTGTGCAAAGGGTTCCTTCCCTTTCCCCTTTCCTTTCCCTTTCCCTTTCCTTTCCTTTCCTTTCCTTTCCTTTCCTTTCCTTTCCTTTCCTTTCCTTTCCTTTCCTTTCCTTTCCTTTCCTTTCCTTTCCATTTCCTGTGACACTAGGCTGTATTTCCTAATGGTTTCTTTGCAATGTAGCCAAAGGTGACTTATGTGTCACTCAATTGGAACAGGTCCAGAGGATGCCATCTGCCTGCTGCTCACATCACTTTTTTTAAGACAAGAAGCAAGACTTTTATGTAAAATGAGGTGTCTGACTATTAGGCAGGGAAAGCAAACACACTTTGAAGCAAACATACTTTGGAGCAGACAGCTCAAAACGTGAAATAATGATGATTGAGTTGGGTATTGATCCTGATAGCAGAGCAAAAGGACACTACCTCTGCTGAAAGTGCCATATGTATCCAGCACCACAAACATGAGGACAGCAGTTCAAGACAATACATTCTGCATACCATCACAACTGTTCAGAAACATACACTTTTTAATGAGGAAAAAAAATTGAGGTTTTTCCCACTTTTAATTCACAAAAAAACTTGGATATTGAGGAAAACATCATTTCAGCAACTTTCTGCTTACAGGAATTCCTTACAGTCCTGTTGATTAAGTCTTACAACACAGGAAGTGTCCAATATCTGGATAATCTAGTAAGATGTGTGAGCCACCCTCTGAACAGCTATTTTGAGTTCATGAGTAGAAAGTGGCATACCAGCACCTTCCTCTATTAGTGCTGCAGCTTTTGTCTGCATGAGTGTATTCTGAATATTTTGTGGAATTTTTTTGACTAGGGGTGTAGTCTGATTCAGATCTGACTATGGCCTCCTAGAAATAATGCCCAAAGACATGGGAATAAAATAATTCACAGCAGTTTGTAATAACAGGTTTCCCAGCTCTGTTCCCTTCTATTGCCTTGCTTTAATCTGGTGGAAAACTCTAAATGCAATTATGCAATGTGTTGATTGCAGTATAGCTAGAGCCCAGTACCTTAAGCAGTGATAATATGTGATTTTGACCATAGACGGCATGCTAACTGTGCTACAGAGAACAAGTCCCAGATTGCTGAAAGATACATCTCCCTCCTTACTCTAGTCCTGTTTGGTCAGTTCTTTATTTTGCCAGTTTTTTAAACCATAGAGGAAAATGTCTAGACTCATGAGTTACTGGAGATGTGCTATCCATTTTTCTGTTTTAGCCTCCACTTGCGGGGAGGAAAAATATTAACATTTCTTTGCCTTCTGGCAGAGCTTGGGACAGACCTTGAGTTAGCACTCTGAGTTTTAGGGAGAGCTCCTGAGACTACTCAGCTGGCAGTAGAGAAATGACTCTGTAGAAAATGACAGCTCCTTTCCTAGTCAGCAGAATGGAACCTGGGTAGATTTGTATCCCACCTCCTGCTCTGCAGTCGCTCACCTGTAGAAGCAATTGGCTGAAAGGGGGTCCTTTCCTAATTTATACCACACTGCCACCACACGTGGAATGAATTCTATTCATCACACAGTTTTCATGTATCTTGGGAACAAACACCTGAGCTGTTGGCTCTTTTCCCTGGATTTTAGTTCCAACAGATTTACTTGACTGTTAGACTGCTTTGTGCCACCTGCTTTGTGGTGAGGTCTTGATATTAGATACTGCACTGTAACTTGTCCTGTAGTATTTTCGGACCCACAAACTCTAGAGGACCAGCACTAATGGGAAGGAAAGTCAGCTCCCTAGCTTGTGCATCAGATTCTTTTTCTTCGTCTAAGCTTCCTGCTACCTATGTTTCCCGCAATTGGAAGTTTCCCACAATTTGAATTGTTACATATTCCTCAAGTGCAGCCTACTCTCATGTTTTAACCTTAGATTGATGTATCTCTGCGATTTTTCAAGAGCACATAATTGTTAACACAGTTGAGTGACGTACTGTATCTCTCATGTACAGAAAGTCAGATGAGAATCAAAACCTGGCTGCCAACCTTTGTGCTTTGAAAACTCCTGAGTACAGCCCTTGAAAATGGGCCAGACAAACAGCCCACAGCCCATAGCCAGACATGCAGCTTTGCCTTGTCTGGATTTTCTTCCCTGGACTATAGTATTTGACCTGCAGGTCTTTCCACTTTCTGTGAGATCTCAGCCAGCAAGTGATGCATCCCTTCTGGCACTGAGGAGTGCCTCATCAGGAGCTGTTTTGTCCAGCAAAAATAGTTTCAGCTCTCCTGGTATCATTACTCAGTGGTTAATTTATTGAAGGTTTTCCCTGTGTCAGCAGCCCAGTGTAGTTTTCCTGTGACCATATGCTTTGGTACTGCAGAAGTCACTGAGCTCAGCAGCAGCTAGTCTTGACAACAAAGGCCACTGTAGAAATGCTGCTGTCTGTGTAGTTTTGCATCTTTTTGTCCCTGCACCAAGAGATGAGGTGTTTCCCATGTAGCAACAGTGTGACAGTACAATTTTTCCTCCTGATCTTTTTTCATTTGACATCACAGCAGTGGGCTAAGGGCTCCCATGCAGTGCCATGCTGACCCCAGCAGTCTTGTGTCCTTTGTGCAGAGCTGTTGAGAGGCAGCCCCTTGTTTCAAAAGGCAAGTCAAAATTCCTGTCCTGCTGACACCTGGTAGCTGCTGTGTGTGTTCCACAATGGACTGATGAGAGCTAGGACATCTTCCTGGCTTGAAGCATCTGCATCCCACAGATCCTTCCAGCCCTGAGACAAGGAACAATGTGGACCAAGTTACTTGAACAGTGAGGCACCTTTTCAGAATCTCCCAAGGTTTGTAGCAGTATGGCTGTACTTCCATTGCAGAAGAAATTCTGGTTCTTTTCACACCTTATCAGATTTCCTGCATTCCCAACATTCGTCTTAAATCTCTCAGCTCTAGTTTTCTCTTGGGTCTCTTCCACTCTCATTGAGTGCTGCAAGAGACAGAGAACTGTGTGTTCATCTCTTAATTAGAAGGCTCAGAAACCGAACTGGCCATGGGAAAAGGCACAGTCTTCTGTATTGTTCCAGCTGTCTAGCAGTCAGTCAGAATTTGTTTGCTAGGCGTGAGCCTAATGTAGTTTAACTCTTTCCAATGCTTCAGTCTTTACCATGTGACGGAAGTCAAGTATTCTCAGCCTTGCTTTTGGAAACTTAGATGGTTTCCAGCCCAGTGCTTTAGACTATGTAGGTCCATCTTCCTGCCTGCCAACTCAGCGGCTCGTCTGCACAGACTCTTAGAAGCGTGGAGTGTGGCTATCTTCAAAGAGAGACAAAGTGCTCTTACTTTGGAGAGAGCACTTTTTTTTTTTTCCAATGGAACTTCATCCTTTAACTTCTACTTCTCCTCTTCTCAAGGATTTTAGACTCTGCTGCAATTCCTGTCAGTCTTTCCAAAATTTATATGAGGAAACGCACCTTCCCAAGTTCTTGCTGCCTCCCTCTGACTCTCTTTTCAGCAGATCCTTAGTAATTACAGCTTTGTGAATCTACCTTCAAGTACACAAAAGCTTTTTTTCATAATGTGGCTCTAATCTTGTCCAAAGGTATACTCAGGCAACAGCATCTATCTCAAAATTTGTCAGTGAGCTAGGTTTGAGTTTTCAGAGTTCCAGGCCCACAAAAAGGTCATATTGGAAGTTAAAAATCATAATTGATCAGGAGACAGTCTGCTAAAAAAATTCCAATGATGATCAGAGCTGCGCACCTATTCTAAACTCAAGTCTCATTAACTCATTAAATCACAGTGACTTGGGCTTAAAACAAACAAACAAACAAACAAACAAACAAACAAACAAACAAACAAACAAACAAACAAAACAAGCAGTCCTGCTCATGGATATAGTCCTTTTCCACGGCAGTGTATGTAAGAGAACTATCACTGCTGTTCATTTCTCACTTGGCTAAACTATTGCCTCTTTTAAGTTTGCAGCATCCAAGGGTTAAGGAGCACATTCAGTGCAGGTAGCTTGGTGGGCAGCTGCAGTGTCAGATGCAGACTGAGCTCTGGCAGCCCAAAGCAAGAGGCTATGAACTGGTATGGACCCTTTGCAAACCCTTTGCAAACAAAGGGCACAGAGACTTGTGGTGCTACGTAGGTGACTGGACAGAGTCACAGCAGGAGCCAACCTTGACTCAGTAGCCTCCAGCTGAGGAGTCAGATGGAAGAGCAAGACCTTTATTGCACTGACTGTGAGGGCATAAGAGCCCAGGGATTACTTTGTTCAGGGTCCCTGCTTGGAGGCACCTCAGGCTTTTTCTGTGTTACTGCACCATAAATAAATTGCATGAACGATCAAGATGTCTGAGTCTCTGCTCTGGGAAATCTGGGATCAAACCAATAAGGAAACCTAGTCTGACTGGGTGTGAGTGGAGTGTGCAGAGAGTCAAGCAGGGCACTATCAGCTCTCTGGAGACACCAACTATGGAGGGGCTTTGATCCCAGCTGTGGAACTATCTGTCCACACCTGAATGGTCAGTCTAGGAAGTTTCCTTAACATAATAATCTCTTAAATTTTATCTTTGAGTCTAAATTTAACTATAAACTTGGATTACACCAAAACTAAATTAGTTAACCTGAATAGGTAATTGGAGACTCCAAAAAATCCCCGGGACACAGTCCACTGCTATCAATGAAGAGGCCATCAGGGAGCAAGGCTCTTTACTGCAGTATATGGGGAGAGGATGAGAAAAAATATTGATAAAGTGAAACACAGAGGTGCAGGCTGGAGATAAAAAGAAGCCTTTAGCCCACAAGGGTAGCTTTGGCAGCAGGGCCAGGATCCAGAGGATTTGTGTTGCACCCAGCTTTGAGGAATTTTCAGGCTCTGTCAGGGTAAGGCCTCAAGGAACCCGGTCTGACCCTGCAGCTGAACATGCCATGGGCAGAGTATGTGGCAGGAGTCATACCCCATGTGCATTCCTCTGCGATTTCTCCTGCAGGAGGGCTGAGCAGGATACAAACCAAGGAGCCACGTACAAAAGAGTAATTGATATAAAGACTTAGATGTGGAAGGAAGTATTTTCCTGGTGTAGTCTTGAGAGAGCTAAACTGACACATGTTAGTTAATTACATACAAATATTTATTCATTGTATGATATTGTTCATTACACATTAGCAGATAACGAGCATTTATGTATCTATACATACACTATAATTAGTTTATTACATAGGAATATGGACAAGGACAAGGAAGAGGACAGGAAACAAAAATGGCTTGTTGTCTTCATGCATATTCAAAATCATGTCTTAACTGGCATTATAGAGATTTGGTTGGATAGTGCACACAGGCATGTATGGTCTGCTCAGCAAAGATATTTAAGACTAAAAGGCTATTTCCAGGATGTCTGTTCTTAGACCAGAAGGACTCTTGGAAGCTGGAGTGACTAAATATTTCTCAGTAAAAAGAATATTGCTGTCATGTAGGGGATTATGGTAGGCTGTAAATAAAGTTGTTAATGGAGAGGAGTCTCTGTGTGATCAAAGAACTTAGGAAAAGCAGAAAAACTTCATACTAATGGGAAATTTCAGTTACCATTTTGATGAGAAAGTGATACAAAAGGACACAAACCACACAGAAAATTAAGGACAGGTGTTGAAGCACTCTGCATAAGATGGAGAAAACAACTGGAGGAAAGAGTGCCACTTAATTATCTTTAAGAAAAGATCTAGCTGAGAATATGGACATAGTGGACATCATAAGAAAAGAATTACCAACATATAGTCATTAGTTCCAGAAAATAAAGGAGTATTAAAACAAATAATGACATAGAGAATTTTTTAAAACCCTGTTTATAGTACTTCTCTCCATGCCCCAGTGTTTACTAAAATTCCCAAAAAAGTGTAATTAACTAGCAAAACTGCACCAGTGATCTAGGGCTGAGAACAGAGACTAGCTTAATATTGTGGATGAGTGGAATACATCTCAAAACAGAGAAGCAGCAATATGTTTTATTAAGGTAAAATAATAATATGTCAGGTTTAATAAATTTGAAGGAATTTAATGAAGAGTGGTTTGACAAGGTTCAATAAATTCCATGGCAAAGTTCAACTTATCAATTATTGCATGGAGGAAATGAAATAGAATCTATTTAGAATTTAGAATGATTCACATACAGACAGGAGATGCCAGAGTAGGGAAGACCCAGTCGCTGAATTATGAGGTTCAGAGAAGACCTCCTTACTTTCTAAACTCTTTGTGTAGCCAAGGTGGGGCTATCTTTGTCTTAATGTTAGTCTCAGACTTGGACAATGGTTTATGTCTAAAGGAATTATCTCTACAAAGCTTATAATAATACCTAGCAGCTACAAGTATCAGTAGGATTTCACTAATTTTAATTCACCACACTATTAGTCACTTACCCAGGATCTGTGATGGATTAATGGTCTGCCTTGGGCATGGCAGGATCTGTCAGTGCCAGGTAAGGAATCTGAAATCCCAAGAAGTGTCCACACTCATGGGGAGGAGCGTCCCTACTCATCTGTGGCACAGTCCAGCTGCAGTTCAGGCAGAGCTCCCACTAGGTCTTTCCTGATGGTGGTATCTACAGATTGAAGTAGGTATGACAGCTGCCAGTGAATAATAGAGGCTAGATAGATGCCTTAATTTTAGCTGT
>VXBQ01016504.1:35509-56970 GCA_013400175.1 Phainopepla nitens | reverse complement strand
TTCTCATACTTTCAGTGGTTTTTTACATGTTACTTAAGAACAATCTGTACAACTACCAGGAAAAAAATTAGAAACTGTTCCTTATCTTTCAGCAAACTGGAAACACATGCATTGACCAAGCTGCTTTAGAACCAAGTCTCAAGCAGCTTGTAAGCTGCAAGATAAGCTGCTGTAAGCCACACATGTCTGGAAGATTTATTATTATCTGTGATGACTGGCCTTTCAGGATCAAAAGCAAATGAGTACATTTTCTGACACAGAGACATTTCCACCTTGCTTTCATATCCAGAGAAATGTCAGACACTGAAACCTGTGGGTTAGTTAAAATAGTTTCAGTAAAACAGATTATGTATTATCTCAAACATGACATTTAGGTTATCTATAAAAAGCCAAACCTTCGCAATTCAACAGCAGCTGTACTGGTACATAAAATGCAAGAAGGACTCTTCAACGACTTCTCTTTCCATTCTCTATACATTTTTTCTTCTCCTGTGGCTTCCCGCCTCACTGGTACTATTCTTTCTCTCCTCTATTAAACCACTTGACCCTGTTTTCTCCTCTGCTAGTTTTGAACAGATTACTTCTTGACTTATTGCCAAGTGTGCTTGACTGTAAATGCATGCAGCAATTAATCTGAGCTGGACGTTACATACGTAAAAACACCAACCACCTCTAATTATTTTACTTCCTTTTAGTCATTACTGATTCACCTATGAAGCCCAATCAGGTCAGTTTGACTGAATCTAGCTTTGTGCATCCTGCTCTGAAGAACAGATAGTACAAGACTCAGAAATGGTATACAAGTATTTTTTAAAGCATCTGGTGTATAAGTAAAACAAAAGAACACTGAATTAATTTGTGTGCTCTGAGGACAGCTTCGCAGCTATACTTCAGTATCTACAAAGAACATGAATACAAATCTGAAGCCCTCGAACATGAAAAATCTGATTCATGTACTTAACTGTGCCTATAGTCTGCAAGTTGAAAATGCTTAACAGTGAATAATACACATGATAAACATGAACCTTCCACAATGGAGAAGGGAACAGTAACAGAAAGGCAATAATCAAAATAAGAAGCTCTTTAAATCCTGGAATTAAATGTAAAAAAAATATTGGTAGATATTAAGATATTTTTGCTAAATATTACAGGTTTCAAAAGAACCTGAAGTTCATAGCTTTGAATAAGAAACTCTACATGGGACGTACACGGAACAAGTTCTATATACTAATCTTGTTGCCTTAATACATGTATCTTTTTGAAATAGAATTGTGAGTGCCCAAATACAGCAGTCGGTCATAATAGTCCCACTTCGTATATTCAGCAAGACTACAATCTGGGCTCCTGTGGCAGTACAAGCTACAGAATCAGAAAAAAATGATTATACCCATCATGAAACTGATAAAATAACAGCACAGCTATTCCACTTGAATAAATACTTTAGTGGTCCAAGCAGAACAAAACAAAACTTTTGCATTTACAGGTACTCACCCTAACTGAGCACCCTTCACACTACAGTAATATTTTAACACAGTACTTCACCTCATCAGGGCATCCATCTGGTCTTGGCAGTCGTCCATTATTCTTCAAAAGCTCTATCAAATGAAATACAATCATCTGCCCTTGTTTATCATTGCCAATCATGCGCATGAATTCCTGAAACAAAAGGCCAACTGTAATACATACTCTTCAGAGGAAAAAGAAGATGCTGCAATATTCTTACCAAGCAAAAATTCTTTATAAGAATAATAAGAGTAAATTGAACAGTACATAACAATGATGAAATTATAAATTACATGTCCAGAGAATATATCAGTAATTACAGATTTTTTTTGCATGTAAAATGGAATAATGATAAAGAATAGAATAAAATGGAATGATACATACACAATTTAAAGCATTAAGTGAAAAATCTTTAAAAATGTTGATCATAATCTGATGATTTGGCTACCCTGGAAAAGAGAAGGCTGAGGTTTTCAATTACTTCTATGTCTGAGTCCTCAAGGGCAAGTGCTCCAGGCTCACTGCCCAAGTTGAGAAAAGTAGATGGAGGGACTGAAAGAATGAAGACTAAGCCCACTGTAGGAGAGGGTCATGTTCACAACCATCTAAGTAACCTGAATGTGCAGAAGTCTGTAGGACCTGATGAAATTTATTCAAGGGTCCTGAGGGAGCTGGCAGATGAAGTTGTTAAGGTGAAGTTTGTGATGACTGGAATAAAGGAAAGATTACTCTGATTTTTGAAAAGGAGAATGTGGAAGACACAATGAACTACAAGCTAGTCAGTCTCACCTTTGCCAGGCAAGATCATGGAGCCAATTCTCCTGCACACCATGCTAAGGCATACGAAAAAAAGAAAGGTGACTGAAAACAGACAATATGGCTTTACTAAGGGCACAAGTTTTTGCCTGAGAAATTTAGAAACCTTTTATGATGGAACTACCTAGACTTATGCAAAGTTTGACACTGTCCCACATGCCATCCATGTCTCTAAATGGGAGAGACGTGGGTTTGAGGGATGAATGACCCAGTGGATAAAGACATGTCTGGAAGGCTGCACTCAGAGTTGTGGTCAATGGCTCCCTGTCCACAGGGAGAGCAGTCATGGGTGGGGTCCCTCAGGGGTCAGTACCAGGGCCGAAACTGTTCCACATCTTTGCGGGTGACGCGGACAGCGGGACTGAGTGCACCCTCAGCACGGTCACTGAGCACAGCCTGGGTGGTGCCGCCGACACTGCAGGGAAGGGACGCATCCTGAGGAACCTGGACAGGCTGGAGAGGTGGGCTCATGCAAACCTCATGACGTTCAGCAAGGAGAAGCAAAAAAGGTTCTAGGCCTGGGTCAAGGCAATGCTGGACACATCTGTGGGCTGGGAGGGGAAGTGACTGAAAGCAGCCCTGCAGAGAAGGACTTGGGGGTGATCATTGATGAAAAACTCAACATGACCCAGCCACGAGCACTCACAGCCAGAGAGCCAAACGTGTCCTGGGCTGCATCCAGAGCAGCGTGGGCAGCAGGGCCAGGGAGGGGATTCTGCCCCTCTGCTCTGCTCTGCTGAGAGCCCACCTGCAGTGCTGTATCAGCTCTGGGGTCCCAGCACAGGAAGGACACGGAACTGCTGGAGTGAGTCCAGAGAAAGACATGAGGTTGATAAGAGGACTGGAGCACTTCCCTTATGAAGGCAGACTGAGGAAGTTGGGTCTGTTCAGCCTGGAGAAGAAAAGGTTGCATGGAGACCTCATAGAAACTTCCAGGATCTGAATGGGGCCTGCAGGAAAGGTGAAGAGGGACTCTTCATAAGGAACTGCAGTGACAGGACAAGGAGTAATGGGTACAAACTGAAAGGGGAGAAACAAAGATCGGACATTAGGAAGAAATTCTTTACTATGGGGGTGGTGAGACACCAGAACAGACTGCCCAGAGAAGCTGTGGATTCCCCATCCCTGGAAGTGTTCAGGGCTGGGCTGGATGGGGCCCTGAGTAACCTGGTCTAGTGGGAGGTGTCCCTGCCCATGGCAGAGGGGACTGGGACTAGATGATCTTTAATGTCCCTACCAACTCACAATATTCTATGCTTCTGTGATTAATTAGTTTTAAACGGATGAAACTCACAATTGATTCTAAAGAGCTTTCTGAAACATTAAAATTACTTAATGCTTTGAAAAATGCTAAATAGAAAACACATATTATCATGCTCATGTATAAAAAAAACGGTTATCAGGACTAATTAGTAAGTACCCAGCAGAAAAATTGATATAATTAAAGCCAGCAAAAATGACTTGGATAAACCTCACTTTCCAAAAAGCCAAAATAATCCAAAAAGCCGATTAAAACCTTAGACTTGTAGACATCAAAAGTAAATGAGGATATGCTATTAACTGAAATACATTCATAACATAGAGGACATTTTTTTCCTCCAATGCTACAAAATTTCTTTAACGATCCTTGACATGAAAGTGTGAAACACCCATTAGTTGAACATGTAAATGGCCAAGTTGTGAAAACAATGTATAATTACAAAGACTACGAGAGTTGAATAGACCACTTTAGTTAAATTTACCACATTTCCTCTTCTTGATACATATCAATAGGATAACCAACCTGATGAAGTGGTCAATGCACATGTAGAATTGATTCATTGAAAGAATAGTCCACCTGTGCTCGTAACTTACTCTATCACTTTTCATTTCAAAATCTTTCTGAAGAACTAGTGGTGTCTGCAACATTTATGTTCTTACGCTGGAAGAGCTGTCCTGAGTTCTTCCTTGATACCTCTGATAGCTCATTGTAAGGCATTACTAAGAGGTCGACTGAGGCCAGTGCAGAGGTATCCTCCAAGAGCATTTTTGTCTATCATCACTATTCAGCTCTCAAAACCACACTTGCCAGGATTGACATTCTGGCCAAGGGTGAGGCCAGCTCCAGTAAATACAGAAGCCTCAACTCTCCTCTGTTATGCCCATGGATACTGTTAGGTGAAAATAAGATTATGTATCCTATTTTCAATTGGACGATAGTATCTTTCTTCACCCACTATAAATCTGTCCTTAAAGACACTTGTCAACAGTTGCAAAAAGCCACTCCTTTTCTTTCTTGAACTTCGCTAACTTACTAACTTGGGTTCTGCTAACATAAAATACCTTTCAGTTAACTTAATTTGTATGTATATGTTTGGCTCAGCCTTAAATCTGGAACAACATTAAAAACAAAGGCCATGCAATGGAATGGCTGCATCTGGGATAATTATCCACAAAGGATGGGAAAGAACAAACTATAATAATAGATTTTAAAATCTTTTTCAAACAGAAGTTACAGAATGGATAAGATATGCACAGACCATAAAGTAATTTTCAGATCTTCTTTTCTTCTTATGGCCTGATTAATCACCAGTACCTTTTAGTTACTGCTTCAGACTGGATGCTGTCTCATAAACACTAAGGTATCCCCAGAAAAGGATTAGTAAACACCAACCTATTGAGGTACATGACAATCTAGAAAATTTAATTAAACAAACAAATTCTCTGAAATTCATTAACCATATACTTACAGCTGGTGGGCTTTTGCTTTTGTCAATATAGGTGAAGAGTTCATACAAGACCACACCAAAGCTCCACACATCTGAGGCCACAGAAAATTTGCTTTCTGTCAGAGATTCTGGAGCATACCTGCAACACACAGTACATGGAAAATTGCTCTCTGCAACGTGTCATTTTGAAAACATTTGTTTTAGTTAGCTAGATTTCTTTTTCATGAGTAAGTGTTCTTTCTTCATTGATATTAGCATGTTCTCATTGCCTTTCAGTATTTTCAATTAGTAAGTACTCCTTTAATAACAGTTAACTGGTTTTGAAAACCAAATCCACCTTAAACAAACACAATCAGTGATAACTATCACTAAGTTTGATTTTTTTTCCAATAAGGCTGTAGATATATTTCTTATTTGTAGTATAAGTAAATAAGAATTTGATGCGATAAGACCTGCAAGGAAAGACAATTATAGCATTTCCTCACTCTCAGTGAGCCTTGAACTGTGTTGCAGGCACTTCTGGAACTAAACTGTACATCTCCATAACATCTACTGAGATGTCATTTTGTATCATCTATTTTTTAGGTAAACAGTGCCTGAGTCTGAATTAAAATACAGACTAAAATTGCATGTATGAAATGGCATTTTCTCTTGGGGGGTATCCAACAGATCTCAGTTGGAAGATATGAATGACCAGTGTTAAGGGAACTAGAAGGCCTAAAAATTTGAAAACATCCAGGCTAATGGACCATTTTAGAGGACCTTTATCTCTGAATATGTTTTCTGTTGGACACTATTTCCTTTAAATAAGTATTTTTTTGAGTTTTTGTTTATGGTGTTTTTCTGACTTTTTAAAATATGTTGAAAAGTCCTAGATGCTACTCTCTAAAGTGAAATATCACACATGTGGACTTTCTCAGTGATGTGGAACTTGCAAGTAAGAATTCCACAACATGCAAAATGAATTGGCTGAAATGGCAAAAACTGAAAATATGCCATGATTTCACATACCGAAAGAAGACTTACCAAAATATAGGACTTTCACCAGGTTCTTTCACTTTGTAGTATTCTTTGTCTTGTGGCAAGACTTTTGTCAATCCAAAATCACCAATTTTAACTCTGTTCTCATTCTCTACCAAGATATTTCTTGTTGCTAAATCCCGGTGAACATATCTTTTTGTACCCAGATACTCCATGCCCTAGGTGCAGAAGTTGCAAACAAAATAGGGAAAGAGTTATTTTAACCCCTACATAGCGGCACTTTCCCTAAGAGGATGAATTAACCTCAAAGTTAAAACAAAAACCAGGTTTGCCTACCCTGAGGAGTTAATTTTTCCAAGCTCAGGGACTTCTCTTAACTGGAGGGAGACAGACTGAGCATCTGTCAGAGCCAAGTATTTTTAAATTTTGTAGCTGGATAAACACTACAGCTCCTTTCTGTACCTAAATGCAGTTGGCTGGTGATATGCACAAGGAAAAAATTTGGGCTAAGCTACACAATCCAGAGCATATGAGAAGATTATCCATTTCATTTATGCTTTTTTCTTTATTTTCTGCATTTGATTTCCCAATTGCTTCCGTGAAATTTTGTATTATAATTCTTTGAATTTGACAATTATTCACTGTATTGCCATCTGTGTGTCTTGTTTCTCTTTTGTATGGACCATTATTCACCAATACAGTTCTGCTTATTTTTATATTTCCACAGATTGCTGTAACAAAACGTTGGTCTTTTTGTTGCTGATGATCCCTTCTTACCAAGGCACCTAATTACTTTCACTAACAACAAAATTTAGAAGAAGCCAGTGTGTGTAGTGGCATTACTAAAAGAAGAACATCTTGCTTAGACAGCAATAAATGAAGGACTGAAAGTGATGCTGCACAATGTCCAGAGATACCCAACTCATACCTGAAAGCAATCACAAAGCAAGTTGTCAGTTTCATAGTTTTGTAAGAAAGCATATCTCCCCTTCAACACAATGGAAAAGTTAAATTACACTAACAGCACTGGTGATCTCAAAAGTTCTGAAAAGCAACATTATACTAGTCATGCCAAAAGGCTTATTTCTCCCTCTCTAATTTTTTTTTTTTAATGTGAGAAACCTCAGAGTTTGGCCAAGTACAATCTCTCAGATTCCAGTACCTCCCAGTACCACCGGATGGCACTGCTATTCTCTCATCGCTCCTTCCAAAACTGTCCAAATATGCCACAGTCTGCACTGCCGGCTTACTCACGGCCATAAACACCAAACCTAACTTCTTCAAGTGAGGCTTCCGTGTTTCTGGTACAACTAGCCTATGAAAATGCTACAGCTTTTTCTTACTACAATGCACTATTTTGAAAACAGCCCTAAAGTCCGATGACAGTAGCTTTTCTGTTAGCCTGGAAAACACCTAAGACAGATCTTTGATTGAAATAATGCAAATTCTAAGTGGACAGCATAATCCTGTAGCACTAGTCTAACAAGAGAGTTTAAATGTAATGTAAAATGCTTCCGTCTTTAAAACTGGGTTCACCAGCAAGGACACCTGAAACGCTTCAAACATTAAGAGAGGGAAAACCTTTTCCCAGTACAGTAGCAAGGAACTAAAACACAGGAAACAATCAGACACATTCATCTTAACTCTCAGGTAATGGGTGTGTCTTCATTTCTCTCATACACTTCAGAGGAGTGCAGCAAGGTAGAGGTAGAAACATTTTTGATTAAAACCCCCCACGATTACAGACAGACAGAAATGCACAGCAGAAAGAGCAAACATTGCAAAAAAGTCAAAACGAGCAGAAAACTGTAACATCATCAGCTAAATGAAGAAAAAGCATTCAGGTTCCATTTTTACGGTATCAGGTACTCGCTATGTTTATAATTAAATTGTTCTGGAGTAACAGAATGCCATAGATTAGAGTGAAATCTTAAAGCAATCGATACAACCTCTACTCTGCAGATCGTACAGCAACAACACTCCAAAGCAAGGCACATACACTGTGAGTCTTAGATTTTGCTTTCCTTAGAAGTGAAGATATTTCTTTAAGAGCAAGTTCTATGCAGATTTCTCACATTTTCATACTGTCTGTCCCCATGGTTTGTCATTATCAAAGCAGGATGTTTCCCTGGTTTAGTATCAGCAGGATGCATATTTTAGCTCCCTTTCTCTTGACTGGTGTTTGGTGTTTATGAAGAAATCATCTCATCTCATCTGCTATTCTGATTTCTCAACAGCCTGAAGACCTGTAATACTTTGAAAGTTCTTTCATATATGTACAGACACATTAAGGTCCTTTCTTCTTTGTAGTTTCTGAATACTGTTACCTTCCCAAAGATTTCTATCATATTTGCGCAGCCAGCAAAGGCCAAAATCCACCTTTGATTCCTCCCAATGGATACCTCAGACCAGGGTCCTGAGACATGTTGCCACTGTCGTTTCATCAGGCTCTGAATGAAAGCCTGAGCACTTCTACATGTTTTGCAGCTTCTTATGAGAGTGCACAAGGCCAGCACTTTGAGGTCACAGGCCGAGATAGACGCAGAATAAAACAACTAAGTGTCTGCAGCCTTTGGGTGTTCAAAAATCCATGTTGCATCTTACTTCTATGAAAGATTCAGTCACCATCCTCATAGGTAATGCTGAGTGTTAACACCCTCCCATGTCTCTGCTTGAACAAAGATTGTTTATGTTATTCTTCCCAGCATAGCAACAGTAATTTTGTTGCAGAAATAAGTATAAGATAATTTCTTAGGCCTGTTACTGGAGAATGACTTCTTGTTTTGGAGACACAGATCAGAGAGCTCTTCAACCCTCTGAAGGGGGTGGTCACCCGTTCAATCTTTCTCTCTGCAAAAAGACACTTGCCATAGACTTCCTAAAATTTTTTGTTTTCCCATGTTCCGCATGCACTGCTCGCCAGTCAAGGGGCTTCTCCTGGAGACTACCCACACTGCTGTGCTTCACTGAAGCACACAAATAGGTGAGATAAGCTGTTAAGGGTGCAGCATTCCTCGTACATGCAAGAGCTTCAGCAGCTAAAAGGTTAGTCCAGTTTCAAGCAGGAAACCACCAAGCTCTTTTCACCATGAGAAAGTTTGAATGTCAGGAGAAGATCTTGGCTCTGGCAGAGACTTTCCCCTGATTCTTGTCAGACCTTTTCTGTTGATATTGCAGAAGCTAAGTCTTAGGGTCTTAATGTGGCAGGCCACAATTACCAGACATAAGAATATCTGTGGGCAACATACCCTAAAAAATACCCTCATCCATCCTAGCGTGATGAAGAAGCTGATAGAAGAGCCTGTCAAGCCCCTCTCCATCATCTGTCATCAGTCCTGGCTCACTGAGGACATCCCAGACAGCTGGCCAGCGTGACACCACAAGAAGGGCCAGAAGGAGAATCTGGGAAACTGCAGGCCAGTCAGCCTCAACTCAGTGCCTGGCGAGGTTATGGAACAGATCATCTGGAGTGCCATCACATGGCACCTGCAGGATGGCCAAGGGCTCAGACCCAGCCGGCATGGATTTAGAAGGGACAGGCTCTCCCCGGCCAACCTGATCTATTCTTATGACCACGTCACTTGCCTTTTAGACGTGGGGAAAGCTGTGGTTGTTGTCTGCCTGGACTTCAGCAAGGCTTTTGACACCATCTCCCACAGCACTCTCCTGTAAAAGTTGCCAGCCCATGGCTTAGACACTCTTTGCTGAGTTAAGAACTGGCTGGATGCCAGGCCCAGAGAGTGGTGGTGAACGGCGCCACATCCAGTAGGTCACTAGTGGTGTCCCCCAGATACCTGTGTTGGTCACAGTCCTGTTTAATATCTTTACTGATGATCTGGATGAGGGGATCGAACCCTCAGTAAATTCATGGACAACACCAAGTAGGGTGAGAGCACTGATCTGCTGGAGTATAGTCGGGCTCTGCAGAAGGACTGGGCAGGCTGGATCGAATCCAGCAGTATGAGGTTTAACAAGGCCAAGTGCCAGGTCTTGCACTGTGGCCACAACAACCCCAGGTTCAGGCTGGGGACAGAGTGGCTGGACAGTGGCCATGCAGAAAGGAACCTGGGGATACTGACTGACAATAGCTGAACATGAGCCAGCAGTGCCCAGGTGGCCAAGAAGGCCAATGGCACCCTGGCCTGTACCAGCAATAGTGTGGCCAGCAGGAGCAGGGCAGGGATTGTTCCCCTGCACTCAGCACTGGTGAGGCCGCACCTTGAATCGTGTGTCCAGTTTTGGGCCCCTCAATTTAGGAAGGACATTGAGGTGCTGGGGCATGTCCAGAGAAGGTCAGTGGAGCTGGAGAAGGATCTGGAGCTCAGGTCCTGTGAAGAGCAGCTGAGGGAGTCAAGGTTGCTTAGCCAGGTGAAGAGTAGGGTCAGGGGAGACCTCATCACTCTCTACAACTCCCTAAAAGGAGGCTGTAGCCAGATGGGGGTTGAGCTCTTTTCTCAGGTAACCAGCAATAGGACCAGAAGACACAGTCTTAAGCTGCACCAGGGGAGGTTTAGATTGGACATTAAGAAGAAGTTCACAGAAAGGGTGACTGGGCATTGGAATGAGCTGCCCAGGGATTTGGAGAAGTCACCATCCATGAAGGTATCTAAGGAAAGACTAGATATGGTAGTCAGTGTCATGGTCTGGCTGACAAGATGGTGTTCATGCATAGATTGGACTCAATGTCTTTTCCAGCCCAGATGATTCTGTGATTATGTAATCTCATGTAACCATGTTTCCATGTCTTTGATGTAGCAATTGGGAAAAGAAATTTTAAAATATTTCTGGTACATGCCTTGAGGGAGTGTGGTTATATTTTTGCCTCTCTCCTCCTCACCCTCATTTTTTTTATTTTCACAAATTTCTAAATATGCAATCAAATCTCAGGTGTCTTTAATTTCTTATATTTAAAGCTTAATTACAGAATAAAACTAGGGAAGGCATAAGCCCTCTTTATAAGGCAAATGAGATATCACAAGGAAGATCAGACGTTTGGACCGCTTTTCAGGATTTAATGAATTACGTTTGGTACCAAATAATTTATTACAGGTTCAGGTACTTCTAAGGCCTCTAGTTCTGCATACAGGAATCGTGTCTTTGCTCTTACTAACAGTTTAAAGTAAATTGTTTAAACATACACATGCTATTATGGTGTTCTTATAGCTGAATGTCAAATTTTTGAAAATTCCATCATAGAATGTCATGAACAGATTGTCCAAGTGACTACACTAACTCCTACAATATTTTATGTCAGGTCACCTTAGGGAGAAAAGAGAGAGTACATTCTGCCTCAGCCAGCAGATAGGCCAGTCTCAGTATCCTGTATTAAGATACCCAGAGGTTTTTCCAGCTCTTGACTACATGAATATATTGCTACTTTTTCTTAGGGTTATGTGGTGCTAGCAGCCCAACAGCATTACAGAAGATACATCAAAATAACCAGTTATTGTTGGTTTGAGAAAATGGGATGAAAAAGGAAACAAAACTTAATTGAAAGATGTATATAATTTGAAATGTCCTACCTTGCATATCTGAGATGCATACAGCAAAAGCTTCTTGTGGTCCAGCCTCTCCTTGTGTTTCTGCAGATAATCTCGTAAACTTCCATATGGTAAGTATTCCATAATTAATCTTAGATTCCTACGTCCTTTTAAAGCAATAACAAAAAATATAAAGGTAATATTTTATGGAATTTTCCAAAGACAAACTTTAAAATAAGTATTTTAAAACATCTATCAATAGCCATACAAAATGGATTTAATATAAAAATATTAATTTGTTATCTATACATCACTACATATAATATTTTTCATATATTAATTAACTGCATTTCCTCAGAAAATGTCACTTACTGAAACTCAACAACAATGTGGATATGCTTGAAAAATTAATATATCACTAATCAACATAATCTCAAAAACAGTAGCTGAAGTACTGATAAGTAAAAATAGAAGTCTATATGTCTGTGTTGTCGAGATGAAACTCAGAAGGGCAAGTTGCATCAACTTGTTACCAATGTTACCACCTTTCAAAACAACTTCCTTTGTTTGTACTCTCTCAGTCCTGGTAAACGTAGGACAGGCCAGTGACTGTCATAAACACTTACCTCTCAACTTCTCAATATGCATGTTTAGGTGTATTCAATATAGCACATACCTGCACTGTAGCACACTCCTTTGTATTTAACGATGTTATCATGCTGCAGAGATTTAAGTATTTCAATTTCTCTTTCAAAGTCCCTAAGGTGCTCTTCTGTGCTATGTTGCAGCTTTTTCACAGCAACCACCTCCCCAGTATTATCTTGCAGTGGGTCATACCGGCACATCTCAACGCTGCCAAAATTTCCCTAGGTCACAAATGGAAACACTTGGGAATTAAAAACAAGTCCACATAATTCTCTCTTTGTGTTTCCTAGTGTATATGTTTGTTCATGTAGAGTGTAGTTTTTGTTCAGTGCTCACTGTACTAAGCACTCAGGTGATGTGACTAATTATTTAAGTGAAATGCCACAAAATTTCCCTGAGAGAAAAAGCGCAGGACCAAGGTAACAGTTGCAAAAGACACATTCCGTGACATTCCGTGAAAGGAAGCAAACAGAACAGGAAAGGACAAGGAAAGAGGGTGATGTCCCTCTATTTTCTCGCCTTTCACAAATTTCCACTTCCACTGGAAAAATCCTTCTCCTGCACTTGCATAAATCCCTTTGTATTGGTTCTTAATTCTGCTCTGTTTCTTTCTGGCTCCTCTCCCACTTGTTTCAATGTTCTGTTTTTGTCTTTTTCTTCATTTATACTGCCTTTGGTCTTCTTTTATGCAGCCATCACCTACCACTCTGCTCTTCTCCCTATGCTCTGCTATCACAGTCAACAACCAACCATCTGCAAACAGAAGTAGTTCTGCTACTTCACTTTTAGGCAGCTTCCATACTTGAAGCCAAAGGAATATTGGTGAAAAGCAGATAAAACAGCAAAGAACCGTTCTAGAAAAACAGTAGTTTTTCTTGGTGAAGATCTGGCAGCTGCATTTGGTCATCTGTTCAGGTATGCTTTCACACAGCCAAGCTGCAATGACTTGCAAAACTAGTAACCTAGTAAAATGAGTAAATGCTGATTTCTAAAGCCAAAAGGTTCAAGGCCTACATGTATCTTGAAGACATATTATCTTCTTTTTGAATTTAGAGACTGTATATTCAGACTTCTCAGAATATGTGTGCACAAAACCTCCAATTCCACTAGTTCAGCGCAAGACTGCTACAGAGGGTTGTTAACTATTATCAAGTGTGTGTGTGTATGTATGTACATATCTATACATATATACATATATGTATAAAGTTTATGTCAGGCAGCTCTGCAATACTGAAAAATACTTTAGCCTTTTAGTGTGACTGGATTGATTGTGAAGGTTAGCTAATCTTCTTTCTAAGAATACTGTGAAAGTGAAAAAAGAGCTAGAAGGAACTGCACACATTGCTCAGATGTGACTGAAATTAGTAACTTCTAAAATAGAACTTTCACTGTAAATAATATATATGGGGTCATAAAAAGATAACTGAAAACCATAGTTATTTCCTAACCATCACAGAATTTTGAGACATCTTACCTTGCCAAGTTGCTGTAAAAACTTAAGATGTCTTTCTTCAAATTGTGTTGGGTCTCGATCTTCAAAAGCGCCAGAAAATCCAAGTGCTCCAATTCTCATATTTGGCAACATATCACTTTCTGTCAATAGCTCGTAATCTGAAAGGTAGAAGGAAGAAGGGAAGAAAGGGAACAGAAGGCACAGAGTAGTGAACAAGAGAAGGAAGAATCTTATTACAACCATGGCATGTCCTACTTTTTGTTTGGTATACTTCAAGCTCAGTAGAATATTGACGGCCACCTTTATTTCTACAGAGTAATTTGCAGTCAAATACAATGATGTATTGCAAAAAACATACTAAAAAGAAAATGAGCCAAAAAGAATCACAAGTCTTTTTGATTCTGTTGTATCACAAACTCACCTGGAGTGAACAAACTGTTCAAATCACGTATAATTGCTCTAAAAGAAGGCCTGAAATCTGGCTCATAATCCATGCAGTTGTTTATAAGGTTTGCAAGTTCTGTCCAGTTGGGGGCAGGAAGCTGGTGCCTATCTTCATAAAACTGTAGTTTCTGGAATTAAACCGGTAAGTCATTTTACAACCATGAAGAGCGGCAGAAGCCTTAGCATTCTCACCAGAGTAGCCAAAAATTACAGCCCTAAACCCAGATTTTGTTATCTGACCAAATGTACATCTCATCAATTTTCATCAAAAGCAATGCTGATATAATTTAGAGCGATCAGTTCAGAAATTTCCAGCCATTTACTGGTAGAAGATAAGAGGATAGAGAAAGATGAGAAAAATAGTGTCTCCTTTATTGGTAATTTCATAAATCCTCAACTGGATAGGTCCAGCAGAAAATTCTACTGACCTGTGAAGTGGCTGAACTCACTGTTGTGAAAAGCTTTTTGAGTATTATGAAAGAATGCAGGGCAACCTCTGAAATACTTAGTTATCTGTAAGCTAGGTCTAGGTAAACCTCAGAGATTATTGTAAGAGCTAATTAAAATACCTGAGAAATCAGATCAGGTTTTATGGGAAGGTTACAGTACCTTTACAAAAAGACTACTACCAGTACTTTGTGGCATAGTGAAGTATTCTTTTTGTTTCCAACTAAAGAAGCAAATACATATTAATTAACATTTTTCATGGAATATGTTTCCCCTCCACCTCCTGCCACTACCTGTGATAAAAATTAACACTTCTGGTTTAGCTAAAATAGTAGAATTGTTGCAACACACAAAGTACTACTGTATTTAAGATGTTCAAGTACAAGAATGCTAATTAAAATCCACACACACTGTTAGGAATACTTTTTGTTTAAAGTGATGCACTGCTGCAACAAAGCAACAAAAATATGAACTAGATAATGCTGATAGTTGTGTACTTTGTCCCCCTAAAAATCAAAATAACCAACATAAAAACAGACTTCAAATCATCTCTTCTGGTTAGTATCTACAAGCAAAATCGTCTTTTTTCCTACAGTGGTCATAGGCCACACCACTTTACATGCTGATGTGGTTACAATAGCAGATGTTCTAAATTAGAAGTGTTTAAAGAACTGCTGTGACTGCAGACCCAATAATACTTACTCTTGAAGAATCCAGTGCACTCAAGGGTTTGTCTCCTCCACTGCAGATTTCCCACAAAGTGGTACCAAAACTCCATTTGTCTGTAGCTAGGCTTAGTTGTTTGGGATTCTCAATACATTCAGGAGGAACCCATGGTATTCTTTCAAGAAGAACTGCGCAATCACACAAAGGAAACTTATTAAGATGAATAATGAGACCAGAAAATTCCCTAACATATTTGATTTGGTAAAAATTATTTTAATATACATAGGTATATCTTACTCTGCAATGTACTAATAATACTTTTCCAAGTATTTGTTCCCACCAAAAAATCAAATTACGGAATATGGACAAAAATAAAAATACTATTTGTGAATCAGAGAGGTGGTCCATTAGTTCTATTGTAAAATAAGCCTAAAGGTATAAAATTGCCTTAATATCACTTCCATGTAACACTTTTTCTCAGATTTCTCTATTTCCCCCAATCTTACCAAGACTTAATAGCTACCACAGAGAATCAAGACATCAAAGAGTAAAAAGTACTTTGCTACTGGTTGGCATATTACGGCACAGCAAAAGGTACTGTGAAAAGGAATTTTACAGTATGGGATTTTTATGCTATTGATATTGACTGCAGTAACAAGTTAAAACATGGGATAGTACTGATTTGGATTTAGATCTCCTTAGAATGAGATTTCATAAGAATAATGTATGCTTCACATTAAACCAGGGAGAATTTAAATAGTTTACTGGCAGTTAATGACACTGCATTACTAAAAGGCTGTTAGATACATTATTTCTTTAGACATTGATAAATGTACCAAGTATAAAGTGGTTTATTAAAAAGAAAGACCACAAAAAGAATAGCAAGGTTACTTCCATTCCATTAGCATAACAATGTTGCACACGTTTTCCATTTAATTAATTTGCTGTTTATAAACACTGGAACAGTCTTAATGGTGGATGATAACCCAATATTTTTAACATCATCAAGTGGCTCCAGATATTCACCCAGAAATGCACTGAAGATGCTTTTTAACTGCGAGGCAGCATTTTCAAAAGTGCATTTGATTTCAATTGTGAAAGTTCCTGCAAGCTATAAAAGACTTGATCAATTACAAGACACTAAGTTCAGCAGCTATCTGCAAATGTAACAGACTATATTTGATATTATGTATTTACAATATAATAATATAACAATTGTACTACCAATGAAACACTGTTGAAAATGAGAGCAGCATGGAAAAAAGCTCACACAATGGAGAACTGTGGCTTTATTTCCTGTAGCTATTTGCTAATTAAAAAGATACACTCAAACCTGCTTGGCTAGGACAATAGAAATAATTATAATATGACTAACACTTCAAGGAACTTACTATAACAGAATTATTTTAGATGGTGGTCAGAAAAAAAAAAACCCAACCCCAAACTTTCTTTTCAAATCACTGAACAGGAAAGCTGATGGAAAGACTTACTATCTCTTGGCAAAACTGTAATACTGATGCCAGGATCACTCAGTTTTATAAATGGAAGGTTTCCAGACTTCCTGTCTTCCTCTCTGATAAGCAAGATGTTTTTTGCACAGACATTCCCATGAACAAGGCCTTTATCCTCCTAGAAACAGAAATGCATCTTCTACAAACTGACAAAAAAAGCCTTACTGTTGAAGAGATATTTCAAAACACATACTGTACAGCATGAGGGAAATAGCAGCAAATAAAATAATGATCACAGGTTGAAGTGATCAAACCTCCAGTACTTTACCAGTTTCTCTCAAAGTTAGTTTTCAGCCAGTTTTGTTATCTACCTGAAGTCTGAACCAATGTGACATGTGTTAACTCAGAAGAATACTCATCCATCCATTTAAAATTAATGTAAGAACACTTAAATTCTGTTAAAGGAAAGACTTACCTAGTCATATATCTTGTCTTGAATAATGCCCAAGAGGAACGCACTGGCAGAGGGAAGAGTACAGTGTTTTCCCCTCCCAGTGTTCAAGTATTAACACTACCAAGAAATAGTTTATGTTCAACATCATGAGCTGAGGTGGGAAATCCAGAAAGGATTGATTTGTGGTGGGGAAGGGGGGAGGGTAAAGCATTACTGCAAATGTGTTTATATTTCAAGCTAAAACATAAAGCACCAAAAAAGAATGGACATTCAACAACACTTTGTGCAAGATACAACATCTGTCTCCGGGTATCTACTAAATAGCTGGTATATGGCCAACCCATTATCAAAACCCTCCAGAGTTTCAAGAATTCAGGTAATGGCTCAGCCTTGCCACACACATTAGTCGGAATCACTTGAATCCTGCCATTAACAAAACGAAACACTTACCAGAAAATGCATGGCTAATGCCAACTGCTTGGCTACTTCCAGCTTCCACAAAATGTTGATATTATTTTTGTTCTTTTTTAAGTATGTGTCCAAGGATCCAAATTTTACATATTCTTGTACAAGGATGTCTGATTCATAATGATAAAAAGAGCAGCAATTAAAACCAACAACAAATAATGAAATTTCAGGACAGATTCATCACTTCAGTACTACTCTTTTTCTGATACCTTGCTGGTGATCTAACTATAAATTTCAACCTCTGTGTATCTGAGTACTGCCACAAATACTCTATGTTCTTTATATTTCTATGTTCTTTATACTTCTTCGGAGTGTGGAAGTTCACCTAATTTCTTCTCAAATGCAAAGTTACTAGATTTAATCTTTTAGGATTAACTATTAAATTGCATCTTTTACAGATTACATAAAATCCAGTGAGCATCCTTCCACCTTCACCTGAAAGGTACAATAATGTAACTTCTGATTAAGCATAACAGTGTGCAGCACTATTAGTGTGGTGAGTTGAATAACATTCAAGTAGTTCACTTCAGAGTTGTTTACAATCTATATTCTTATTGAAAAACAAAATGCTTTATTCACAAAAGACACTTTGCTTGAAAACAGATAAGTATTTGCCCTAAAACTGTGTACATGTATATGACACATGCCTCCATGCAGCCATCTAGCAAATAATCCCAGAAACAAGAACTGCCATCTTCATCACTTTCAACACAACAATCTCAAATCACCAGACTGAACCCTGCCCTCAGCTGCAAGATGCTCACACTGGAAACTAGTGGTATTAATCTGGCTGTAACAAATAAACAGATTTTTTTAACAACAAATTCATTTTAGAGACAGTAAATTCCTTTTTTTTTTTTGATTACATGAAACAATTTTTATAGAATTTGTACATCATGTGTGTAAACCACAATTCAGTAGGAGCTGCTCTTCCTATTTCTTAGTAACTACCTCTCCTTAATCTGTAATAAGTCTTCTGCCTTCACAAACAGAATAATTTCTAGAAGACAGCTATGATCCAAAGGTGAAATAAGTAACCATACACCTCTTTCAACAATTTCTTTTCAATTATAAACTTGATCTACCTGAAATTTTATCTATAATCCCTGCATGTGGTACAATGAATAAAATACAAAAAACCCCATGTAGTTGTTTTGCCACAAGTCCTGGCACAAGTTCTTGGCCAAACATAATGCTGCGCATTTTCTAGCCTCCTAAGGGAGGTAATTTCTGATTACAGAGGTAAATTCTGAATCCACTATCTCTCCTGGAAATTCTTTCTCCCTAATGAAGGTCATCACCTACATAATATGCTCATACAGTTATTACAAAATGCTTCCTTTCCTACAAATTTCTAATCACAGAAAACAAATAGGTTTTAGGCAAACTGACTTTTCAGCCCAAATACTGAATGAAGAAGAAAGGTTGTCAAAATGAGATCCAGCAGTCAAATATTTGAAGACAACACACATTAGCATATGACAACCATCCAAAATTAAGATTTCATTACAATACAGCATAAATGTATTTCAGGTGTTCTTAAAAAAAACTTATTAATACATAGTCACAAAGCTGTAAGCTAAACTGAAATGAAAAGACATCCAACTTTTGCAGAAAATCCAAAGATTTTACTAAAATTTCGTAGCATGTTTGCTGAATTACCAGGACCTCAGATTTTCAGAATGGGACCTCTAAAACAAACTTGCCAAAATTATATTTGTGCTCACAAAGTCAGCATGTGTGGAAAAGGGTGGCAATGTCTGCTTCTAATCCCAGCAAAAGGAGATTTTTCTGGGTGGCACAGTACCTCCCTTTCTAGCTAACCACAGCTGATACATTGTAAGGCTGCAGTTTCTCTGGCACTTCAAAAGCTCATTCCAGAGGACAGCTAAATCAATCTCAGATAGAACAGACATAACTGAGTCATTTACAGAGGTTACCAGTCACACTGACTGTATTTTAAACAATTTCCCCCTTTTCTTTCTTTTTACTATTAACTAGTTCTCAGATATCAAGACTAATATTACTGCATTGTGAACACATATTAGCTGGTGTTGAACTTGCATTATTTTGTTTGTCTTTTTCCCTAGTTTTACCCAAAACCAAAGTACAAACTCTAAGAGAGATGTATAAAAATGGGTAAAAAAAGATAATTTCTACTTACTCTCTTCTCCACAGACACAGACTCCATAATTTAACACCAAATGTTTGTAAGAAAGCTGGCTCATCATACTTGCTGCTTCAAAAAAGGACTTTTTGAAAGGAGAGGGAGAGATCAGCAAAGAAAATATATCAGTGAAAACTAAGCCCCAAAATTCCAATGAATTTAGTAGAACCATTTTTTAAAATATTTCAACTATCCTTTTGCAAAGACCCTATGTAACATATTTTATATTGTTTGCTGCTGGTTTGTGTTTGGCAGCTGTTTCTTGTTTGGTTGGTTTTTGCTTCAGTTTTTTGGTTGTGGAAGTGTTTTCTAATTTTCTTTTTCTAAATAACTGGTAGTACACATTCCAGATAGGTTAACAGCCTCTTTTTCTGTGGGCAAGTGTATCTCAACATTTTAAAACTAATCTTTTCTTTTTCACTGTCAATTACCTACGTAAAGTAAACTGAAGGCAAATTCATCATACACTATTCACTTTCTAATTTATTCTGCCATAATGCACTATTCAGTTTCCAATTTATTTCTTCGTAGTACATAATTAAGTTTAAAGACGAAAAGTATTATGCAATTCATCCACTACTGCAAGATCTTTTCCAACTTTGTCAGAAAAATTTCAAATGCTTTTATTGCTTTCTTTATTTTTTTATTCTGTTCAGTGGCATCTCCACCTACACTTGCTTGTGTACTGATCATTCACCCAAAAAAGTGGAGTGAAAAGGAGAACATTTCCCTTCAGGCGACTACATTTTTATTTCTATACTCTGACCTTTCAGTAACTGATTCATACTTAACTTTAGAATATAAATATATTACTCATATAATCAGAACTATAATTTTTTTATTGTTCTCAATAGTCCAAAGTGTATGCCTACAGTGCTCATGAATACCATGTCTCTTCTTTTTTACTTATATTTTCATATAGATTTATCTTAAATCATTGAAAAGTTCATGAAATAGTGTACTGGTTTTCTTGGCTTGCTATAAACATAGCTAGATAATTCGAAATTTGAATAAATTACATACATAAACAATAAGCAGTATATAAAGTTACATTAATATAATAAACACTACTACATCTTGTGAAAGTCTTTAAAATTAAATTCACACATACACAGTCTTGGGCTTGATTACACTACCAGCTTATTAGTTTTTGCACAAAAGCATTTCAGGTCTACTAAAAGCTTCATTTAAAAAGTGAGAAGGCTCAGTGATTATGGGCGAATCCATGTATGGCAAGTTCTTCTCATACATAAATACTTCTAATTACTTGATTTTACTGGAAAATCTGAAGACAGTCTACCCAGAGGAAGTGGTTTTCCATAAATGGTGGTCTCTTTGTCTGTAAATTATGAATTTTCTGGTTAAGACAATCCTGTGGCCACACCACTTCTCCTCTGGTACTTTAATTGTATAAATGACCTGTTCTCCAGTTCTCAGGGAGTAGCTCTGAATTCTCTGACAGGTGGTAGGAACAGGGGAAATAAAGTACATAGGTGTACCTCCCAAAGCCAATCTCAATTCCATACTTCCAGTGTCACAAGCCTAAGCATGAACTTGGTTCAGCATACAACCCTCCACCATACAACAAATACTCATTTATGAAGTGAATGGGTAATGCTCGAGAAAAGAAGAGTCATGCTGAACACAGCATGGACAAATGTTAAATAGCAGTCAACAATCACACCAACCTCAGAGTAGTTTCTGTGCACTTTATCCAGCACCTTGAGAAGAACTTCAGTTTGATGGAGCTGGCCATAGTCTCCCACTTCTTTCCTTAT
>VXBQ01016504.1:5471-26766 GCA_013400175.1 Phainopepla nitens | reverse complement strand
AACACCACACTTTAAAAAGTATGGGCATGTAATCAGATTTACTTTTTGCTAAGTATTGAAAAAACTCACTAGTATCTAGCAATTTTACAAATTATTGCAGCATACTGTAAAAATACAACCTTTTGTGGTTCGGTCTTGTCTGCTATATATTATGAACCAAAAGTACCAAACCAATGCAATTCTTTTGATAAACTCCCACATACTCTACTTTGCCTTTACTTTTACCTTTGGAAAACTCCCACATCCTCAGTGCACGCTGCTTTGAGTTTCTATCAGGTTTTGGTAAACTTAACGTAATGAACAGTCATGATGGGACATCTCACACACACAGACACACACACAAAATAGTACTGATAAATAAAATTGCAGCAGTACACGATTACAAGCACTTACACGAACCACTAGGCACCTAATTCCTGAACAAAGACTGTATGGACTCCACAGTCACACAGAAGTCATTTTAAATTTGCTAACTGAGACACTGGTAGGTGGCTAACTGCAGCAGGAAAGAGATATAGGGGAATTTTCCTGTTGTTTTGAGTCCTTAGATCCCTGCTTTCAAAGAGAATCTGGGGAAATTCTGCATTTTATCTATACCTGGGGGGCTTGGTCATTACATTTCCACATTTTTTATATGTCAAGCAGAGAATTATTACATATTTTTTTTCTAGTATTTCAATAAAATCTGATTTTAAAATCTTGCACTATTTAAGTCAATATATTTCTGGGATCCTCTGTCATATGGAAGTCATACCATTATTGTGAAGGAAAATTTGCCTACCAAATCTGCTCGAGGTAACTCAGAACTTCTAAAATAAGTTTACTCTGTTCCATAACAAACTGCACAGTTATTAAAATAATTTTTAAAAATTACCTGCTCTCCAAGTGTCTCATAATCTTTAAGTTTTCCCCTTGAACACTGAATTCCACCATTTCCAGTTATTACAACGGTTGCAAAACTTTCCTCTCCAGAAGGACCTCCACCAGGTTCTTTTACTTCAAAAACCTCTGAATAGAAGGCAGGCTGAAGGGTTTCCAGATTTATGAGATACTTAAGTTTCAAGTTTCTGGCAGTAGCTTTGCATTGGCCAAACTGTTGTATAAATTTGCGGAACCTGTACCTTATTCTTTTTCGTGTCAAAATGTGGTAGTCTTGGATTTTTGCTCGCACACACTTAGGTAAAAACATTTTGTAGCTGTGAATACAAAAACAGACAAAAAAGCTACTAATTTTATCCATTAAATCCAGCAAAGACAATTAGTTCTGGGCTAAACAACAACATTAAAAACACCTTTTCCTCTAAATGTACCATTACTTTTTCAGCTGTAGGATAACGAAGATGCTTTCTTAGATCTGTAGTACGTTCTTTCAAATAGAACCCCGTCTTCTTCCATTTTCCATTTTTTTCCTCACTCACTTGCAACATAAACTACATACTGCATTTTCCATAAATTCAAAGATTTCTGTTCTTTTATTAGTGAAATTCTGAGGTAAGGCAGCAGAAGTTACAAAATTGCTTTGTTTGGTGTAGAAATTGTAAAGAGGATACTGCATGCCAACTACATGGATAAAGGACAGATTTCCTGGCTGAAAATAAAGGTGGTAGAATACAACACTGGTGATTGTCACTCAAGTTCCTATGTTAGGGACAGAATTAACCCAGCTGGAGTAGAAACTGATAGGATTGATACTCAAGTGAGTTGATAAACTCTAGAAAGCTCTAGAAAGTTTAGCAGAGATCTGCCCAAGGTGGTTAACAGCCTGGAGCCCATGACATGAGAGAAGAGGCATATGAGAGCTTGATTTGTCCAGCCTGGAGAAAAGAAGGCTCAAGTATGGTGTTTTACTAATTGTTTTCTAATGATGTTAAAGGACAAGAAGGGATTATCAGTATCACAGAGGAGACTGATTAGGTACAGAGGAAAATCTTTCACAATGACCGTGGTCGTGTACAGGACAAAGCTGCGCAGAGATACAGGGGAATCTCTACACTTTAACATTTTCAGAACTTGACTGCATGAGGCACGGAGTCGCTTCATCTAACTTTGAATTTGGCCCTGACGGGAAGAGCAGCCTGGATCTGGTGACATCCAGGTGTCACACCAAAAATTATTACTTACATATTTTCTCACATAAGAAGCTGCTGTCTTATCTTTCATTAAGAGTTTCAATTCCATCTCTCCAAATCATTAACGGCCATTATGACACAAATTTTCTATTAATTTCTAGTTTGCATAATAGGTAAAATTTTGTAACTATTAGAATACATCAACTGCCAACAGCTGAACACCACCTCCTAGATACTAATGTGCAAAAATACAACCTTTAGGCATCAGATACATGTGAAACAGTTACAAATTACAGAATCACCTGACTGAATTGTAAATAGCCATTGGTGTTTGGTCCTTTTCTTTGGCCACTCTCATCATATCTAGAACAGCCATTCCAAGGCATTCTTCTTGTGTTTCGTGAGTAACAGGCATCTGTACCCATCCATCCAAAAAATCAGCTCGCCACTGAGAAAGAATGTAAGAAAGCAAATGAAAACTAGTGCACTGCTGCATATCAAGAAGAGGGGTTTGGGATGCAGTTGCTGGAGGGACCTGTTGTTGTGCTGCTTGTTCATGTTTGGTTTGTTTAGGGGGTTTTATGGCTTGGTTTCTTAAATACTGAATGACCTACTTCATCCACAAAAAGATGTACTTATTCATAAGGAATACCAGCTGCTATCATGCTTAGAAGCACTGTTTTCAACTTCATCTCTCCAAATACACAATGGAATTTAATTTCCAGCTTGAGAGGGCTTCAAGCTTTCAAGAGCCTACAGTGTTACTAGGAGAAGATGGAAAGGGAATAAATACTAATAACCTTTACCAATCTGCATTTAAAAATAAGCGAGCAAATCATACCTGTGCAAATAGATAAGACATGACAAGATCGTCAAGGACGGGGCTTTCTGCACCACGAAGAATGCCATACCGGTATGCTCTGTTGCTGCCACTGCAATACCAGTGGGGAAAATAAAACCTGGTAGGAAATAAATTTAAGCAAACATCAGTAAACAGACATTTTGGTCACCAACATCAGAGATTATGGCTCTCATTTACACGTAACTAGTGCTGCTGATCTGGAGGGCCACTACGAAACCCCAGTTACTCAATGAAGACCTCAGGTCCAGTCCTTGGTGTTTTCAAGTACTGCAATATTTAAGCAGGGTGATAAACTGTAGTGACAAGAATGAGAACGTCTGCTAAGTTATTGTCACTAATCAGAATGCAGAGAATTTTATTAGTGTCTTCTAGGTTTTTTTTTTAATATTTCCTAAAAAACACTCAGGCCAAATTATATAGTTTAAATAAATTAAACAATTTACAAAAGGAAAACTGTGACTATGGTTTCAATTGTCCACATTCAATTGTAAGATCAGGGAAAAATGGCTGTACTGCAGAAACATGCCTGACTATGCAGGACAATTACTCTGTCACTTATTTCAAACAGGCAAGCACAGAGGACATGAGATGAATCATTATTAAGAAAGGTATTGTTTTGACTTCTAGTATATTTTATTGTTTGTTTCTTCAATCTGATGCTGGTAAACACATGGGATAGAAAAAATTAAGAAAGTACATAATTCAAATCACTCCAACGTTTTTTATTCTTTTAGCTCCCTGTTTTCCAGAAAACGTCAGCAACCTGTCTATAACTTGTAAGAGAAACTACAGTTCAACTAAATATCATATTGGTTGTGTTTTCTCACACAGTCGTGTTTTACCATGGAAAGTGTACATTTATATTTAGATTACCTTATCCGGTATATTAGGATGAGTCTGGTTGTTTCATCTACATGGAAGATGTGATTTGGGGGATACCACATTCTATCTGTTTCACTCATGAGTGCAAACATGTTATGATACACTGGCATGATACCTATATGAAGAATAGAGAAGCCAACATCAATAAAAACTGTTTTCACAAAGTTTTAAAAAAATATTGTGCATTAAAAGTAGCAGATTGCCACAGTGCTCTAATACTATCAGCAACAGCTATCAATATTGCCAACAACACTGCAATCATCATCCCATAACCTGCAGGCTGCTTTGCTGGTTAGATTTCTCATTTTTCTTTTATGCTCTCTGACTGAAGACTCTGTCCAGCTGTTGTCATACACCTCACTGTCAGATTACACAATTTTCTATGTATGGCATTTACTAAAAGTCTTCTTAGCCTCTCAGTTTAGAACCAGCTTACAACAGTGGAATTTTTTTTTCCTGCCTTTTCAAAATCAGGTCATTTGATTTGAGCATTGATTTTAAGACTTTTGACTGATGAAAAATTAGAAGTAAAGCAACACAAAGAAAGTTATAATTACTAGGACAACCACTGGCCATTTCCATTTTAGTGACGCAGATCAGAAAAAACCCAAACACATACTGTTAAAATAAAACAGAACTGGAAAATATTCTTTCCCTCATCAACTTTGAATTATGCTAATGGTAACTGACAAGCAATTCTACTTAATCAGAAACAATAAAAATCAGTTGGGCATCGACTCTTCAGCAGCACCAGAATTTTAATTTGACTTTGATGCTTCTAGCTGAAACACAGCCTACGACTCAGCATTTTACTGTGCTGCAGTGTTATGCACCCCTGTGAAGCCAGTGTTATATTTGTAAAACAGGTTAAGTGCCTGAAAACTGACAGCACAAAACTATGAACTGCAAGTATTGACACACATATTCTAAAGACAGAATGAGATACAGGTCAAAATACCAGAGAGTAGGATGAAAAACTAAGATGTCGAAGTCATAATCATATCTAAAGAAAATTTAATATTAAAGAAATATACTCTGGGGTAAGAAGGCAAAAAAATAATGGACAAAATAACAGGTAAAGACAAGTAACTTAAAATGATGTTAGGAGAGAAAAGAATTCTGGGAAAAAGCAAAGTACCCACACTGTTGCTCAAAGACTTAGAATTAGGTAATTGAAATTCTCACAAGAAACCAGGAGAAAAAAAAAATCTTTTATTTCTTTCTGTTCTGAACAACATCTAGGCAATTACTGAAAAGGGCAGACCCCATTTCTTTCATCACATCTAAACTGCATGTAAGACACTCAGAAGAAACAACCAATCAACTCCACATATAAAACCACATAACCCTTTGGAATAAAACATATTCCAGTCTTAAACAACAACTAGCTTCTTAAATTTGATATAAAAAAGGGGTTGCTTCTATAGGGATCCAGTAAGAGGGCTAAGAACTAGAGTTCTATTGTGTACTTGTTAAGATTAAACTGCGGAAATCTGTAGGTTCATCATCTGACCCCTTCTTAAACCGAAGCTCTACAGAACATTCCAGAGCTGCAGTCCTTTACACATGATTTTCTATGAAGAGGAGTCATAGACTTACAGGAAAGTAGAGAAATGGAAAGTATTATGAAAGGCAATGAAAGAGAAACCAAAATGAAACAAACTCCCCACGGGAATAAAACTGAAGGGGTAAGTAACTGTAAGATTGGCTGTAATTCTAAATGTTGCAAATTTATGGTACAATATGACATATTTTATCCATCCAAGTTTTGAGAATTTTTTTATGGAGTTAAAAAGAAACCTATCCCATGGAACTAAACATGGCTCTCATCTGATGTGTAAAGGGGGATGAACTATACTATACTACATGTCAGTTGTCCATAAAGCATTAACTTAGCAGTTACTAACTTAACAGTTTTAAGGCTAAAATTTGGTATCTGTATCCCAAACAATTTCAGATCAATTACAGTGTAATGTACATGAGACTCACTAGTCTGTTTCATAACTGTTGCCAGATACTAAACACCACTCAGGGTAATGCTGAATATTTACTATATAGCTAGTGAGACCCTACCTAGTCTCCCTATAATATATCTACCCAAACTACTAACCATCCCATGTAGGCTTACTGAACAACATTTCAAAACCATATTCTTAAATTCAAATGCTAAGCTGCTGTACTTGACCAGCTACATTATAGACACCACAATTACCATGCCATCCCACCTCTCAAAAAACCTCACAGGTATTTCAACATCACAGGTATCACTGCCATTCTGAAACTTCAACCAAGACATGACTGTGGTATTCCCACTATAAATCAGAAATATTTATATTAAGCCCTCCCCCTGTTGCTGTCTTCCTTTGTATGAAAAGGAAAATGTGCATTCTTTGATCCCTCATACTTCAGCATTTATAGTTCTGAATGGCAACTTGCACCATTCACTGGCAGTATTTAAGGACACAGAGATCACACATACTTTTCAAGAAAAGGGGTTTGACTTTTTTTATCCCTTCCCCTTAAGAACTATTCATTTGCTTTGCTACACTTAACGCTCAACAATTATAAAACAGAGCAAATTCCTTTATTAAATAGAGTCTTGAAAATTGTCCACAAAAATCTGACAAAACCAAAGAGGCCAAAAACTTCTCTTTTTATGTAATTATTACCACCACAATTAACTGCACAGCCTTTTCAAGTGATGATAACTGTTCCTCTAGAAACAATGAAAATTCAAAAAATGGCGTAGGGAATAGAGGCCTTCTGCTGAAGTCTAGACATGTCAACAATAGCAAAAACTCAGGAGAAACATATTTTTCAACAGAAGAAAAATAAAAGCCATTCACAACGTGTACTGAAAAGCCTCCCCTGGATTTTTGCACTGGATTAACCATGCTATCAGCTCAATCAATGAGGAATTAGGAGGGAAGATAGAGACTCAGACATAATTAATCAGAATTTTCTCTGCTTTGCTTCTCCAGCAAGGGCTATCAAAAAAATTTTCTGGACTATTGCAATGACAAGGTCTCTACAATTTATTTATACATAAGGCTAAAGAAAGGAGCCTTGTTGTACTACACAGTCAAGTAACATCATAAAAGACTAAAACACAGCACAAGTTTATACTTTGAACTTCTGTTTCAAGCCTAAAAAAGTAAATTCTTATTTTCCTTATTATGATTTTAGAGCTTCACATCCAGACAAGTCTCACTACTGCATTTATCCTAAAGCAGCTAAGAAAATACAGCTTTTCTGTATCTCCTCCCTTGTTGGCATTAGGAACCCTTTCTCCCATACAGTATACTTTTATGAGGTAATGTCCCTCTTCTACAAAAAAATAAAAAAATAGGAAGGGTAAATCACAACAAGCCATGATACCACTAAGAAATGTGAAAGCCATGCAGAGTCTGCAATACTGTTATATGAAATACTGCCATATGAAACTCTCAATTCAAGCACATAAGTCATTAGATAAAAAAATATGAAAGTAATTAGTTGAATGATTAAAAACTATTTAAAAATTTTTCATATTTTCTATATAAAAGGCCTAATACATACATTAGTTCTCACACAAGTCAAAGTAAACTATTTAAAACTCATGCATTTACCAGATGGAAATCTGCTTGCCTTCTCTTACATAAAAATAGTATCTTGCCTTCATCATTCATACAAACTGGAGGCTTACCAAACCCTTAACACCACATTCAATGTCACTATCCTGTTAACAAAATGCTTTCGGCATAGTCAATCAAAGCTTATATTTCTTTTCCTGGAAAAACAGAATTGCCCAGAGTTCTGATTAATTCATTCCCCAGCTAGCAGGGGAGAGCAGGGGGGCTGCATGTTCTGGCTGGATTTTCAGGAAAGGCTATCACCTAAAGGATGACAAACAAAATCCAGACAACACCACCTCACACAAAACAAGCACACAAACACACACACTCACACAAAAAAAAAAAACAAAACCAACCCCAAACCAAACAAAACCACCAAACAAAAAAACTAACCGTCAGTGAACAGTTATACTCAATGATAACTGAGCCATGTGAACCCTGAGTCATGTCTGTTCTGGAAATTCAGCATGTTAAGAAAAATCTGTCTAAAATTCCCTTGTTAGCAGCACAGAATCTCTTCTGCAGCGTAGAAAGAGGTACTACAAATCATCACATTATGCAATGCAGTCTCTCCCTTGAAACCATTTGACTGCAAACACTGCCATCACTTGCCACATTGAATCTTTGAAATAGTGTTTTTACCTAGTTACAATTAAAAATTCTCTGCCATTTTATGGTTTTCCAAGACAGACCAGCATTTTTCAAGGGTAGTACCATGGAATTCCAATATATTTGCAATTCATAGGGGTGAGAATGAAAATGATGATATACGTAACACAAAGATTTTGCAACCTCTAGAATGATTTCTGTGATACATTTCATTTCCATCATCAGTTAGCTCCTCTAATACCACTTTCCCCCTCAGGCTGAGCCCAAAATCTTTTCTTCAATTTGGTGTGACATTTCTAATATTTTACTTGGCAATTAACTAGCTAACATGCAAGAACTAAACCATGACTGACTCATCAATTTAAATTGAATTTCAAGACACCTTACTTCTTTTTGCCCATACATACCAGATATAACAGATCTGATGTCAAGCAGCGATTTGATACTGATGCAGATTTAATGTCAAGCAGCAAGCTGTTGTTAGCAGCAACTGGAAAATCTTCAATTGTCTGAACTGTTTGAAACAAGACTCTCTCTGATGGTTGGTGTTTGCCTAGATTCAGTGCTGCTTGCTTCCAAGAGCAGTAATACTTGGATGTAAGTCAGCTCTTCTATCCAAAGATCTATCAGTTGATCAGATCACAAAACTGATTAACAATTACCAAATCTGTTATATTTCAGTCTTACTTACTACCTAAATCACTTCCTTCGTAATGAAGTATTCTGACTCATAGCTTACTCCTGAAAGATGAGTCTTGCCAACATAAACATTATTTGACTGTATGAAGATGTTCTCCTGTACAACCACAAAATCCTCTCAAAAAAACAACCAACCAAAACAAAAAACAAACAAACAAAAAAGAAAACAAAAAAACCAAAACAAAACCAAAAAATCCCCCAAAAAACCGAACAATAAGTAATGCCTCATGATTTAAGCACTAACAGTTGTTATGAAAGAGAAAAAAGAACAAAAAGATAGTCACTTTCATACCAAGAGATTATAGGAATTTATTTTTTTTTATTAAAAAATGCAGTGTACTTTTGCACAGAAAGATGAAGTGAATTATTTGAATTATTACTTGAATTATTTTACTACAGATTTCAGCACTGGTGTATGCTAGACTCTGGGTAAACACAACAATTCAAAGGCATTCTTAGATATCAATGTATGATCTTTTTACTTAAAACATACCACCATGTTATTTACATACTTTATTTCCTAAACTGTTATGAAGAGCATTAACCACACACACAAGCATTCATGTTATATCTCATAGAACAGCTTCCTTCTGCAAAGTGATTAAGCATATATATATATATATATATATAATGGGTATAATACACAACATATGCTTAACTTCCAGGACCAGTCTGTATGGCAGGCTGCATCAGGAAGTAATTCAAGCTATTGACAGCTCCTGCTATGATTTAACTATTCAAACTGTATCTCAGCTCAATGAAAGAAGACTTTCAGTTACAGGATGGTATAGTCTTAAATCATTTGAAAAAATATGGTAGTCACCCAATTCCGCTGCACAACCATTCTAAAGGGAACAGTTTTATAGCCTGGTGCTAATTACTGCTGAAAGCACAGAGAAATTAGCATTTCAGTCTAAATGCCACCATTCTGATGAGCTTTGGATTGTTAAAAACTTTCTTGTATGAAGCTGGATTTCACTGCTCCATTAGATAAACTGTTAAGTATATACTTACCACAGGCTTTACAGGCAGCAGCACAGATTTCTTCTGCAACGTATTCTCCAGCTGAAAACTGAAGGTAATCTCCTTCTGTCTTCCCAGGAAAATGATAAAGGTACACTTGAAGCAATGGTTCTGTCTGCTTGGGTGCACTGCTATTCCCATGGATGTCACCATTCTGGTGGACAGTAGAAGTTGCTGCACCTTCCATATTTGTCATTGTAAGACAAGCCATAGTTTGTTTTGGTTCTGTTCAGAGCATCTGCCTGAAAGAAATGTAAGAAGTACTTCTTGACTAACTGTACTTGGTTTTATTTATAATATTTGCATTTAGTGACAGTACTGTTCTGACACTGAAAAAACATTAAAACTTGAAGACAAGAGAATAGCTTAGGTGGTTTATGAAAAGCTAAGTTTCATGTATTACATAGCCCTAGAGGAAAAGTAACTGACAGTACTACAGGAAAAAACAAAATATTAACTGCGAGTCCAGCTAGAGGATTATCACTTTTCACTGGATTTTAGACAGCATGTGCTTACCTGCAACATGCTAATTAAACCTGAAAGCCAAAAGAATTGCTTTAATGAGATCTGTACAACTCATTTTATTCCCAATTTAAACTCAGAAGACAAAATAACTGGTTGGGTCACAAATTAGCACTGATGAAGAGCAGGATAGAAATAGCACCTTTCCGCTGAGTTTCTCATTGTAAGCAGACACGTAAAAAACAAGTGCTAACTGAGATGTGAATCTAACAGACTTGGTTTGTACCTAGGAATGGGAGATCTTCCAAGAACTTCTTTCAGAAAAAAGTAATTTAATCTGCTCTCAAAATAACAGTCTCCCTGACAAATGTAATCAAAGACTAATAATGTAACAAATAACCACAGATATATCTGATACATCTTTGCTTCTCTGTGACCGCATGATAATTTTAATCGGTATAATCCATGCTTAAGACAAAAGCCTAGATCACTGTCTAAAAGCTTGCTTTTATTAGAAGTGATTCCAAGTATCTACCACCTGGAATTTGCATCTCATATTCTGAAAATGCAGAATAGATCTAAACAAGACAACTGTAAAGATTCCATACTTTAGAATCAAAGAATGGTTTAGGCCACAATAAGGTCACCCTGATGTCTCCTTCTCTTTGAGCTGAGGAACCTCAACTGTCTCAGCCCTTCCTCATGGAAGAGGCATTCCAGCCCTCTGATCTTTCTTGTGGCCCTTCTCTGTCCTTACTCCAGCTGGTCCATGTCCTTCCTGTGCTAGCGGCCCCAGAGCTGGACACAAGACTCTCAAGTGCAGTCTCACAAAAGCACAGTAGAGGAGAAGAGGAGAATCACACCCCTTGACCTGGTGGCAGTGCTTCTTTTTATATGATGAAACTGGCTTTCTGGGGTGCAAGTGCACACTGCCAAGTTCATGACTCATTTTTTATCTACCAGGATCCCCAAGTCCTCATCCACAGGGCTGCTCCCAAATCCATTCATCCTCCAGCCTGTACTGATCCTAGAGATTGCTCTAACCCAGATGCAAGACCAGGTGCATCTGGCCTCAAACTTCATGGGTCTCCCATGGACTCACTTCTCAAGTCTGTCAAGGTGCCTCTGGATGGTGTCCCTTCCCTCAATCCCTTCAACTGCACTAGTCAGCTTGGTGTCACTCCCAACCTCACAAAGGGTCTGCATGTTGCTGCTGAAGATATTGAATGGTAAATAAAGATATTGTACTTGAAAATGTAAATGTTTAAGCTAAATATATGTTTATTGTTTTGCATAGGCATATGGATGTTTCATTCTTAATGCATTATTTTCAACAGCTTTTGTTTGTATTGAACTATGTTGCTTTATCATAAAAGAGCTGTTTGGAACACACTTTAGAGTTGTTTTGGTTTTTTTTAAGTATCTGTTCCTGACTACAATTACTTAAGAAAGGACGAGTGTACAATTATCCATTAATGTGGGCTAAAGATGACGTGTGCTATGGAAACCACAACAGTTATACCAGCAGGGAAAAAGGGCTGAACATCTTAAATAAGGAAAACAAACTTAATGAGTTATGAGATGACAAAAATATTCAATTACACATACAAGAGGATAAAACTTAACGTGTTAAACACTTAAATGTGTTACCATTACACTAATTCTGGGGGAAAGAGAAAAGAAAAAAAGATACCGTCAACCAAGTGAAAAATGCACCCTTTTACTTCCCAAACTCAGCAACACAAAGAATCGGTGTATCATAGATATACAAATATGAATGCCTAGATGCAATTGTCATTCAGTACATTCCTTAGGCCCTTACACAGGGATATACAGATTCCCTATGCCTCATTTACAGAACCAGCCACCTTTAACTGAGAAGATATGTGCTTTTAGCTCATGTACAAGTACATATTTAACTAAGGAAAAAAGCATCCCTTTTAACCACACAAGGAATTATTGGTTTTTAGAAGAAAATCCCCACCACATGACTATAAACATATTTAAAAGATTTCTCACTACTTCCATCAACATTATGCAAGATGCAATGTTTGTGCTCTACAACTTGCTTTTATAAAACATTCACAGCTTTAATCTCCACAGGAGGCCATCTTTAATTAGTACAGTAGTTTTCCCAAAATACTCCAGTATTAGCTGTCTGTTTATTCAAACCTTGACCTGAACTGACAGATCTTTTCATCTTGTTCACTTGGTTTTATGTCTATCCAATACTGAATGGAAATATAATCTGTAGACCTAACTGAAAACCTGTCCAGTTTCAGAAGTGTACTAAACACATGTGCTTGTGCCCGTCTCTTCTTGATTAAGTCTTTGTATTTACAAAATATTTGTCCCTTCAAAAAACTCCCCCAATTCCCTCTTTTCTTCTGTGCTAAAAAAAAAAAAAAAATCAATAAACCAAGAAGGGAACCTTGCTTAATCACACCTAATAATGTGAAATAGCAATAAAATGCAGTAAAAAATGCAAAGTAAATACTGTAACAGAATACTCTGCTCTGTTCTATTTGTTGCACTAATTTCAAAGGTTCCATGTGACAATGTGAAAAAAATATCAAGAGATACTATCTGTAAAATTGTGTCATGACTTCAAATTAAATAACTTTCAAGTTTCAAGTTTGTCTTTTATGTCAAAGTGCAGGCAAAACAGGTGAAAATGATGAAATATTCCTACATAATTTTCTTCACTGAAAACAAAAAACACATTTTCTTGGCCTCTGTCTTATACATGTAACTAACACAGTTATGTGGGCAGAGCCTCACATGCAAGGTAACTGAAACACACTCGCTTCACCACTTGCTGATGCTGTGAAAAACAAACATAAAAACGCTTTCAACTGTTTTTCTTAGCAAGCAAGTCTCCAACTGGACACACTTGGTTTCCCCTGCTTTGCACCACTCAGAGACCACTATATTACCACAACTGAAACACTAAGCATGGCAAAAAAAAATTAACTGCTGTTAATACAGAGTATTTAAAATATGACCTATTTTTCTGATGGAGTTAAGCATTTTGGGACTAAATATATTGGGAGACAATATCGTAACTGTTTGCAGAACACACTGAGTATAATTTTCTGGGATATACAGATTTGTTATCATACTGTAATTCAAAAGCATTTCTATGTTTTTGTAAAGAATATAAAAAATTCTCACAGCAGTAGGAAAGAGATTTAATATATTCAGAATGCAACTTTACTAGATAAGTTACTTAGTACCACAAAGGCCTTTGTTTGAACAAAAGAAACCTATACCAAGTCCACACACATCTTAGAGTGGATGTCTGATATAATGAAGACTCAATGAAAAAAGTGGCCTAACCAATTATCCAAGTTATAATTGGGAATAGGTAACAAAGTCTGAGAGACAAGGATGATGATTTGGACATGAAAACTACTAGCTGTAAAGAGATGTGATTCTGGTACTGATTAATAGAGGATTTGATTCAATAGAATTATTTTATGTTCCTAATCCAGATAATATTTAAAGTCATGGCTTCTAGAGGGTAAGATTAATCATTCTATACATTTCTCTAATCATAATCACCAGCATCTACAACAGAACATGCCTACATACAATTCTTTGTTGACATCTGTACTGGCAATGCACCTGAAAATTATTTTCACCAGCTACACTGGGCTGCAGTAATTCATATGGTTCTTTTTAAGTCAACCATCAAGAAACTGGTTAATAAGACTGAAAATCACGACTTATGGAAGATATTTCACTAAAACATTGAGGACATACAAAATTCTCAAGATTTAATAATATGCAGCACTCATAGCCTTCAAAAGATTATTTTTCAACTTACGGGGTTGTTTGATTTTTTGGTGGGGGGAGGGGAGGCACAAGGAGCATTTGAGGCAATAGGTGCCTGTTGAAGGGAAGCCTCCTGAACCAGGGTCTTTAGCCATACCACTTCATATGTACAACTTCAAACATTTAAAAATTAGAGCATCGTCTCACTACAGAAAAATCCCCAACAGTTAATTACCTTTTCATCACTTGAGAAATTTCTGCACTAGCCATGGGAGTGATAAAACCCTTTAAACAAGCATGTCACAAGCCATCCACCTGCTGCAGGAATACACAGAAAGTCAGACAAAGCAGGCACCCAGGCAGAGGTGGAACATAACATATCCGCACTAAAAGTACAATATTAAAAAAAATACTAATGGCTGTGAACAATACATAATGCATGATTATTGAAGAAATCAAATCTGCATTTAGATATAGACAAAGTGATCCCCTCCTGTCTTATTTGCCAAATTCCTGTCATCTTTGACAAGAACTTTCTGAATTTAGGCTTTTTAAAATACAAAATTAAAGAAAAAGATAAACCACTTTTTTGGTACTGAGACTGCTTCTCAGTTATAGCAAGAAAGTGGCACAGAAACCAGATACCTGACTTCAAATGTAATCACCTGGTTATTTACACACAACTTGCTTTTCTCTTCTGTGAATACAGCATCAGTTTAAGAAAACTGTTGATGGCATTACATGGAGAAAATAGAAATGAAAAAGGGAAAGTAATCAGAAAAAGAGACATGATATGTTCACTTCATGTAGTAGTAATCCCTTTAGCCACAACAATTAATTCTGTTTGAAAACTGACAACATTCACTCATTTAAATTCATGTGGAAGTTAAGATAACTGTCTTGTAGCAGGAAGGGAAAGGGCACACCCACCTTCTGCTCCCATTGCACAACACTTCTGTGGTTGCCGGAAGCTATCTGAAAGTGCTCGAGCACAACAGCAGCTTCCTGCAGCAGTGAAAAAATACATACGTTCGCTTTGTGACCCTCTCAACACAGGAAGGGCCTGACAGAAAACCAAAAATTAATTTTAAAATTGAATAAAGGTGGGGGAAACACAATGGCAGTTCAAAGGGGGCAGAATTCAGAATGGAGAACTCTTCAAGTTTTATTTTGGATGACTCTTCAGATAAGTATCTCCCTGAACAGGAGAGAAGACTTCAACAGTTTCCTCAGTGCTATGCTCTGTGTTGACTGAGTCTACCATGAATACCACACTCCCTCCCTTCTTCCCTCCCCAAAAAAGAACCCATCTCAGTGAGCAGTAAATTCAGCTTCTTTCCCCACTGAAGTGAGACTGATGGCAGTGATTAGCACTTCTCCTCTTGTAATACCAGCTTTAGAGACAGACAATTTTGCCTTGCTTGGACAGCTTTGTATTTTGCATGCATCTCCTCCAAGTGCTTCACATCGTACCAGGATCTGATCTGAAGGCCTGTACAGTCAGTGCAAGTTTTCCAGACCTGCGCTGAAGCGCCAGAAGGAGAGAGGAAGGTTTGTTTGAGGGTAGAGCTGTCTGTCTCTGACCTACTGAGCACATATTCCATGCACACTGATCTGAGAGCACGATCTTCAAACAAAGCAGAGAACAGCAACCTGTCCATGCAGGTTTCAGATCAAGGGGCATTGTGAGTATTCTAGTTTATTTTCTATTTTAAAAGTACTGTTCTATGCTCAGAACTGCCTAGCATTTGTAATTCCCAGTCAGGCTCCTGACTTTAAGCAAAACTGCATGAAGATTTATCTCACTATGCTTAACTATGTAATTTTTCCACAAATCCAGCAGAATAAGGATTGCAACACTTTGAATAGCCTCAGTAACACTGCAGCTTGTGTTTCATAGGCAAAAAAAAATCAATAAAGCAGCCTAATATAAAGTCTATTCTTCACACGACAAGCAAAAATGATTGCTTGCTTATGAAAGAGCATTTTACAGCTGTGAACAAGAAGCATGGCAACTCAGACATCAAAAACTCCACACTGAACAGGTTCATGTGATGTCTCTTTCTCCCTCACCCTTTTTTTAAGAAAGTCAACTACTTTTTCTTTAGCACACATTGAATGACACGCCCACTTACAAGATCTGCATCAAGGCCTTATAAAACTATTTAGTTTATACACTTTCAGACTAAGTCTCATCTGACACAACTTACTCTTTCAGAAGCAGAGCTGCTGTACCAATCTCACAGTGCACCATCTTGCCAGTGACATAGCTCCCTTATTTCCTCCTTCCCCTTAATTGTTCAAGTCTATACCATCTTAATACTTCTGGCAGCTGCAAGGATTTAAATGCCCAATTCCAAAAACAACTTAAGAGTCTAAGGATTCTCAGTCAAAATAAATTAGTCCATCATCTCCAAGTTGCCACTGTCTGCAAAGAACACAATACATCATTTGTTACTTCATCTTCAGAATTGCTATATATACAATTAGTGTTTGTGCCTGTGTCACCAACTACTGAGTTTACTAATGAAAGAAAGATTAAATAGCATTTTCTACTGACAAGCACAGCCTTGAAGATATAGGCTATCTCCCAACAACTCAATATGTTTATTGCCAATAAACCAAGGATGACAGCAATGTGCACACTTTCCCTCTGCTTATACACACATCCTTCTTTCAAGGAATTTGAATGAACATCGATAATGAAAGCCTTCCCAAGTAATGGTGGGTAGGTGGTGTAGCAGGATGTTCTGCCTGGAATGGAGTAAACCAACTTGAACAACGCTCTATTTTGCAAAGCTACCTGTAGTGAACTAAAAGGAGGTGTCCCGCTGCTTTCAGTGTTGAATTATGCTTAAAACCAGTCTGACTCATCAACACCAAAGTTAAACATCCTGATAGTGAGGTAAAGATGTGGCAGACATGGTAAAGTATCCTTATCTAAAAACGCTAAGGTGACACAGTTGGCCTGGATATGACTGACAGTCAATCACTTTATACTCTGTAAGTCCAGCAGCTCCACTTTCAAACAGGTTCTTCTAACACATCCCTTCTTGGAGAGTGTGTGTGGAGATTTCTCCCTAGGGTGAGGATGCTCTACTCCTCCAGATCAAGTGATGCAGATACGAGTAAGCAACATCAATCTCTACCTTATAAGTTTTTGGGGGGGTTCTTTGCTCGCTTTAATGGAATTGCTTTAATATAACTGCTTTGACATAATATACACTACACTATCCCAATTCTAGCTTCTGTACTGGGTAATAAATAATTCTGATTAAGATCTTTATATCTAATCATCTATTATAGTAAATAATCCATTTTTATATAAATATATCAGGTTTGCCTCCCTTAATCCTGTGGGACAAAGCTGTACAAAGGTTCAATCACACCCCTGTAACTTCTTAGGCCTAAAACTATTAGTTTGGCACTAACATTGGATCCACACCAGGCTCCTCTTTGAGGAGGAGCTTAGAATGCCAGGGGGACCCTTCTGCACCTTGTGACTCAATGGGAGCTTTTCTAATAAACTTTGTCTGAAGGTCTCACTTTACTTGTGACAGGAGGTTAAGATTGCAGCAAAGTATCACAAAAAGTGCTAACAAATCTTACACTAGGTCAGTAGTAATAGAACGTCACAAGGTTCTAAAGGGTATTTTGTATCTTGTTCCTAGATGTCCAAAATAAGGTTTGTACTTCAAAATCCAAACTTAGACTAAGAAAAAAAGTCAGTCAGCTTCCTGCTTGGCATTATTTTGGCTAGTTAGTTTGATTTACGATTAATGTATACTTAATATTTAATTATAGTCCTTGCAGTTCAGTTTGAATACACAGACAAACTGAGCACAATTAAGCCTGCTCACAACGTGGGCTTGGAATGGCTTGTAATGCTACCAAAAGTTTAAAATCTTATGACAATAACAATAGTTTTCATATTCTGCCTATATAACACGGTATCCTTGCAAATTTGGTCTGATTTTCTTTGCGTATGCAAGTTTGTTTCAGTGGGATGCTTTAAAAACAAAAGTATACTAAATTCAAGGAACCAAATGCCTGTGTTATTCTCTCAGGCAACAAAATACTGTATGTTTAAAACATCACCTTGTACAGAATGACAGTCCTTTTAATGGACCAACAAGAGGTTATGAAGTCTTTGTTCATTGAGAACATGCCACAGCAGTGAAAATTTCACAAAAAATTCACAATAACAGATTAATATACTTCCAATACATATTCATAAGAAAATATTCTCCTGAGTAATTTTGTCAAAATACTCAACAATACTTTTAAAAATACTAAGCAATCTGGAAAATCTGAGAACTTTTTCCATTATTTGGGTAACAGGTGCCAATTTCATAAATAAAAGTTAATCTGCGCTTTAAATGCACCATCTTCTGCATTAAGACTGTGTTGTCTTTTCTCAGGTAATATTTATTCTGACCTTAAAAAAACAGTTTTCACAAAAATATAAAATATTGTCCTAAAACATATTCAAAGACGTTTAGTGAACCAAGAATTCATGAACAGTTTTCATGGTCATTTTTCTAATTTACTCTGCCTATTGTTGCCCTGCCATGAGGTAAAGCCACACAAGAAAACAACTGCTCCTACAAGAAACAAGCCCAAAAAGTCAAGTAACTCCAAAAGAGTTTTCCTGTTTCATCAGCTGTGTACTAATAGCACACAAGAATTTTTAATACAACAAACTTGGAATGCATGTGGTAGCAAGCAAATACATAAGGAAGGTGACAAATTAACATATCAATGACAAAACATGCCAAAAAACAAACCAACAAACAAGGGCAGAGAAGCAAAGATAACACCTGCTTACAGTTTTCACTTGGAAAACCACCACCAGTATCCACAATTCAGTCTATGAACTTTTGCATAAGGAAAGAGTAATGGTCCTGGCCTGATCTGCTCACATGACACACAGGGACTAAGTGGACAGAAACTGTTATTATGAGGATTATCACCTTTCCATTCTGATTAGAAATTAAAAAATTGTGATTTCTAAGTTCTTCACAATAGAATGAAGTAATTGCTGTTCTTATTGCAGAAAGAAAACTACCTGGGGGATGCTGTCAGAAAATGAATGAACACCATACTTAGGTAGAAGCCTCAGCACCACAGTAACCTGCCAAGTAGGTGAATTACCAGAGAAGTAATCAAATCAAAGACCTGCCCAGAAGCAACAGCTCTGTTTAGGTTCCATTAGAACTTCGGAGAAAGTTGGTCCATATCTGCAAAACATTTCAGATTCACCATGGTGATAAATTTCAGCAAAAGGCTATTTCATCAGAAAATTTCCAAGCAATTCAAACAGTTGCCCAATCATTTGGCACAGATTATGTCCCAAGATAATGGCATCTGAGAGTCCTTAGTCCATTCAGAGCTGCCATTATCTGCACATCTTTATATACACAGAAGACATAGGAAAAGTAATGGATCAGGAAGATCTTTTGCATGAAACATGTGAAAAATACCACCAATTTACCTTTATTCCCCTACCTATCTTCCAAATTCTTTTAAAGTGATGCAATAAAAGATGACAACACCAAAATAAGGACTAAGTGATATTTTCACAAGTATGCCACATCATGCTAGATTTCTTTTTTTGTTAACTGAACTGAAAACTAAGTACTGCTAATAGCCCAGATCATGGAACAAAAGTTCCTTACTAGAGCACAGGTCTTACTGAATTGATTCTTTGATTTCTTTCAGAAAGGCAGTAAATAGGAATTGTCAATGCTCCTGTGTACATGGAGGAAATTACTTCAAAGTGAAAAGCAGGATTGCTTGCTACTAGTCTCATTCTGCCTGGCTGGCTTTTGGTTACAAAAAAAAGAGTGAACCACTGTTCCACAGTGAACAATCACTAGCTTCTGCAAAGGAAAAAATACCAATGCATTGTGAAGAAGTTTGGAAATGATAAAAAAAAGGTTCAATGAAAAAATAACATTTTGATGTTGAAAAAATATTCCAATAAACCACCAAAGCAGGAAAAAAAAAGTATTTTTCTATTATAAGGAATTTTTGTTAAAAATACTGTCTTGGAGAAAAACCCTTCAACAATCTCTAGAGAAATACAAGACAGTTACAGCTACACTCACAAGTTAAAATAAATACTGGAAGTGCAAACAAAAGGAGAAATTACAACAACAGTGAAACAGTCTGTGAAATTACTTCGCTTTCTTAAATGTTGCAAGATTGAGACAGCCAGGAGTTGATGCTGGAAGACCCTTTTGAAGAAAGCTAGCTATTCTTTCCCAAATGCAATTCCTGCTGTCATAATTGAAGAGCGATTTGTGAAAACATGAACCAGCACTTGTCACTACAGTACTGTGGAGCCAAAGAATAGCATCAACAATTGCCAAACAGATGCTGGTTTACAGATGCTGTCAAGAACCACGCAGGCTATGCTAAGCTATCTGAAGTCATACACATGTCACCCTGCAGTCAGTGAGTGCTGAAGAGTGACACAGCAGGCACCAGCTGTTACCACAATGGAAAAGGTTTCAAACCAGTTACTCTTCTCACAGCCTTCTGCAGCAGGCATGGATTTCCCAGGTACATTCTGTTTTTAGCAGCTTAACTGTAGAATAGACAGAACAGAGAACAACCAAGACCTGCCACTTGCAGTAGCCTGGTACCTCTGAAAGGTGTCAGACCTTTGACAAAGTTCTTTATCCTCTCCCACTACAGATGCACTCAGGAGTTCTGAGTCTACAAAAAAAATACTATCTTCTAAGCAAATATCAACATAACAGTTTAATCAAGTAGAGCTATTTACTGGCAGAAATTACAAGGTTCTATTCCTCACAGAAGAAAAAGAGTTTCTCACAGCAAACATTTCTGTGAGGAAAACCAGACATAACTCTTTCCAGTTGCCATTGGCTATTAGTGTAAATTGTCCCACTTGCATTTGTTCAGGAAGCTTTTTCCAAGACCTGGATTTTAAAAAGTTAAACTCTTTTGGACTTCTTTCTGAATTCTGCCATCTCGTTTTCTTGCACTCTTATCTCACTTCCCCAGTCTGGCAACTTCCCTCCTCAGACCTTAGTAAAACTACTGCCTCTCCATTAACTGTCATATGTGTTTACACTGCATGCAGAGCTAAAACAGGCTGAAGAGCTAGAATTTTCCTGAGAACCAGGAACAGAAGATTATGTAGTAGAGGGAAAGGGCAGTGACATCACTAAGTCCCCTCTAGGCAAGTAGGAAGTAAACAGAAAGAGGAAGAGCCATTCTAAAGGCAAGAAGTGTCGAAACAATATTTAAAAACATGCTTTCACCTTCAT
>VXBQ01016503.1:0-11662 GCA_013400175.1 Phainopepla nitens | reverse complement strand
GGGATACTAAAGGAAGAACAAGGCAGTGAAAGTGCCCAGCCTTGCTGGGATTGTGCCAGGAAGACCCAGTTCCTCAGGACAAGGTGTCTCCTCACAGCCGTTGGTGCTGCTGTGCCCTAGCACACTGCTGTGCCCCAGGGCACCAAGACTTGGCTTCTCTTTGTCCCTACCTGTCATCATTTGCTCCAATTTCCTGCTCTGACTGGTCCCTGGGGACACTTTCTCAGTCATGTTCCTCAGTGGGACCCATTAAAAGTAAAAGAAACTTTGAAGTTCGATTCTGACTTGGAGTTCTTGAGAAGTTTTTAAAACTCCCTCTCAGGGACTGATGTTCAGGGCCTCAGCACAAAGCTCCAAGAGGGTCATTTAAGTCCTTTTGTTGTGTCTGTGCTGCTGAGCTGGGCCNTGTGTCTGTGCTGCTGAGCTGGGCCAGGCTCCTGGCACAGAGGCAGCTCCTGGCAAGGGCAGCGCTGCAGAGAGACAGCTCTGCCCAGGAGCAGCTCCTGTCCACAGCCCAGCTGGGCTGGGGCACTGCCTGCAGCCACCCCAGGCACAGCACAGAGGCACAGAGGGCTTAAATTCAACCTGGGCTAAGAGCACAGTGCAGAGCTCACTCAGGGCTCACTGGAGCAGAAATCATCCCTGTGTTTGAAACAGTCACTCTCTGGCTGGGGGAAGTTAAGCTGCAGTTCCTGCAGGGATCTCTTGAAACTGGCACATCCCACAGCTTTTAGGAGCTTCTAACTCTGAGAGTTGCTCCAGTGCAGGGGATGCAGCCCCAGGGCAGGGCTGGGTTTCCCTGCTGCACCATGCAGGCCCAGCCCAAGGCAGCTCCCTGTTGCCAGGCTCTGCTGCAGGGCTGAGCAGCCAGGGCTGCAGCCAGGGGTGCCCAGGACTGTCCTGCAGAGCAGGGTCCTGCAGCCCAGGGCGCTGGGCTGGCCCGGGGACTCTGCTGCCTGCCAGGGACAGCTCTCAGCCGGCCCAGGGAGCTGCTGCCAGCGCTGGGGAGGAGCTGTGGGGGGAAGGAGCCTCCCTGAGCAGGGCAGGTGCTGCTGCTGAGAGGTGCTGTGTGGGGCAGGGCTGCTCCCAGGTCCAGACCAGCCTGGGCACAACACCAGAGGACACTTCCCAAGAGAAGGTAAGCCTGGCATTGCTGTAAAGATCAGGAGATTTCCTGAGAGTGTTTTCCATTTCCTACTTGGAAAAGGATGGGGAAGTTGGCGTGATGACAAAAAGATTTTTGCTTTTTATACATTTCTCATATATTCGTAGCTCTGTAAACTACTATTATGTAGTTATGAAACTAAAATCGCTAATTAACTCTGTTAAACTCTTAACTCTATTAAACTACTTTATATACTTATATAACTACAATCCTTAATTAACTCTAGTTCATTTCCTAATATGTTTCTTGGATTTTAGAACAATAAGCTGACCTTCTAAATACATTCCTGAAATACTGTACAGTCTTATTATAAGGAAGAGGACCTACAAGTGGGAAGATTGCTGTTATAGTTCTCAAGGGTCTGAATCACTGACATTGGGGTAGTCAGATTTAAGTGCTCTTCAGTAAGGGTAGAACTGAAGTGAATTATTTTTCTCTCCATTTTTTGTCTCCTATCTTTGAAGTTTTAATGTTCCACACTCCTTCTCAATCAAAACAAGCAGAGGATCTTGTCTGCTACTAATAATTTCTCCTTTTTTTTTAGGACTAGAATTTGTTCTGATTTTGTCAGGCTTCCTTCCTGCTTGTTCTGCATCCTTAGTTCTTATTTTTCAGATTTTATTACTTGAAAATGTTTTTCTGTATCACTTGTGTGAAACTATACCCCAAGTCTCTCTCCCTCTGTGGTTCCATAATATTTATGTGATTAGCTGTGTTACAAAATGCTTGTTTGTTGGTGTTGGGTTTGCTGGTTTAGTGTACTTCTGTCTGGGTTCACGGCAAGCAAATATTTATTATATCATGCTTAAGACGCTTATAGGAATCTTCAGCCTTCTTGCCAATTCCTCATGCCTTGCAAGCTCAGTTAGAGTGAGTTGGATGAGTGGATGGTGAAGTGAATTGAGAACTGTCTGAATGGCAGGTATCAGAGGGTTTTGAGCAGTGGCACAGGGTCTAGTTGGACTGTCACTAGTGATGTCCCCCAAGGTTTGATACTGGAATAGTTTAACTTGTTCATCAGTTACTTGGATGAAAGGGCAGATGCCTCTTCAGCAAGTTCACTGACGACACCAAGCCAGGAGGAGTGGCCAATGCCCCAGAGTGCTGTGCAGCCCTTCAGAGGGACCTTGACTGGCTGGAGGGATTGGCAGAGTAGAACCTTTGGAAATTCAACAAAGACAAATGCGGAGTCTTGTACGTGGGGAAGAATAACCCCACACACCAGTACAGGCCAGGAACTGTCCTGCTGGGAGGTAGCTCTGAGGAGAAGGACCTGAGGGTCCTGGTGGACAACAAGCTGTCCATGAGCCACCAGTGTCCTTGTGGCCTTGCAGGCCAATGGTATCCTGAGGTGCATTAGGAAGAGCATTGCCAATAGGTCAAGGGAGGTGATCCTGCCCCTCTACTCAGCCCTGGTGAGGCCACATCTGGAGAGCTGTGTCCAGTTCTGGGCTCATCAGTACAAAGGAGAAATGGAGCTCCTTGCATGGGTCCAGCAGAAGAGAACAAAGATGACTGGGGAACAGGATCATCTCTCTTACAAGGAAAGACTGGGAGAGCTGGGCCTGTTCAGCCTTGAAAAGAGGCAGCTGAGGGGAGATCTCACCAATGTTTAAGAATGTCTGATGGGAGGGGGTCAAGAGGATGGACCAGGCTCTTCTCAGTGGTTCCAAGCAATTGGAGAAGAAGCAACGGGCAGAAACCAATGCATAGGAAATTGTACCTAAATATGAGGAAGAACTTCTTTGCTGCAATGGTGACTGGGCATTGGAACAGCTTTCCCAGAATGGTTGTGGAGTCTCCTTCCCTGAAAGGGAAGCCACCTATTTAGAAGCCATCTGGATGCAATACTGAGTAATGGGCTCTAGGGGACCCTGTGTGAGCAGAGAGGTTGGACCAAATCACCTTCTAGCCTGTCATTCTGTGATGCTGTGATTCTGTGATTCTGAACTCACAGTCTCACACTCTGCTGGCTCAAGGCTAGGTACTGCCTCAGAGCAAGAAAGTGCACTGTCACCTTGCTTCAGTCTTGTCTTGTGATTTTCTTCCAAAATTCCTGTAGGTCTTTTGCAATTGTATAGCTCCAGATAGCCACAGGTCTTCTGTCACATACTACAAGACATACTGCAAGCTGTAACAAAAAGACATCTAGTTAGTACACCGGTAATGATTTATGGCCAAAATATTGGATTCTTGTAACAGTGCTTGACTGCCCTCTAAAATTACCATAGTAGATTTACGGTTTCTTCATTCTTTCCTGATCTTAGTGGTTGTTGATTCTCTGAAGTAATATTCCTTTCACAGCTTGGTGCCTACTCATGATTCTTTTTTTTTAGCTACTTTCTCAATTTTCTGTGATTCTTTAATGTTTTTATTATTAAGATTCCAGTTAGCCCAGGCTGCTGATGTTCTGGATATTATAGTTCTGCTGGTGTAGGTGAATATTGCAAATATTTACCCAAAATTATATAGATGAGAAACATTGCATACTTATTTCTCTACATAGAGCACAATCTTCCGACAGTTTCTACTGAAAAACAATTACGTATGTCTGTATCTGGTATTATAGATCCTAGAATCATTAACTATTTGGGTCCACACTCAAGTAGCTACTGCTATGGTAGGAGCAATACTCTGTTTCCAATGTGGAACCTTCTTCAGACTGCATTTCTGTGGACAGGACACAGTGACTATAACCCTGCTTCTTACATGCCTTTCTGAATCTGTTAATAGCCCTTCAGTTATGGCCCTTACCTTCCATGCAGTGATTGATACATCTCTTCAGGCAATAGCAATGCAGGTTTTGCAATCATCTCTATGCCTTCTTCAGTGTAGGATCTTGGCCTTCATTTCTCCTAAAATTACAGCCCTATTCCATTTCAACAGTTGATGCTTTGGCCATTCTACATTCTGATTGTCCCATAACGTGTGTGTTGGTGATTACTGCTTAAAGAGTCTACTGATATTAGTAGTTTAAAATGTTAGTAGAACTTTCTACTTCCAGTGCCTTTTTTTTTCTCTAAAACTATTATTTTTATTACTTCTATCCATATTTTTATTCCCTTGTGACATTGTTGCATCTCAGGTAAATAATATTCAATTACTTATTTATATGTATTTTTATTTTATGGGGTTTGAATGTTGCTTATAGTATGCTCCAGTTTTGATAACTCACAATTCAAAGTTTCTACATAATAGTGCTCAAAATTCCTGTCACAATTTCTACTCCCTCTAAAATGGTATCCATAAAAACTCTTGGTTTGTTGTACTCAGTCACACTAAATCCATTTCTGGGTCAGTGTTGCAATGTCCCTTTAATAAAAGCAGTATATCTATTCTGCCTTAGAAAAGTCAGAGTAAATGCTTTGTTCACAGTAACATGCACTCTAATTAATTTGTTGCTATGTATAGTATTTGTATACATAAAATTTTGAATTTTCTTTCAACTGGAATCTTTGGTTACAAAAGTTAACCACACGAAGAACAAAATGCTGTGAAGTAAACGTTTAACCTTTTTTTGTTTGTTTGTTTTTTAGTTTTGGTTTCTATTTCATTTCTGGTTTTCCTAGTTTAACTGCATCTGGTGTTTTCCACTCGTATTTCAGTTGCTGAGGTTGTCCAGGTTCCTTCATAATTTTTGTGCATTACTTTGATTTTTATCCAAGTAAATAGAAATAAAATACACAAGTTAAATTTGTATGCTGCTTCAAGCGCTCATAATACATTCCCTTAAAATCAGAGACATTTGTTAAAATCACAAGATTATTTTTTGCATCATGGAACATAGATGCTGTTGTTTAGCCCTCACATTTGTTTCACACAGTTTTAAAGTAGTGGAGACACATATCTAATGTTTTCATCATCTTTGGTATGAAAGAGTTTTCCACTGTCTCTACAGGTAAGGTCTATTGACAGTAAAGAGCAGGGTGCTTGCTACTTCCCTTGTTATGCAAGCAAATATTCACAATTTTGAACCTAACATAGGTTCTCAAACAAAACTTCTCTCAGACAAAACTTAATAATTAATTTATGCTGCTTCTTTAAAAAAGCCTTTCTGCTGGCAATAATTCTGGTGAGACTTCCTTATGTACTCTTAAATTTTAATAACAACATTTATAATATAACATTCTTGCTTTTCTAAGCTTATTTACCTTGCCATAATTAAAATCAAAACTGGAACTATTTAGCCTATTTTCCATTTATGAGTTTATCTTGATGTACTTAAGATCCTGTTTTGTTGATAATTGGAACTAGTTCATCCCATTTACAGTTTAGGTTGTAAGCTTGTGTGGAAACCATGAGACATTATTTTCCATCCTCCTTGCCATTCTGCAAAGTAGTGGTTCATTCTTGTTTGGTTATTCATGCATTGAGCATTTCTTCCCATCTGAGTTGCTATAGCAACATTAGTCTCTTTCCATGTTTAGATAGGGTCAGTAGCCATTCTTCAGTTAAAAAATTAGGCAGACTTTTTTTCTCCCATGAATATCTCTAAATCACATGAAATTGGCAGAAGCTGTAGCTCACAGGTCATTACAATGACAAGATGATGCAATATCCCAAACCTTTCAGTAATTTTTCACCTTTTGGCTTAGTGCTATTTTTATAGTCCCATTGGGCCATTCTATTTACCTTGAACTGCAAGCTCACAGCACCATGGAGCCTTTTTTTTCTTCTTTTTTCCACATAATTCCTTGATGATTTTCCCTGGAATATATGTTCCTTGTCTCAAATAAATTTATTGGTTTAAATTGCAACTGGAAAATACAATGATAAATGCCTGCATAGTGGTACACTTGGCTATAGCTTTATTTACTGAACTACCTCAACCCACTCCGTCAGTGAGTCTAGAATTAGGAAAACATGCTTACTCCCACTTTGCATAGCATGTAGGACTAAGGTGGGACTGCACCAATTCTGGTGTAGTCTCTTTGTATCCTAGCCTGTTGTCCTGGGTTTGGCTAGGATAGAGTTCATTTTCTTCTGATGTTTCTCATGTCAAGGACTTCTTAGTGTCTCATGTTCTGCCAGTGAAGAGCCATACAAGAAGCTGGGGGCAAGGGGAGCACACTCAGGACAGCTGACCCGAGATGGCCAAAGAATATTTTCTACCACAGAACATCCCCATACAAATTGGGGGAGTTGGCTGGGAGGAGCCGATCACAGCTCGGGGATGGGCTGAGTATCAGTGAGTGGTGAGCAAATATCTTGTGCATCACTTATTTCTCCTGGGTTTTATCTCCCTCTCTCTCTCTTTCATTATTATTGCTACTATTATTGTTGTTGTTGTATTTTACTTTGCTTCAGTTATTAAACTTTTCTTATATTAACCCACCAGTTTTACTTTTTTCCAGTTCTGCTCCCCATCACGCTGCGCAGAGTGACCAAGTAAGTGGCTGTGTGGCCATCTGGAATTTAGTTGCCATCTGGAATTAAACCATGGCAAAAATGGTTCATGAATTCTCTAATGTTTTCTTTTTTTTTCTCCTCATGGGGATATTTACTACAGCACAAACAAAGCAATTATGTACCCATCTGTCTTCATGTTTGGGCAATTAGCTACCTTCTAATACTCCTTTTAGCATTTAAGCACCCCCAACATGATCTTGCTCATGCACCTGTTGAAACAAATCTATTTAAGGTGTACATAGTGCTCATTATGTAAAAGTGTTTTTTACCTGGCCACACTACACTCTCTATGCTTCATATGTCTACCAGCTTCTATAGCAATCACTCCTCAATTTCCTCATTTCCATGTTGTAAAGTTGCCCTATCTTTCTGTAACTTGCTTTGTTTGAGTTTCTTCAGTTTGTTTGCAAGCTGGGTTTCACATTTCTTCCATTTCTTCCAATGTCAAATCTATTTGGACTACCACAACCTTGGCAAGGGTGTGTGCTTGACTATTCCAAGATTGCTACCTCTTTATGTTTCTTTTTGGTAGGCTTTTACATGCCCTGCATTTTTTTTTTCTGCCTGCTTTTATTAATCTATGTTCAGGATTTCCTTTCCATAATGGAGAGGCTACCAGATTTCCATTCTGTATTTGTATGTAATTTTTGTTCTACTTTGGTAGCCAAATAGTTAAATCTTGGTGTATCCTGTCTGACACTAAGTATAAAGCTAGGTCATTTCCTTCGGGTTTCTCTTTGAACATCATTAGCAGAGCTTGTGGCTTGTTGCTTGTGCAGAGTGCAGGCAGACAGTTGTTTTTATTTTTTCCAGCATATCTAATAGAGGACTTTCCCAACTTTTGATAAAACTGGGGCCATTTGTGAACCAGATTGAATAATCTGTGGCACAAATTCAGTAACGGAGCTTTTATCCGGTGAGAGACATATAAACAGGTAAAGTGCACTTCTGTTCTGTCCCGTGGTTAAAAACCCTATAGAGCTAGTGAAAAAGTCTCACCTAATTCTGCAGAAAGCTCTTATTTATAAAAGCCAGTGTGTATCCAGCTTGCCTAGGTTTGATATATATATCCAGTTTGTACTTTCCCACTGATTACGTACTTTGGTGGAGTATGTATGGTATGTACTTTAGTGCAGCATTTGTGATATGGACTGCAAAGCAACCTCTAGTGATATATACCCAAAGCTAATTACCTATACTAATGCTAAACCTGTTTTTTAATACAAAGTACAAGTTTTTTCCCAAAAATCTTAAGAATCTCAAAGCAAAAGCATTTTATTTCTGTGTTCTTTAAACAGCACCGTGTAGATCAGTAGTGGCCAGCTGAACAGGAAACAGCTTACAGTAATGTGCATCTAAAGGCCAGTGTTTGAACTAATGCAGTTTTACTTCTTTTTTTTTCTTTCCATTCTTTTTTGTAAGATTTCTTCACTAATATGATTAGTGGTTTACTCATTTCTACAAATATGATTCTCACAAAAATGTAAGTAGCTGTAAAAGTTAAACAAATACAATTTTTACATGCATGGACTCTCATAGTCAGTTCTACCCTTTGCTGATGCCAGCATCACCGTTCCTTCAACCTAAAACTATTACTGAATATTTCACTTTAGATTGTACCCATAATTTTTGTCATAATGAGCTTTGAAGCCTGAGTAATGCTGGCTACTTCTTGAGTATAGTCCCAAACTTTCAGTTTTTCCATGTACTGACATATCATTCATGTATGGACATTCTGATGGTAATGTCATGCATATGTGGTATGTTTGATCTGAAAGTCTTGAGGAACATGGATAAAAAAACATTACTTTCTCTCACAGCTAAATGTTTGTTGTTACCTGCTCTGCTCTGTTAGTGGAATTGCAAAGAAAGCACTATCTAAACCAGTAACAAAATAACAGTCAAATATTCTGCTTAGTGTTACACAGATTTCAGGCATACAAACAACCTGAGGGATGGCTAGGTTATTTAAGTGTTAAAATCTCACTTCTAGCTTTTTTTCTTTTTTTATAACTCTGGACAAATAGGATGTTAAAATAATAGGTCTCTGTACCAAGGTCTTGATTTCCAGTGAACTTGTTGATAATGGATTGGAGTCCTTCCTCTGCAATTAAAACACAACTTCTATTTTTTCACATTTTAAATTACAGACACAAAAGCTAGAGGAAATTCTGTTACCCAAATATCCACTGTTTTAGCTTCCTCCGGATTCTTAATAACAAAGCATCAATGACTTGCAAGAACCACTCCACCCTCACCTCCCACTGGTCAGGCCCAATTTCACAAACATCTGTAGCAAAATCTACAGCTAATCCATTTTGTTTCAACAAGGCTGTGCCAATAATTCCCTGATGTTCCTAGAAGGGATCCTCCCACTCCTTGAAGGAACAGGAGAAGGAGACTCCTGAATTTGGCAACTATTTAACTGCAGGCAGAGATCTTAATACAAGTACTTGAAGAGCCTTTCATGGATATAATGCAGTAAGTTTTATAATTTTCCCTCTTTCTTGGGCTATAGCTGGAACAAATATTTGTTAAGAGTGATTATTGACACTATGGTATCAATTAGCATCATGGCACTAGTGGTAGTTAATGTTCTTCCCTTGACCACCCAGCGCTAATGTTGTTATTGGCTATTTCCATTGGTTATGTTGTAATTTTACCAGTAGAGCAAGGGCAAGTAGACAGCAGACTCTCTTTGTTATTGAGAAGAAGAGATGATGTCTGAGGGCTTCGCTGAGAGGGACCTAATATTTTCTGTAGTTTTTCATTCCTCATGATTTTTTATTTGCTTGACAAAATTACCCAGCAAGAAATTCATGTATTCTATCCCATTTTCCCAAATCTTTGCCTCTTTTTCTCAAGTTTTACCATGTTTCATTCCTGCAGTTTCGCTTGCGTCCATTAAAGGAAGATTTTATCATATTGTCCAAGGATATTTTGCAGTTACCATTACCATGTCTTTTTACATAAAGAGCTAAACCCACACTGAGGACTGTTTTTCCTTTTTATCTTTATTTTAAATGGAGACTGTGGGTCATTTGGGACTATATTTCTGAAAATTACAGTCTGTAATGTCTACAGTGTGTAGACCTTTTATTAGATCCACAGGACTGGGATTTCCTTGTATTCCTTCTTACCTTCATTACCTTGTCCATTTTTCTTGTCCATACCTCCTGAAGCTGAATTTGCAGCTCTTCCCATTGTAGCTGTGCTTAATTCACAGGTCTGATAATTACTCTTGCTAACTTAAGTCTTATACTACTGCTACTTGAAAGCCAGTGGTTCTATTTGATCAGATACATTACCAGATGCCAATACCAACAATTATCCCAGGATTCACAGTATTTTACAATCTCATAGCATTCTAGGTGGAATAATCTGCTAGCCAAGTCTCCTGTCATTGCTCATAACTGTTCTGAGACATCTACCTACTAAATTTCTTACAGGAAATTGTTCCTGCTGAATAGCTGATAATCATACTCTATTCTGAGGCTGTGCAATCTTTACAAGTCAATGAAAGCTAATCCTTTAGTCTCAAAAGCTCAATTTAAAAAGTTTCTGAATTCAGTGGCCTCAAGTTTTAAAAAAATATACCTGCTTGCTCTGCAGTCAGATCAGCTGCTATTGTTGTAATAGTCTCTCACATTTTAGGAGCAGCACAACCCAAGTAGGAGTAACCAGCAGGGTGCATTCTTTTTTTAACCACTGTTTTGGTTTTAACAGCATAACTGGATCATAAAAGCCTATTTTGTTGTAACTTTAACCTGAATTTTCAGTATAGTTGTGATCTGAGTTTCCTTTATATCCTTGTATGTATAGTTGGCAGTTGTGTTCTGGGTGACTGGTATTGAAGGAAAAGAGCTTTCTGACTGTGTAGAAATCCACCTGTGCTGTAGAAGGTTCAAGGTGTGTCTTCAAGTTAGTAAATGGTTCACTGGAGAAACCATAAGGTAAACCTAGCAATCAGAAACTGAGAATCTACTTTTAAACACCATTAGGCTAGTATTATACACCCAGATCCAAAGAGAGACAAAAGCCTGAATGTTATTATCAGCTAGATCAAAACTGATGCAAAACAGAGTTAACATTTTGGTAACATTTGACATTATTTCCACTCATATTTTGCTGATATAAAAGATATACATATATATTTTTCTTTTTCTGTTGTTCACCCCTCTTTTTTCATGTATTCATCTAAATATATATGAAGAAGTGGATTTTCAGAGTTGAACAATGCAATTACTCTTTTCTTTTATTTCCCATCATGGTTTAACACTAATGTACAGATGAGTCATCTGATATGACATGACAATCAAGTCCTTATCTGTATCCATGTGATCTCTCTCTTGGGAGGAGATCAGTTTACTTAGTTTGCCATTATCAGAATAGCCACTAATATGAAAACTGGGTAGCACAAAGGTTGTTTTAATGACTACCATAGTGGTGGCACATAAAAAGAAACAAGATAACTTCTGCTGTTCTTGGGGTTAAAATATTTATGGGGAACATCTTACTATGAAATCTTGAGGTAAGCATTATTCTACCTGCCCAACTTTACCCTCTTGTGAAACAGAGGAAGTTGTCAGTTCTAGCGCTGGATTTAATGGAGCAAGGTGAACTCCGTAACAAATTATATGTGATAACACAATCCAACCCCCAGTGCATGAAAAGACCATGCACTTATGATGACTTAGACTTAGCTTCATTTCTAGGCCTTAAGGAAATTTGTACACATGCTTTCCCTGAGAGACCTACCACTTTTGAATAGTTCAATTTACTTGATACGTGACTATAGGTGGAAATCTATTAGGAAAATACGTTGTAAGTCTGTTCTGTGAAACAATGCACCACACCAGTATTCAGAAAGAGATTTTGTCGCATATATATTTGGAACAAAATGAAGTGCTGTATTTCATTTTTTTTTTCTTGTAAGCATACAGTTTCGTATACACATTAGATTATCCAATTGGTGTGTGAGAAATTCTTCTGGTCCTGTCACATACAGAAATAAGCATCTTTCTAATGTATTGTCAAGGTGTTCTATCAATAACCTAGGCAGATACATTCTCCTCCCTGATGTGCACC
>VXBQ01016502.1:390022-420287 GCA_013400175.1 Phainopepla nitens | reverse complement strand
ACTGTTTCGTAAATGCTTTTAAATCCATTGAGCTGGGAGTTATATGTGTCTCATTTCACCATCTACGGAGGTGGCTTCTGTCTAATTCAGCAGAAAAAAATTAGATTTTAGGCCTTTTGGAGAGCAGCTCCAGCTGGAATGCTAGCGTCCCGCAGTAAATAGCTTCATGAAAGTTGCTAGTTTATGTCAAGGGAATAACAACACTCAGATTTCAGGAACAGGGGGTTACGCAATATTTACTCAAGATTATTCAACGGGAAGCATACAACTTTCACACAGATGCACACTATCCTCCCTGTGAACGAAGAGAGCGAGACACGAGCCACGCAAGGGGTTACGGCTACCTCCCGCCAGAACACGCGGCCACACTGACCGCAGGGCTGTGACCGCTCACCGGAAACCCTGCTACTGCTTCACAGCTCGCAGGGCCAGCACAGAGCCCTTCTGGCTGTCCCCACAGCAGCAGCAGGACAAAAACACAGCCCACACAGGCCTGTGCACATGCTGGGCTCGGGGCCGTGCCGCCCACGCGGCCTCCCCTCGCAGCGCTGCCCCCGCCGCAGCGGCCGCGGCCGGAGGAGGCGCCGAGAGGCGCCGCGGGCCCTGTCCCGCCTCCATCCGGTGGGAGCTGGGCGGCTGTGTGTGTTCAGCCCTGAGTTCCGTCTCCAGGGGTACAGCCGGAAACAAAACTAAAACCATCATCCTGCCTCGCCCCCCCGGCCCGGCGCTGGGCAGCCCGCAGGCTGCTACCGCCCCGCCTCCGCCCTGCTCCTAATGCCGGACCTGGCTGCTGTACAGACCTCCCCGAGGCGTCTGGGTGCGTTATACCTTCCAACCATCATTTCTCCCCTCCTTTCCCCCCTCCTTTTCCTCCTCCTTCCCCTCACACTTCCCACCCAGCGCCCCGTGCTCCGGGTTCGGGCCCCGTCCCTGCTCACGGGGGCACAGGGTCCTGCAGAGCCGGAGCGTCCGGCGCGAGCGGTGCCCGGGCCCGTGGCGAGAACCGAAACCGAGTGTGATTTTCAAATGACGTACTCAGAAGGATGACTGGAAATCTGCATAAACCACGTTTAGTAGTCGGGTATTTTTTTTGTTGGGTTTTGGGTTTTGTTGGGTTTTTTTTTGTTTTGTTTTGTTTTGTTTTGTTTTAATTAGAAGGACTGGGATGTTAAAATTAGCCTGGTCATACTAGTTTACATCGGGAACAAACTATTAAAGCATAGTAAGGGAATGCGATGGTACCTGCGGAAATTCCCTGTTTTTCCTGAGTACGTTGCACAAGTCCTGTTAAGGGGCGGAGGGCAGTGAGGAGCTAGGGAAATGTGAAACCTGTGGAGCATGCTCTGCAACTTTGAAAAATGCCATCTGGCGCTGGCCCCAAGTGCCGTCGTTCCACCGCCGCCAGCTCTTCGAGCAGTGCAGGGCGGAGCAAGCACCAAGCACAGCCAGTGCCGCCCGTAGCCAGCTCATCGTCTTCTGCTCTCTCCTTCCACCATGTGGTCTTCCAGAGGAGCTCGTCTTGTGAAAGAAAGATAGTTTCCCAAATCAGAACGACACCCACTGGTGTCATATCCTGGTTTTGTTGCCGCAAAGATGACTGTGAAAGCTTCAAGATACAAAATGCCAGCAAGGAGTTAACTGGAGCCTTCTGCATCTTTGTAGTATGTTATTTCCTGCTCCTTTGCAAGTATGTTAAAAAAAAAAAAACCTAAAAAGCATGGACACGAAAATTATTAAGGCAGCTTTATCTCTGATGACTATGAACTTTTCCTGTCTTAGAAGATAAGCTGATTTTTCTCTCCTCTTTGTAGAGAATTTACATTCAATCTTGTTGCAGAGCCCAGATAATCAAAAGCTAGGCTGCTGGGTTTGTGTTGTGATTGCTTTTTTCCTTTAACTTTTGCAGCTATGATAACTGTATCTGTGATGTTTGAAAAAGTGGTCGTCAGATGGAAGAGTGGAGCATGATGCCCTTTATCTCTTATGGTGGAGTGGATCTGGCTAAGATGTACACACTGTATCAGGCTTACCCTGGTCCTGTGACATTCCTGCTGTCAAAATATGGGCACGTGGCTTTGGGATGCAGAGTTGTAAACTGGTTTAGTTTATACTAAAAAATCACTTCTCGTTGCTCTTACTCATTCCCCATGCTGTACCCAGAGAATGTATGTGCATAGCTAGTTTTCCTTTTATTTAGAGCATCATTCCTGGTTCACTGCAGTCATACAGAAGAATGACCCTTGGTCATTTTCTTTGGTTTTCCCACCCCCATAAAATTAGGAAATAGGCCCCCCACAGTAATTTGTGATCTTGATACTTGTCCAACAGAGAATGAGTTGATGTAATCACTGGAAAATTCTGCATGCAAACCAGTGTGTGCTGAATCTGGATCAGTGATTTGGCATTGCCAGTCAAATGCCAGTTTTCTGCTGTTATGAACAGATTTGCATACAGGTAAAGATAATTTCAACACTGATAGTATAATCTGCTTTTTTTTTTTTTATAATGAGCATGTGATGTACCCTATATAAAGGAAATTCACCAAAGAAGATGATTCAGAGGTGTGTTTTAAAGGCAGATTATTTTTAAGTTAAAATATGGATAGTAATTTTGCGTTTCTGAAATTCCACCTCTGTAGGAAATTCCCCCCAACACACACCCCCCTCTATTTTTTTAGCTTGTTTTAAAAGATTAGATAAAAATCAACTGGAGTAGTTAAAAAGTTTTTCTGGTATTTCCAAAAATGACCAAAAGTTGTAAATTCTTGTTTCACTTTAAACTCTGACTTCAAGTTCTTTTGAAAGTCCCAGCTGAATGTACCCGGGAGATACTTTCACATGAAGGTGCTTTGGTGCCTCCATCTTCTTGACTACATTATGTCATGAAAACAGGGTCATTCTGTAGAACTCTCACAAGTGTTTGATGCTAGATTGAAAATAAGTTAGCAATAAATATGCTTTTCTTCTGATAGAAAACTTTCTAAAATACTTTACAGAGCATGAGGGGTTCCTCTGTTTTAGATTAATTTGTCTCACCTGCTAAATTATGGACACAGTATGTGACATTTTTGATTGTAACTTCCAGAATGTGTAACAAAAGGCTGAAAAGGCTGTAAAAAATCTTATTCATGTGCTAGAATCTTTTGTTATATTAGGCTTTGAAGTTGAATTGGCGTTTGCTTTCTAGTATGGTTTAAATAGAACTCTGCAGTATAGTGATCAAACTCTGTGGAAGGACTAAGATTTGTCTTTAGGTTTGCTCATCTGCCATTTCTCCATGTATGTAGTGGAAGTCAGAGGAGGTTAGTAGAGGTTTCCATAGTTGGTGGCAGTGGAAATTGAGCACAGCACCCTACTGATTTTGTTAATCACAAGGCTGCAGGTTTTTCCAGGTTCGAATTTTTATTCCAGTTTTCAGTATGATGGTACATGAATGTTTAGTGAATGTTTAGTGCTCTGTAGCTTATGTATACCTTCAGAATTAAACAATTTGCATATTTAAGGTTGGAGTATTTTCTTTGAGTGGCTTTTCAATCTTTTTGCGCATGGAGGGTGTGTGTGGAAAATCCTTTTAACCCCAGAATGGAATCACTTTAAATGATGTTAATAATAAGAAAATCCACACACTCCTGAATTTACAGGTAATTAGTGATTTAAAAATTACATGTTATACTGTTGCTCAGAAAAGGGCAGAGCTTTTGGAAATTCTTAATCTACCACTTATGAGCAAGTTGATGACTTCTTGTTTCACTTCCTATGGAATATACAGACTCATGTTAAGGTAATTTACTCTAAAAAGAATTTGCGTGTGTTTCTGATTAGTATGACCTTCCAAGCACTTTTAGTTTCATAATGAAAAACTGTGAGAGTCTCTTGATTAAAGGAGGTCTGTGTAGTGTATGTTGCAGTGGTAGTTGCAAGTTGAGACTTCAGATAGGAGAGTTAACTGGGAACTTGTGCAGCAGATCACTGATTTATTGCCTTTTAATTCTCTCCCACAGACCTGCTCTTATAAAAATGCACCTAGTTAAGAATGAACACAAGAGAAGTGCTGTGGTAGACACAGGCTTCCTGTCATGTTGGTTTCCAGTTTAAAAACCAGTAGGCTGGTTTTAAAGGACCCAATTTTAAAGGAACAGCAACAAAGTGATGACTAGGTGCCAAGTGCCAGCTTTCCTTATTCATCAGATTCAAGAAGAATTGGATAAAGAAGAAGAAGAGATGGTGGTTTTCCTGTGCCGAGACCTTGCTCCTGACTTGGCCACTGCTAATCTTAAAGAGATCTTGGTGGCTTTGAATGAGAGAGAGAAACTGACTCCTGTTGGCTTGTCTGAGCTGTTGTACAGAGTTAAGAGGTTTGACTTGCTGAGGAGGATCCTGAACACCGAGAAAACAACAGTGGAAGCTCACCTTGCCAGAAATCTCAGACTTATCCCTGATTACAGGTAATATATCTATTTCAGATTTCAAAGCTATGTTGTCTTGTCCAAAATAAGTGTTTGGTTTTTTTCCTTTGTTTGGAGGGGGGACAGTATGGGTGAGTTGGGTTTTTTTATTTATTTTTTAATACTTCACAGATGCAAAGAATATTTATTGAGGTAGAAGAAAAGCAGAAAAGGACATTATATCTAGAGTTATAGTTAAAAGAATATGTCAAGTTTAGTCCCTGAGTTAAACTTTAGTAGTTTCTTCCTAGTCATGGCATTAGAAGCATCTGCATTTAAGGAGTTTGTGTATTAGTGAATAAAACCAGTGATGTTTGTAGAGTTCTAGTTAGCAGCTAAAAAAGGCACTTTAAAGGAATATCATGGGTTAGAGATATTTTCTTTTCTGGTTTGCTTTGGGCCCATAGCCATGTGGTATAGCTTTTCTCAAGGGACCTCTCTCTTACTCGTTTTACTCTATTAGTTTTGAGAGGCTTAAATTAAGAAATTCCAGTTATTTTCTTTGAGAGACTTCAGAAAGAAATCCATGTACTCATAAGGAAGATTTTCCTGTATTAAATTCTCACGAAAATAAAAACCCTGTAACTAATAGGTTAAAAGGTAAGGATGTGTTCTGCTGTCTCATTCTCTCTCTTCATCTCTATTAAACATTAAGGAAACTTCTATTTTCCTAACAGTGGCTATTACACTGTCAGTCTGAAAAACACAGGTGCTGATTAGCAAGAGTAGGTATTTTATAACTGGATATTGAAACAGGGTAGGTTTTTTTACCTGTTAATTAGTTAGAGACAGTAGATTAGGACTGGATTCTGGGGAGAAGTTGAGTAGCTGGGAAAGGGAGGAATCTTGCTGCAAGCTAATCCTTTTAAAATATCTCAACTTTATTTCAGGGTACTAATGGTAGAGATAAATGAAAATCTGGAAAAAGACGAAGTGGGTTCTCTTGGTTTTCTACTCAGAGATTATGCACCTCGTATGAAAATGGCAAAAGATAAGGTATGTTTTCCTGCTGGCATTCTCCTCTGGAAAATTAGACATTAAATTAAAAAAATAAGTAGCTTGACAGCACAGGAAAGGAGACAGTACTGCAAGGAGTATTGAGGCAGGAGTACACAAACATCAGGAAGCAGACAAGGAGTTGTGGCTTCTATTTCATTTTGTTGATTTTTAAATCAAGGAAAGAAGCATGGAAAACTAGTAAAAAAGTAAGGAGGAACAGTGCTTATTATAGTGTATGGTGGTTGAATGAACTTCATGGGCAGAAGGCATTTTACAAAAGTCTTTCTTCAGTATTTCTGACCTGAAAGTTCATGTAAGAATGATCTCAAACCAATAACCATTTGAACTGTATCTTGAATCAAAAGGTCACTTTTTGTTTGTTCTCTGCTTCACTTACAGAAGAACAGATATATTGTAATTACATCTTTATACCTTTGCATTCTGAATATTTGTATTAAGTCCTCTGAGGAAGCAGAAATTCAGTAGAGAGGATTCAGAAACATTGACCACTGTGCAGATAAGACTGAAGATTTCTGTCTTCTTTCTTTGAGATCTTTTTTCCTTTTCTATCTTCAGTCAAAGAAGGAGAGAGGCCCTGAAAATTTTCCAAAGCTTTTCTTGCCTCTTGCTTTGTGGCAAGAGGTGACATTCCCAGTGGCTGGCTTTGTAGTAAAAACAAAAGGCAAAATTGTTTTGTCAAAAATTTAAGATTCATTTTTAAGAATATCACTTTGTAGTTGCTATTACTCCTGTGATAGTATCAAGGATTTATATGCCTCTCAGATTATTTTCTTACAAGATGTAATGTCTAATTGTTTATACAGCCTTTATGACCTCTCCATGGTATTTTCTGTGTTGCTTTGTTATTTCTGGTGGAGAAAAAAAATTACTGATATGTTTGGGTTTGTGTTGCTATTCTAGAGTTTTCTAGCTCTTATAATTGACCTGGAGAAGCTAAATTTGGTGGGTCCGAATCAACTGGATTTAATAGAAAACTGTTTTCGAAGTATTCACAGGATAGACTTGATTAGGAAGATTCAGAAGTACAAACACGAAGGTAAGATGCTCTTTTTGCAGTTTACTCTTGAAAGCAACAGTCAGATGTGCTGAAGATAAACTATGACTTACAAATAAGGGCATTTGCATTCTTCATAGATTTAGGTTTTTAAAACAGTTGAAAGATCATAGTGTATTTGTGTTTCTGTTAAATTTTGCAGCTGCAGTGTCCTCTGTTCATTCTCAGCCAGTATATGTAAATGCTCATCAGGCCTCTCTCCCTAATCTCAATCTGATTGATCCTCCTTATCATTCAGGGGTAAGTATACAAGAAGTGAAACAAATCCTTTATTTCTAAATATTGCCAGACTTTAAAAGGAGATCCATCTTTCAGAGCCCGAGGAATGACAGATGGCTAGTGACTAAAATATTGCTTGGTTTATTTCTGTTTTTCCTGTTATTTGCTGAGTTTAGGGTCTGATTTAAATCTTCTGACTGAGAAAGATGCCCTTTAAAGGATTTCTGTGAATTTTTTCCTATTAGTTGAACATACAAAATCTGTATCTTAAAAGTTTTTTGTACTACACTGTGGAGTGAAAAGTTTTGCTTTGACTGTTCTTTGCAAAACATATTCTTCTTTGTACCTCTGGACATTTCAGGAATAGTAGCTTTTAATTTTTGAAGCTGAAAATTATAGCTTTTTTAAGAAGAGATTTTCAGGGTTTGTTTTTTCTTTTTTTTTTCCTGTGGTTTGTTTTAAACTCAGTTTAAGAAGATAGCTTGGTATCTGAAAAGTCATCAAATCCTATTGCATGCAATATTCTTTATATTTGGGTTAGCTCTGATATTGTATTAGTATGACCTTTCTTAAAGTGTTTATTTAACCTTGCTAAATTTGGTGAGATTGCTTTTCAAGGGTTCAGTAAACATGCAGCTCCCTGCTGCAGTATAGGAAACAAAGTTCACATCTTCAGTTCTTCAAAGTTCACATCTTGCTCTTCATGACAAGCTGGTGATTTTTTTTTTTTTTTTTTTTTTTTTGGGTAGCAATGGGGGTTTTTTTTTTTTTTTTTGAGGAGGAACAGTTGGGTGTTTATTTTATTTGTCTGTGCTCTGGGTAGGTTTTTTAAACTGTTATGTTGTAATTCTGTTTAGCTGATAGAAATGAATCTAAAATATCCTTTTATTGAGGAAGAAATACAGTGTTTCATTTTGGAACACGTTTATTAATTCTTGAAGGAGAATAGGAAAATTATGACTTTTTTCTTAATTTCAGATTCAGAATGAGAACATAAAAAAATTCCAAAATGGATTAAGTCGCACTCTGGGTAAGAGCACTTCATCTAAGTTTTGATAATCTAAAAGAACCAAATGATGAATTTCATTACAACAGGACTGTTGTTTGATATTTGTGTTCATGGCTAATCCTGTTAATAACATCAGGACGAGAGGGCATTTGACACCTTTCAGAACTGAGCCTGGCCTTAGTGTTTGGTCTTATATTTTCTTTGCTTGTGCTGCCACATTTAAAACATTCTTAAAAACTGTAAGCTTCCATTGTCAAAACTTCTTAACAGACTAAATACCTTATTAGTAAAACCATGGATAAGACTCACTAGCCAGCTCTGGAGGCCTGTGTAGTGCAGTTCTGCCTGTTAACTCTGGAGCAGGAAGTTTCTGTGTCAGTTCAGCAGTGAACTCCCCACCAGGCCAGCCAGGAAGTTGTGCATTGAATACCAGGTTCTTTCCATGTGTATTGTGCTTCCTCTGGAAACCCCAAATACCTCTCAAATATGGTGATTTTTAAAATTAGTTGGCTGAATTCTTTCAGTGTAGAAGCGATTCTTTGTTTCTTCTAGTCCCAAGCAATGTAGAATGAAATCCAGATAACACTTTAGTGATGAATAATTTAGGGATTTTTAAACTTCAGTAACATACATAGAAACTAAGAGGTCCTGATGGGTGAGAACTTTGCTGAAGTAGATACATTCTTCTTTATAAGTGATGTGGTGACAAAAAAATATCACTGATACTCACATACTAAGATTACTTCTGTATGTTTTAACTGCAGCAGAACCACTTCACATGTCCATTCAGGAGTCGGGATCAGTGCCACATAAGGTATGTGCTTGTGTATATGTATGCATGTAAATAAATACAACTTCTGTGAGAATTTGCCTTAGTTTTTTTTCTTTTTCATTTTGAGATTTCCTTTAGTTGTGTGCAGACAGAACAATGGTACATCCTCGGTCGTAAACAGGTTAATTGTTTTTGTAGAATATATTTTAAATGTAAAATATTTGCTGCTCCTCTGGAAGAAAAATGCAAAATGCTTGTCTATATGGTATGCACACAGAACTTGTACATTTATTAGTGGAGGCCAAGGTAAAATCTGTTGGAGTTCAGACCTCTTGCCCTATGCATTAGAAATCACAGAGCTTCTTTGCATGCAGTAAATTTTGTTCTTGATTCCCCCCTCACTCCTTGCTCTCCAGGCAGAAGACAGACATGCTTTGGGTATTAATGATAAGAATGGCTGCTATTTTCACTAGCTCTTCTGTAGGTCAGGAGCCAACCTGTAAAATTGATTTGCTTCAATCAGTTCTCTTCAGAGGGGAGAGGAACTGTGATAGAGTCATTATGGATTGTTTAGGAATAAGGAGGTTGTTCCACTAAATAAGGAAATAAATTTTCTGATGAGCAGTGCTTGCTTGCACACCTGAAGAAGACAAAAATTCTCTACGTTTATTGTGTTGGCAGTGTGAAGCTTGTACAGTTTTAGTCTCTGTTTAAGAATCTTTATGGTAGTGAGATTGCATAACACAAGGACACAAAAACTAAGCCTGTACTAGAGGGAAAAGAATCATTAGTCCCTTTCTCCTGATTTTTTGTTGTGTAGATAAGACACATTACAACCCAGTAGACAGATTTCTGCTAGCTACTTGATGGAAAACAGAATGTTATTTAATAGATCTGACATAAAATTTGAGAAAATAATATGGTCTGAAAGTTGAGAAAGTGATGTATTAACTTGGTAATTGTCCTTTCACATTTCTCAGATGTCTGATGATTCTTACACAATTCAAAGTCAACCTTCAGGAATATGCCTGATAATAGATTGTATTGGCAATGACACTGGTAAGTCTCTGGAATTTGAAGTCCCTTAACTTGTTAATCTCGGGTAATTAGAACAATTTATTATTAAGAATATAAGGTATGTTTACACGCCAGATTAGTGTCCCAGTGATTTAATCTACCAATTCTAGTAAGACTTCTAAAGCAAAGAGGGCCAACATCAGGTTAAAACCAACTGTCCTAAGTATTGGAGACAACATTTGGGTTTTTTTGGTGCAGAATCTGTTAATGAAAGAACTTAGAAGAGGATAGACTGAATTTTGGGAGAGACAAAAAGGGTGTTCAGCAACCAACAGAAAAATTAGGCTTACAGCAGTCATACAATCATACAGCAGGTTATTGGCAGAGATGGGAGTGTTTCCCACCAGTTAACAAAACCAAAACCAAAGCTGTTGTGTATTTGAAGTGCAGTCATATTGGACACCAGAGATTTTGAATAGCTGTGAGGTCCTTTATTAAAAATGCACCTGGGGTTCTGTCCTATCTTGCACAGTTTAGCTGAAAGTGTCACCACAGTGAAACTGAAAGTGTCACCGCAGCTGTCTGTAGTCACTGCCGGGGTTGAAATGTGGGGGTTTCCTGATTGCCTTTGTAGAATCCTAGAATTAGATCTTTGCACAGTCAAAAACACCCCTCAGTCTCTAATCATTGTAACACGTGAGGCTAAAAATAAAAATTAAGAGAGTATTTGCAGTAAGTTCTGTAATAGGCTGGGAGATGTAGGGGAAGGAGAGGCTTTCCAGGCATGTCTTATGGTTTTCTCAAATGTAATGGCCCAGCAGATGAACTAACTTAGAATTGCTGATGTAGCTGAAGGGCAGTGGTTGTGAAGCCCACACACAGAAAGTCTGTATCTCAGATGCTTGAAGTCACGAGTGAATTGTCAGCATTTAACATGGTAGAAGGCAAGACTTGCACTGAAATACGTTATGGTGCTAGTGAGGTCCAGATGAGATAGGGCATATGGCATTGCATAAAGGAGTTTGCTAGAAAGGCAGAATAGCTGTGCCACACTATTCTGAAGTCTGAGTACACTGAAGAAAAAGAAGGGGGCAGGGAAATGTTAGAAATTGTATCTGTGGCATCCATTAGAATCTGTAGCTGTCTGAAGATTCAGTCTCAGGAAGGTCACCTAGTAATAGATACTGTAGGATCAAGAATTACAACACTATATAATGCCCAGTGTAAACAGCATGAATTTATCAAATGTTGATAAAATTCAAACTGAAATGCACCTTGCTGTTTTGGAAATAGCTGGTTTTGACTTTTCCATTTGGAAACCACTTTTAATCCTTACATTCTAAACAATGAGGGGAGAAAAGACTAGTGTTTTATGTAGAATGGAGATGCTGAAAAGTCAGTGGAGGTTTTTTGGGAGATGGCTAGTGTTGAAGAACTAGGTAGTTTCTGATACCAGGCTGCAGCATGTAATGCTGTGGTGTCTTGCTTTAAAGTATCCAAGGCTTACCATGTCTAATTTCTGATTGTTAACTAAGGTGTCAGCTCTGAGTTTTTGAGTTGGTTTTTTTAAACTGTGACAGTTAGTGTGTGTGGGGACTAAGGTGACACCAGGTTTTGTATTTGTGTGTGTATGTGTGTGTCCCAGTGAGATCAGGACATCACAGGAAAATCATTCTCACTGCTGTAATTCTCATTTTGTACATGAACTGCTACCCCGTGACTGATGGAGGGCTTCATCAAGTGTGTAACTGCTAGACCGTAGTGATACTGAAGTCTGAATTTTGAGAGCATGTTTTATTGCATAAAATAAGGGAGCTTTATCTTTCTATTCTCAAATTTAAAATGTCCTGGCAGTTTTTGAATTATTTTACAAAATTTAATCAAATCAGCAGAACTGGAATGAAACTGTAGTTCTTTTTTATAACCTCACCACAGTGTAGAGTTTGTATCTACCCTTTATTTTGCTGAGGAAAGTTATGAGTTCTGTTTCCTGTGTTCACTTTAGGCTTTTTGGGGAGAACAGTGTGGCAGTACAGCTGCTTTGCTGCCATTACCTCTGAAATAGTCCCTGCTAATTAGGGCTTGTTAAACTTTTGAAGTCAAAGACAGCTATGTGTAAGCTTCCTATGCGTATAAGGCGTTTTGCATAAACATGGCACTTGATAATTCTTTTCCTACCAGAAGCTGTGCATGGGCAATGTACACGTGCTTTATACTAAAGACACAATGCTACAGCTCTAAGTCGTAGTAGTAGCTTGTGGTTCTCTGAACCCTTAAAACCTATGGTTTTAACCACCATGTATCTGGTTTCACTCCCATATTAGGAAACTTCCAAAGTAGTTATTCCGCTCTTGACACATTTTCCTGCAGCACAGGTTAACACAAATAGAGTAAGAGTTAAGTCTTGGGGTTTGGCTACCTACCATTTTAATTTCTAACTTGATTGAAAGGGTTGATTATTCAGCTTTCCTTTTTGCCTGAAAATGCCATTCTGTCCCAGTTAAGACTCCAGTGTCCATTCTTCACCTGGAGCTCATCACTTAAAATTTTAGGAAGCAAAAATGACTACAGCAGGTTCATTTTTGACTGATGGAAGAGAACCTCTGTGTTTATTATGCAGTTCTGTATATCTATAATAACCATTCAGAGTCTTTTTGAGAAGTTAAAAGGTGAAGCAGACTTCTTATGCTGTCCAGATCACTCTTCATCATTTCAAGTGTGTTTTTGCTTGCCTTAAATTTTAAGTCTTAGGAATTTGTAATACTGGCTCTAAAGGAAAGCATGTAAGTGGCTGTGGAATGTGAAACAGATAACAGTGTCTCTGCTGGCATGAAACATGTAACTCACAGGAAAGACAACATGCATATAGAACTATAATTATGTAATGTACTGTGACCAATACCAAGTACTCCTGATTTTTTAGTTATTTTGATAAAATAAACTACTTAGTTTCAATAGCAAAACACTGTAAGTACTGTAATTCAATGTAGTTGAGATTGAGCCTTGGTGTGCCTTGGTTTAATGACATCTTGCTTCTTTCAGATATGTTGGAAGAGACCTTCAGAGGCTTAGGCTATGACATTCATTGTCACAGATACTTAAATATTAACTCCATGAATCAAACATTGCTTGAAGTTGCAAGGTGGCAGAAGCACAGGAATTGTGACAGCTTCGTTTGCGTATTGGTCAGCCGTGGAAACTCTCAGAGCATCTTCTGTACAGACCACACCTTTTCTGGATTCCCTTTGGAACAAATAAAGAAATACTTTACAGCAGACTCATGTCCTGGACTCCTAGGAAAACCGAAGCTTTTTTTTATTCAGAGCTATGTTGTGGCAGAAAATGAGCAAGAATGTACCAGTCTGTTGGAAGTCGATGGGAATGGAGAGAATATCAGTGCTGAAGTCACCATCCCCCATGCAGCAGACATCTTCTGGAGTCATTGCAAAGTGGCTGTGTCTGCACTAGAACAATTCCCAGCTTCATCCTCATATTATCTGCGTTGTCTGGCTGAACTACTCCGTAATCCTTATAAAAGGTAAATTAAAATAAGAGGAAAGAAATAACCCTTTTTCTATGACAGCTTATTGTCGTGGAGAATGAGAAACCTTAAATTTCATCCCTTCTATTTCTGAAATGTGTTTTCTTGTAGTGTCATAGTCTAAAAGACAAGCATCCTCACACAATTGTATAGAAAGGTAGCCTAAACTAGGAGTGAAGTTTCTGATTTTGAAGAGTAAAATTAAAGTGTGTTACAACGTTGGGATTTGCAGAGTGAGAAGGGAAGAACCTGTCCTGAATAATGTTTGTTAGTGCTTTAGACAAGACTGGAAATCTTCCTTCTCCAAGATAAACAGGCTTCTGTTGAACTGAGGATTGCCATGTACCATTAAGAAGAGCTGTGCTTGCAAATAGAAACAATCAGTGCTTAAGTTCAGGACAAAAGCAGTAGAGAGAGAAGGATTTTCTACTTTCTCTAAATTTAAATAACCCTTTGCTCACAGAGCCAGTTGGTTGCCAATATGTAATCTTGAATTTAAACTGTCAGAAAACTTTTGTCTATTTAAAGACATCAGAAGGAATCTGCGCAAAAGTCAGATACATTCGGATATACAACTTATCAACAAAGGTTTTATTTACACAGCTGATCTACCAGGGAACTAACAATTGTTATTCAAGGTAGTTGCAGTGCTAAAATTTAGTACCTTTTTACAAACCCTAAAGCCTTGTCATGAAATCACAGATCATCATGTCAGCATAATTAATATCACAGCAGTGATTTGGGTCATAAGTTTCTCTCAAAATGTGTGTACAGCCTTGCATTTTAGAGGTCTTGCCCCTGCAGTAAAGGCTGAAATTGTAAACTTTCTCCATGCTGAGTCTGAAGTTGTCTTCTCTCTTGTGGATTCTTAAATGGCGTCTTGCTTCATTCTCTAATGGAACGCTTTTGCTTTTGTTGCTGCAGGAAACTCTGTATATTGGCTATCCACATGGAACTGAACAAAAAAGTTTATGATTGGAATACGACCGCTGACCCAAGCCAACAGTACTCACTGCTGCTCCAGCACACGCTGAGGAAGAAACTTTTTTTTCCCACTTAACTGCTGTTAGAAAGTACATATCTGAAACAGTAAACGAGAAGCATTTGCTATAATGCAGACAGTTTAATGCATACTTTTACTTTATGCATCGTCATTTCATGTATATCTAAAGTGCCTGTTGCTTCCAAACACAGGAATTTACAAGCATTTTAGTGTGCTAAAACACTAGATTTTATATTTCAATATAGTAGTCTCTGAAAGCTTGGATGAGAATGGTAGCTATTGTATAGCAGTGCAACATACCTTGCTATTGAAGTACAACAGGTAAACAATGGAAAGAGATCTTAACTGTACAGCTGTTGGGTTTTCCAAGAAAAAACAGAAATGTTTTTATTGTTTCATTGGTGGTTTTTAACATACCTCCTAGCAGTATGAAACACGCTGATTACTTTCCCCTGCACCTAATAGTGGCAAATGTCTCAGGAAAGCATTCCTACCCAGTAATGCCAGATCTTTGCTAGTAAATTCTGATTGTATGCCTCTGTAGACTGGCAAAACAGAAGGGAGAGAGAAATGGTCTTTTCAATAATCTGGATTCCATCTGTTTGCTGCATTAAAGATTGCATCGTTAGAGCTGTCCACAGCACACAGGGGTTTTGTGTTAATAAATGAAAGGGTCTGCTTTGAGCTTTGAGCCAAGTATGTTTTCTGCTGATACAAAAATGAGTCTGCATGGGACAGGACATTAGATTACTGTATGACATTTAACTGCCATACAGTTAAAAAAAATGAGGGATTTTGGCAAATGTCTTGTGGAAGCTGAAACATGATTCACACTCATTGCACCAGCCATAGTTGTAAAAAGATACTTTAAAATATTTGAACTTAAATGTAGCAGCCATGGGCCTCTAAGACTGGATTATGTTAAACACCCCACCCTCACTGCTTTTGCTTATGAAAAAGGATATGCCTCTATTAATTAAATTTTTTTCTCCCAAGTGCTCTTGTTTTTGTGAAAAAAGAAAAGCGAAAGTTGTCCTAAGTATAAAAAAATTTTCTCTAGTGTGGCAGTTGCCTGACATGGATTGTATAATCTGGATGGGTTGTATTGAAGTTTATTGTCCCTGAACTTAGTGACAATAAAAGAGGCCACTTGTAAACATTTAATTTTTACTCCTAATATAGTCTCTTATGCAGGAAAAATTTCAAGGCCCTGGTGTGCCTTGCTTGGTTTCTGGTTAAGTTTTTTAATAGAAAAAAGAGAAGGATACAAAATGACAGACATTGAATCCTAGAAGTTAGTTCCTGTGGTGGCTGGTAAATGAACTGCATGGTGAAACAAATGTTTCCTCTGGTTGTAGAAACAAGATGTCATTTCAAGTTATATGTCTAATTAATATTAATAAATGTGATCTTCTTTACAGATTAACTTCACTTTCCCATTTCCCTTAGTAGCTTTTGCATTTGACAAGCACTTCTGCTACCCTATAGACAACCAAAAACAGGGAGAATGGAACCAAGAGGAGGCAGATGAGGAAAAGAAATGTGGAAATTTTAAGCAGGAACAAGAAGGTGAATGGTAGGGAGCATCAAGAGAAGAACAAATAGGGGAAAGATGATTCGGAGGAGAAATACAGTATCAATATTGGAAGGAGAAGAAAACAGGAAAAAGGAAGTGAGAGTAATAGTGGCTATCCTTACAGACTCTAATGATGTGGTGAGTTGGTTGATGTCTCATGGATTGGTTGCAGGGGTTTAAGTGATGCTAAATGCAACTATTTACTTAAAATATTAGCAGTAGAATATATTCTGCTTTTATAGTTTTGTGACAAGTTTGGTTTGGGGGTTACAAAGTGTATATGTTGTTTGTCTTATTGTAAGAACAGTGAGTAAAGTCCGTGTCCCTTTCATTAAGAAATGATGTAGAAATGCTGTTTTGAAAATTGAGGTTCATGTAATTAACCCTTCCAGTGGAAAAGGAAGGGACTCTCTTTGTGTATGACTGCTTGGCTGAAAATGGTTATAACCCTCTAGAGCATTGTGGGGACAGACGTGTATGGTGCAGCCTTCATGCGTGTCAGATACTGATTTTTTTATGCTGATCCTCAGTAAATTCTTAAACCTATCTATAACTAAATATAGATATGCAATCTATAATCATACATCTAAGCAGTATTTATTACTTTGACACCTCTTTCAAGAGTAGTATTTGGGCAGGCTGATTCCCTGTACCTGCTGCATAGTGAGTATTTATGCAGGACTTTTGTGATGGCAGTTGTCTGTCACTTCTCCCGTAGCTTATAGAATCACAGACTCGTAGAATATGCTGAGTTAGAAGGGACCCATCAAGATCATCGAGTCCAACTCCTGGCCCTGCACAGGACACCCCAAGAATTCCATCATGTGCCTGAGACTGTTGTCCAAAAGCTTCTTGAGCGCTGTCAGGGTTGGTGCTGGCACTACTTCCCTGGGGAGCCTGTTCCAGTGCCCAGCCACCCTCTGGATGAAGAACCTCTTCCTAAAATCTAACCTAACCCTCTCCTGACACAGTTTCATTTCTCAAGTCCTGTCAGTGGTCACAAGAGACAAGTGGTTGATATCTCTGCCCCTCAGCTTCCCCTTGTGAGGATGTTGAACACTGCAGTGAGACCTCAGTCTCCTCCAGGCTGAACAAACGGAGTGACTTTAGCCCCTCCTCAGAGGGCCTCTCCTCCAAAACCCTTACCAGATTTCTGTATTTATTATATGTATTTCTATATTTCGGTATTGCTGAGAAGAGGTTGCTGTCTGTGTGGATGATCTATGTTCCATTTAAATTAAATCTCCTGTACTGAATTATTTGACAGCTTTTATGTAGCTGGTTTAAAGAATGTCTATTTTTCAGCTTCTGTATTAGAAACAATAAGACACTATAATTGGATACAAATGCTGGGTTTCGTGCTGATATTCTGAATAAAATTTCTCAATGCAGTCAGACTGATTGTCCCCATCTCCCTCTAGACCACAGAATAATTCTGAAATTCTTGATCTGTTTATCCTGCAGACCTCTGTAACTTGTTAAACTTGGCTGTGAAGTTTACAGCTCTATAAAAATGAGCTAATGTAATAAAGGACAGCAAGCCTTACTTACAGTTCCAGCAGGTAACTCGGCTGCTCTTGGTGTGTTGGACAACAACTTCTGGCATCAGCAAGGAGACGCTTCCCATTCCCATCCTGTCTCCATTGACCTGAGGCTGTGGGGGGGTGAAGGTGACTCCGGAGATGCTGAAGGCCCCGAGGAGCCTGCACTGAGCAGAGTCTGCTCACCTTCCTCCTCCTCCCTTTCCTGTAGCAGCCACATAGACCCACATACAAATGGTATTGCAGTCCTCTCCCACAAGCACTGCTCTTCCAAGCTTCCTTCCAGTGGGGAAACAAAAATTAAAACACTGTGCCTAAAATGTTTGAGGCCTTTTTGCGATGTAGCTTGCTTTAAAACGGACTGGCAGCAAAAGCGAGGCGAATTACGGGTCACGTCTTGCACTTGGCCCCCGAGGCGCTGCCTGAAGCCGTTTCCCGCTCCCTGGCAGCGTTCCCCGAACTCACGAGCCCTGAGGCCGAGGGCGGGCGGGCTCCGGCCGGGGCTTGCCTGGCGGGGCAGGGCGGTGCCGCCGCTCTCGGTGAAAGTCCTGGCGGCCGCTGGCAGCCGTGCCTCGCTGCCCGGACGTGCCCCGTGCCCCGGTTCCTTCCCTCACGTCCACCTGAGCCCACATTTCGCCCTGCTGTGACGCCGCCCCCTCGCCTCCTGCCTCGGGAGGGCACTGGGCGCGCCTCGCCCGCCGGCGGCAAGCCCGAAAAGGGACCGCGAAAGGAGCCGCCAGTCGCCGCCTCGGGCAGCTGCCGGGAGAGGGATCGGGACTGGAATTCGTGTAAGAGGTACCGAAACGAGGGGCTGAAACGGAGAGGGAACGAAGGAAGGCTCCATCTCCAGAGCCCGGAGCCCAGCTCCCGCTCGCTTTTTGTGCGGCTGCTCCCGGCTGCCCGCGCGGCCCCGGGACGCTCCGCTCCCACGAGGGCCTGCGGGCTGACCTTCCGGTGTTCGCGGGCGCTCCGCGGCTTTGCGCTGGATTTAAACCTTGGGGCAGTGCTCCAGTCAGTAAAACTTTAAGGAAAAGGTAATTTTACAGTCCTTATCCTGCTTATTTCATGCGATTTTCCTTCTCTGCGGCGATATCTGAAAGCATACATCAGAGATGCAGATTCGTTACTTTTCTGTGTCGATGCACCGCTGGTGCAGCTGTGGATGTGCGGCTGAGCCGCGCCAAGCCTGGGCAGCGAGCAGATCTTGCTCTGACTGTGCTCCCTCATGTAGAAACCTTTGCTTCCAGCTTCTCTGAACAAAAGATTGACCTCCCAGCCAAAAGGTGCACTGAAGCACCTTCTTACCTATTTATCCTTTCACGGGCAGAGTAGAACTGCCTAGGCTACATGGAAGAAGTTGGTGTAGTGGAAGGTTGATTAGTCTCCATTAAACCTCTATTAAACCTATTATAAAAGTAAGCTGCTCGTGCAGAGCCTATAGACTGAGCATTGAGTGCCATTACATTTTAACTGCCATTTACTTGTAAGGGAGGCTTATGACTGTTTTTCTATGCCAAATATCAAATATAACCTGGAAGCAAGTTACAGCTGGGAATGGATGGTTATTCCACAGCTTCAGCTTGGGTGTCAGCCTTGTAACAGAGCAACACCTCCCTGCTACAGCCAGAGAACAAGAAGCTCTTGGACTGCAGATTAAGGAATATGCATGAACCACTGTGCTGTCTCCATTAATACTTGTAATAAGTTACTGCAGGGACTTTTCTCAGTTACAACAGAAAGAAGATCTGAATGTGGAAGATGTTCAAAAGAAAGTAAAATTCAGACCTTGAGATCATTTAGTTTTTCCTCAGAGCAGGGCTAACTTCAGTTATAGACTAGGTTGTTCGGAGCTTCTGCCAAATCTGGTCTTTTTTGTAGTCTTGTGTTTAGAGAAGGAAGTAAATTTCAAATTTATTTAAAACCTTTATTTATTAAAAGGTAATTTAGGGCTTCCAAACAGTTACTGGGTAAAGTTTTAGTAGAAGGATTGCTGTATTGAAGATTCAAGTGTTACTAGTGTTTGCTTTCTGCTTTCAGGCAGAGAGACTGTTGGTTCCACAACATGGAGAATGATGTCAGCTTCAAGTTCCATCAGCAGCTTCTCCTTATTAGTGAAAATCTGGTGACTGAAGATGTAGCAGCTTTAAAATTTCTCTGTACTGACTTGCTCCCCCTCAGTAAACTAGAAGGTGTGAAGTCAGCAGCAGACATCTTCAAACTTCTTATGGCTCAAGAATATCTGAATGCAGAAGACACTTTCCTACTAGCTGAACTCTTATACAGAATGAAATATCACTCCTTGCTCGAGAAAGTTGGTTACACCAAGGAAAAAGTACAAGAGTGTCTACATGAGAAGGGAAGAGTATCTCCATACAGGTAAGCTTGCCGGTGGAATTCTCTTCCCTCTGTTACTGCTATCTATGCCATACTGTTTTCCTTTCCGTTTTTAAATTCTTAGATTGCCTTTGGTTTTTATACCATCTTCTGTTCCACTTTTATCTCACTGTATCTCTGTTGCAGGCAGATGCTGTATGAATTGTCAGAGAACATCACCAGTGAGATGTTGGAGGAAATCACATTCCTCCTGCAAAGCCATCTTCCAAAGCGATGGACAACTCTTGTATGTGAGGAGTGAGCCAAATATGTATATGGTGGGAAGGGAAGAAGGAAGGCAGGAAATAGGAGGAACAGTGTGAGAAATGTTTGGCAGAACAGAGCATAATATGCAGCTGGGCTGGTTGTATTCATAGGGAGAGCAAGAAGCAAGATGTTAACAGGCAAGAGTGGAATTTGGTCCCAAGGTCAGTCACTGACAGTTCACTGTCTAGCATCAGATTATAAAAAGGTGACAAATCAAATCTTTGTCCTGCTTAAGTCATATGCAAGAGAGATTCATGTCCATATGTCCTTGGTACTGTTTCACAGCAATGAAGCCTTCTTCAAGCCAGGAGTCATTAATATGTTCTGGGTGAATCTGTTTAAGTAAGACCATACCAAATAAAAACAAAACCAGTGGCTTTCCATGAAGCAACATTTCTGCTTTAACAGTGATGTAAAATTCTGGTCCTTGTTGGTAGGGAGCAAAGCAGATAATAATGTGATTGTTTGAAACAGGGCTGAGAGGCAAGTTTTGATTTCTAAGGAACACTAATTATATTTTACTCTCTCCTTTTGGCTGTCAGTCTGCTTTGGATTTGCTGACTTTACTGGAAAAGCAGGGCCATTTAACTAAAGACAATGTACAGATATTGGAGGATGTCTGTATGACCGTTTCACCTGATCTCCTAGAGACAATAGACTGCTACAAAAAGGCAAAAGGTGAGAAATTCATAGTCTAGGAGTAAGTTTGCTAAAGTGCAGGAAGCACTAGATGGGTCATATGTGTGTATTGCTGAAACAGGAGCTAGAGTGGCATAAATCTGGTGTAGCAGTTCCTAGCTTCCATTATTTCTTAGCTGAATTCCTGAAATACAGGGATGTGCTGGAATATCTGAGGCCACACAGGGCAGCCCAGCACATACAGAACAGGCTGGGAAACTGAAAATCTACTTATAGTTATGTCCCACTTCTCCATTTTCCCCCCATTAGTATTGGGATGATGATGAGTGTCCTGTAAAAGGCACTTTATGATCTGTGAATGTGCACTTCATAAAGGCAGTTGCCTGCTAATAGGCTGGCAAGACAAACTGTGTGTGCATGTGTGTCTGATACATGGGCTATGGGGAAACAGATTATTTCTGGTTTTATATTAAAAAAATGAGATTTATCAATGATTCAGGAGAAAAAAAAATAAAAATGACAACTTCAGTAGTAAGAATGCAGATTCTTCTTAAGTACAGGTAATTTCTGAACTGATTTCCAGATGAAAAATTAATTTGAATGTTTTGGGTTGAATTTATCCTTGTACCATGAGTATATTTATTTTGTAATATGGATACAAATGCCATGCCTTTTTCAGGAAAAAAATAATAAAAATAAACAGAAAATGTTTAGAATAGATCCATTGAACATGACTATGCTATCTTGTTTGGAGGAATTATTCCTTTCAGTGAAACTGTATTTCAAATACAAAAGGTGACGTATTGTAGCTAAACTCCTTTTTGCTGCATCCACAAATATTGGATTTATCTTCATAAATATCTATGCTGGGTTTTTTTCTAGATAACAAGGCAGCTAATTTTACACAAGGCTTTCCTGAACTAAACCTGGAGCTGCATGGAGAATTCAGCAATATAGGAAATGAAGCCAAGGTTTGAGACAATCTCTTAAATCCTTTTTGAATACCTGAGGGTGTGAGGTTTTCATCCTCTCTCAAATGGCATTTATCACACAAGGACTTGGGAGATATTTGTGTGTCTCGTAAAGTTTCTTGACTTGACTGATAAATTGGTTATCTTGATAAATATTCAAAGAATATTTTAACCTTAGAGGCCAGAAATTTAGCAATATTGAAATGTGTGTTGTAGGCAAAATGGGTGTAATACCTCTGAAGTTATTCACACATCAGTGCATGTGCTTATCTTCCTGATAAAGGGAAAACATTTTGCATTTGTCTAAGTTGTGCATTTTGGAGATGGCAGTAGAATGTGCAAGACAGAGACAAATGGAGCTTCACAGTTCTCACTTTTTGAATCTGGCTTAGAAAAGGCCTCAGGGCATCTTGAAATTAGAAGCCATAAGGGGTAGCATGCAAAGCCCTTGTTAGAAGGATTAAAAGGAGGCAAGAGTTTTTAGTAAGCTATTGCAGAGGTCTTGGTACATGAGGAAAGACCTCTTTTGTGAGATCCCTTCTTAGAGGCCTTATGTGCACTCTTTAACCACAGCAGCATAACCACTGAATTCTCCCTGTGGCCTTTTCTTTGCAATGACCATGGTTATTGAAGGAGCAAGTTGCTCCATTTGTTTATAGCTGTTTAATTTCTTGAAGTTCTGTGCTGTAACATCTTTTCATCACCTGATGTTCGGACTGCTGCAAAGCTGTTGAAGGAACTTGGAGTGCTGCTTTCATTTTGTCCTACCAAAATGCACAAAAGGAGGTGTGTATTGCTCTCTAGTGAGCAGGAAGGGACTTCAGTGGATGGAGTTTTTTATTTCAACCCAAGGCTAGACGTAAACACATGGCACTTGAAGTTTTGGTACTTTTCAGCTTGAAATTTTTTTTTTTTTTTTTAACACTGGGAGGTAATTTTAAATCTCAACCAAAAAACTTGTAGTGTGGTAGGTTTATGCACTTCTGAGATTTCTGTTCTGCTTGCATCCTTCTCCTGTGGATCAGTATGAATCACCTACTCCAGGTATTCATTGCTGTTCTCCAAAAAACCCAAGTCAGATGTCTGATATCCTAGAGCTCACTGTGATCCCTTTGCCATGAAGCTAAAATATTGTTTTGACATTGGAAACAGCTGGGGTCATCTGTCCCATCACCAATTCAGATTGCAAAGTTTGGCTGCTGAATCCTGCCTTTTGCATACAGTTGAGAACCCAGATGCTAAACCCTTCTTCTGCAGTTTGATAGGATGGTGACAGTGTGCTTGGAGTTTCACTGATGGTTTTTCCCACAAGGAGGCCCCATTGAGTTCCAGATGTTCAAAAATAGCCTACAGTCCTAGGTGCCTCTAACCCCTGGATGCCAATTTTGAGACATGTTAAGGAAATATGAGTAAGTTGATTAAGTTCATTGAAACGACAAGCTTTTTTCTTCTCCTTTCTCCAGATTATGAAAAGCTACAAAATGGATGGGCCACACAGAGGATTTTGTCTCATTATTAATAATGTTAACTTCAGTAGATCTCAGAGGAAGGGTTCTTGCAGAGATGCTGGTAAGTTACTGAAGTGAGATTTTTGGAGGATGAGTCTCTCTGTTTCCCTAGGTGAGTTGATTATGTAGTACTGCCCTATATTTTATTGTCTATGGTTACTTAATATTCTGAAAGCGTAAAAATGTTTGATATGTGTTAAATTATGTCATTTGTGTATTCTGGGGGAGTAGAGGTTAAAGGATGAGTAACCACAGGATTTTTCAGTTGGATTATTCTTGAAAAAGTGTAAGAATTACTTTTTACTCGTCCTTTATCTACAGCTATAGTAAAGAACTAAAACTAAACTAAATTAAACCATCATTCTACCTATTATAATGCAAAGTCCATTATCAAGCAACTCTGTGCATACTTCATACTTTGTTCTGTTTTCTCTATTTATCTCTTCTGAATGGAACTCTTAATAGTCAAAACTGCAACTGGAAAATAATGATGTGAGGAAGGTTTTGAAAGATCATATCTGAAACTAGGGAAGGGCAGATTCTTTGTGTTTTCAAGTGTCACTTGCGTGCCTCCTTACAATGACAATGTATGCGCTATTTTCTGATGCTTGTCTAGAACAATCCAGGAACTCTGTGTTTGAGCTGATGCCATCTTTTTTTATTCCAGTTAACCTTTAGTTGGTACTAGTATGAGGATGAATCTGCAGAAGTGTCAGAGTGTAAGGTCTTTCCCCCTCCAAGATCAGCTTGCATGGTGACTTGATAAAATGTTTTTCTCTTGCCTCGAATTTCCCTTTTACCTTTCATTTATTTACAGAGCGACTGGAGAGAGTATTCACATGGCTTGGTCTGGATGTGAAGACTTACACAGATCTGAAGTCTGGGGATATTATAAACCTCATGGAAACCTGGCAGCGTGTGCAAGATCACAAAGACAGGAACTGTTTTATATGTTGTGTTCTATCTCATGGAAAGTCAGGAGCCATCTACGGGACAGATGACAAACTTGTGTCAATCCGCAAGCTCATGTCCCACTTCACTGCCAAACAGTGTCCCCAGCTGGCTGCAAAACCCAAACTCTTCTTCATCCAAGCATGCCAGGGTAACAGTATACAGCGTCCTGTCCATGTGGATACTGATGGACCAACTCCTGACTTGTCGTCCATGCAAGAGAGAGTTTCTCTTTTTGAAAGTATTCCCGAAGAGGCTGATTTCCTCCTAGGCATGGCCACAGTTGATGGATGTGTCTCCTTCCGACACATTGAAGAGGGTGCTTGGTATATTCAGGCCCTCTGCAGCAAGCTACAGTTGTTGGTACCAAGGTAAATACTTGGCTTAGTGCTCTGACTAAATTTTTCTTCTCCAAAGGTAGTTCGTCGAGGAACACCCACCCATGTTCTAAGGTGGACAGAATCAGTTAAAGTGATGATTTTACACTGATAAATTCACATTAACTCTGCTAGTACCATACATGTAACCTGTAGAATGTGAAGGTTATTGTGAAAAAACACTCAAAACCTCACATCTGTAATCTTTAAGACAGCACAGTTTTTTGAATGATAGGTAAAAATACTTTATTCCACTATTCTTCTTTGTTGGTTGAATTAAGCGAGACAGAGCAAGAAAAGTTCTTTTTTTTAAATATGACTCAAATGAGGACAACAGAGAAATTTGGTCAAAAGTACATGTTTTTTGTGTTTTAAATGTTCATAGTCTGTCTTCTAGCTGATCAGGGAGATGTTAAGTGGATTGCCACTGCTCACTAATGACTTTTTTTTTCCCTCTCCTTCTGCTGTAGGGGTGAAGATATTTTGTCAATTCTTACACAAGTTAATGAAGATGTGGCCAAACGTGTTAGCCCTTCAGGGACAAAGAAGCAAATGCCCCAACCAGCATATACCTTAAGAAGAAAATTTATATTCCCAATACCTACGGCCCCTCCTCCTTCAGAGCAACATCGAGGCTTTTAAAACACATCATTTTATCATCTCATTTAAATGCACTTCATCACACTACCTGTTTTAATACAGTTAGCCAAGATCCTGAGGATCTGTTAGCTTCAATGCAAGGTCTCATAAATTTTCTGTCAAACAAACTGTGAAACTGGAGGAGACACAATCACAGCAATCCATGTGCCAGGTGTTTACATCATCTATATATCCAGAGTTATCATGCTTCTGGCATGTTAAACATTTTTGTACCTGCACAGGCTGCAGATACAAAAGGCTTTTCCTGGCAGCATAGGGATTACATGTAAGCTTTCATATTTAAACCAGGATTGTTAATGGTCTGGTTTAGACTCATCATGTTTTATTTTGCAAGGTAATAATTTTAAATCCTGTTTCTAAATCCACTAGCTATTTTCATAGAGAGAAAAAAGTGAGAATGAAAAGACAAAACCTTAAGTAGTAAGTGAAAAAGGATTTCTTCAGTCTCTAATGAAAATTACATTTAACTTAATAAAGAACCAGTTACCAACTGAAATCAGCAGTTTGTTCCACACTGCACACTGATCGCCTCAAATGGCTAACATGTACAATGAAGTTTTCCAAAACTGAGTAAAGCCAAAATGCTGCTTCTTATTCCCTTTATGAAACCTTGTGCACTCTTATTTCCCCATCTCTTCTGAGAAAATTTAGGGTAGAAGATTTGCATGCTGTGAAATACAGCAGTCAGATTAACTGTGTTAAGCATTACATTTTTTTAATTATCATTGGTTGGTTTGGGATCTAAAATGCAGCCAGTTTGAGAAGGTTCCTATGGACTAAGCTGCTAACAGAATTTTGTGACTTAACTGAAATAATGTCATGTTGTTTTGTATGAACACCTGTTTTGTATGAACCTGTGCCTGTGTCTTTCCTGTTTGTTACTGCATTAAATTCATACTTTTTAAGAGCTTGGTGAGATAAAAATTTTGTACTGGGGTAAGGGTTTATCCTTGTTTCTGACTGATTACTGCACTTTGTTGGGCTGCATGAATCAGTGAGATTCTAAGTGCTTCAGGGTTTAAGCTGAAGTGAAACTTTATCAAAGTACTCACTGTTATATACAACTAGGAATACCTTAAGGTGAAGTTAGGAAAGAATATTGTCTAGTGTTATTGGGTGCAATTTCTAGCTTTGCACTATTTTTAGGAAGGCAGTTTTGCATCATACAGAGCATTGAAATGCAGCCAGTTTTCCAAAACATGATGGTCCCATTATGATAATGAAGTGGTACTTTTGTATGACCCAAGTCTTCTGAGTCTTCTGAGTTAGCATGGCTGCCACACTTGAAGTCACATTTATGCCAACAGGTTATAAAAATGTTTCATCCTTTAGTGGAATATATAACATTGGGATGGAATTGTGATGTTTCTGGCTTGCAGTTGCTGTTCAGACTTGATGCACTCATTTTGTATGTTTAGGAAACAAATGAATTTTTATCAGTATGGAGTAACAAACAAACGTGGTTGGTTGCTGTTGAGGCTTACTGATAGCATACAGACTGTTATATATGCATATTATATTGTTGGCTTTTCACAAGTGTTAAATGCATGCTATACATATAATGTTAAAGTAACTTTGCTATAAAGATATAGTTTTTTTTTCCTGCTTAGTCTTAGTNGAAATAGCTGATATAGTTATGCTTGTGGTAGTTGGACTGCCTGGCTGAGATAATATCCAATGAAAACCCCTGCTACTGACATGCCAACTCTCAGCACCCACTGTCATCAGTAGAGAGTACAGACCACAGCCCAAAATTGGAGGAGATGATAAACATGGACAGTCCAAATTGGAGGAGATGATAAGAATGGACAGCCCAAGCTGGAGGTGGTAATAAAGAATTGGAGGAGATGATAAAAACCAGCCAAGAAATGTGCATGCTGTAAAAAGGTGGACCCGAGGAGGAGCCATGCTAACTCTTCGGGGAATGCAGCAGAAATGGTATATAAAGGGTGTCTCCGGAGTAGCAGGTGTGCACTTGACTGAATGCCAAGCACCCAGCCAGATATGAAATGCTTTATTGATTTGTCTCCTGTTGTCTTTTATTAAAACTTTTAAATTTTACCAGGAAAGTGAACCTCATTTTTCACACAGACCCATGCACCTGTGCTCTCCACCTACAGAATTAAGGAAGAGTTTTGTCTTGTGCAGCCCCTGTATAGACAGATGTAAGTGGAACTAGTGTAAAATGTCTTCTGGGGAAGTTGCTATCTTGGCAAGATCATGATCTTAAAGTGGCAATCAAGTTTCCTGGTGTCCTGTCCCTCATGTCATCTTTGTGCAGGAGCTGTGTATCCTGCCTTGTGCCACTGCAGGTGACAGTCACTACGGCTGCTGAGCTGGCAGGAGCCGCAGCAGTTTTTCTTCTTCTCAACATCACCCTTCCCAGGGAGATGAATTTTTGGCACACTGTACAAGGAAAAGATTGGGTCACTGAGACAGTTCTGGAGGAAACCAGAGTGCAGGGGAGCCGAGGGAAATGAGGAAGACTAATTTAACAAAAGGACAGAGACTAGTTTAAGGACAGTAACAGTTGCAGGAAGGGCGAGACAGGAAGAAATCGAAAGTGAAACTAATAGTGCCAAAAGGGGTGGTCCTTCAAACTGCTGATTGAGAGGAGAAGCCATTATCTATTTTTCACAGTGCATATCACGGCACGGTGGCTCTTTCAGACTGCAACTGAAGTCTTGGTTCAGGTAAGACACAGAAGAAATGATGGAGGGAAAGAGATGCTGAGGCTTGGAATGACATGGAGACAAACATTTTGGACCTGAAGATGAAAGAGTACTTGTGGTGTTCCTGTGTGCTCTTCCCAGCCTTTGGATGATGGCGCTTTTCCTGCCAGTGAAACAAGGTTTTCTGATCTGTTACTAAGAGTGTGCTTTTTGGAAGGAATTTGTATGCCTCAGCCTATCAAAGGGTATGGTATAATTTTGAGTTTTTAAAGACAGATACGTTGAAATCCATGAATGACTGTTTTCATTGCAAAATTTTAACAAATTTCAGAACTCCTAACTCTCTTCCTAGTGCTGCCTTGACAGTCTGATGAGAGTCTGGTAGCCATACTGAGTGCTGTTTTATTTCCTGATGCGTGGAAGATTCTGGCAACTTGCATGCTGGGGACCTTTTCTTTCAAGGCTGAGTTATTTTCTTTAAAGAGAGCGAAGATGTAAGAAGTCAATTATGTTCATATTCTCCTTTAAATGGGGAAGTATATTACATAAATAATTTCAGAAGAATGTTTAGTTGTTGATTTCCCTGCATTTACGGAGTGCTGCCACTGACTTTGGTGCTAATAGTTGGTTTTTTTCTTAATTTAAAAAATATCTTCCTGTTAAAATGGGGTGAGTTGGAGAGGGACTTTGGAGAAAGGGAGTAAGTCATGGCAGATCTGGTATACAACAGGGCAAAGCGACTGAGATATTTTAAATGAAATATGGAGATTCAGCCACCTCTCACTGTCTTTTAATTAGGATTTTTGTAGGAGAGCAGAAGTGCTGAGCTGTGCTCTATGCTAGAAAACACTAGGTATGCCGCTTAGCTGTTGCCGTAAAACAAAAGTAAAACCTCACATCTTCATGTCTTGTTTACCATTTTTTTCTCACAAGTTCTGTAATAATCAGTTCTCTGCAAATGGCAGTGTGAAGTAACTGAAGTAGAGATCTCCTGCTTTATTAGCATTTTATTCCATTGTAACATACTTCTTGGAAGTCATGTGACGATACCGTATCGTAAAAAAGGCAACTTTTCCTGGAACTTTAGACTGGCTAAACACACTGGCTGACTCACTTTCTTCAGAGCTATTCTCCCATGTAAGTGATTTAAAATTATTACTAATATTAATATTACATGTATCAGTTGTGTCTTTCAGTTACCAAACTGGGAGAAAAAGACAGTGGAAGTTAAATATTATTTAATTGTGCTCCCTGTAATTACAGATAGGCTTAAATGGAACATATAGGTGGCACATCTATTCCAACTACAAAAATTTGATGGGTTTGAAACTTACAGCTTCTGAGAAATACAATTAAAATTCCCTTTACAAGAAAGATTTGCTTTTATAAGCAATATCTTTTGTATCTGAAATGAAAGGTAGGATTTATGTGAGAAAGAAGATAACTTCATAACTACCTACGAAGAAAATATTATTCTTTCCCGTTTGGCTATAGAAGTAAAAAGTCAGGTAATCATTGAATTGTGAGGTTAAGCACATCAGATACTACTGCTTTATATGGGCTGAATGATATGGATTCTTGCCTGTTTAAAAGTTTGGTTTGAGTGGATTTAAAGAAAACAGTATTTTGGGGCAGAACACAAATTCTGTGTGCTGCATCACAACGTTTCACTGTTTTATCAGTTTACTTGAAATGCAAAGGTTTATGATTCAGTTGTACGCTCACTCTTTTTAACCCACACAATGCTGATCAAGGGCATGCCACAAAAAGCTCTTTTGCTGTAGAGTGGTCCTTGGAGTAGAGCAGAATACAATCGTCTGCTAACTATTATTACCAGTTAGCTAACTGGGCTACCTTGGAGTATTTTTATTGGAACGTTTGCAGTAGCAGTAAATAAAATGGATTGCAGTATTCCAGTAGTGTAGGAGTAGGAAGTTCTGTTTTGTCATTGTCGACTTCTCTGTCTCCCACTGCCAGTGTCTCTCTCTAAGACAAGAGACCTCTTCTGAATGCATTTATATAGTTTCTCTTCAGAGCTTCCCAGGTGTCTTACACCTAGGGCAGAGAGAGTAAAATGGCAAATGGGTCTCCTACTAGAAGGAAATGGAGACAGGTTCTTTAAGTGCCAGCTGTAGGCTGATTTGTCTCAAATATTCTGAGCAGTGCTACAGGAGAGGTGTGATCAGGGGAGAGAGTCCTGGGGCAGCGCTGTGCTCAGCCAGCTCCCTGCTCTGCCCCGAGGCTCCTGAATGCTCCCAGCTCACTGCCTGGGGAAAGGCTGGCTGTGCACCCCTGAACAAAACGCTCAAGTCTAATTTAGATAATGGCATGCACCAGGTTAGCTACAGCAGGACATGGATTGGGCACGCACTCTGCAGTGGTTTTGGTTCGCCAGTCCGAGTTTCTTGGGGCCTGTTTGTCTTTAACCATGATTTTACAGCGGTGTATTTAGTTCTCTTAAGTGGTTTAACAGGGTACCAATATTCAAAACTAGCCAGCTGATTGGGTCTGTCCGAAGCAAGCCGCCAAGGTCCTTACAGGGAATCACTTTCGTAGCTCGTGGATTTTTTCCTTAACTAAAAAACAAACTACGTTAAACCAGGACACAGCCCCTCCCCCCTTTATGCTCCCTCTGTTCTCTCTCCATCTCC
>VXBQ01016502.1:345854-389580 GCA_013400175.1 Phainopepla nitens | reverse complement strand
CAGCGGTGTATTTAGTTCTCTTAAGTGGTTTAACAGGGTACCAATATTCAAAACTAGCCAGCTGATTGGGTCTATCCGAAGCAAGCCGCCAAGGTCCTTACAGGGAATCACTTTCGTAGCTCGTGGATTTTTTCCTTAACTAAAAAACAAACTACGTTAAACCAGGACACAGCCCCTCCCCCCTTTATGCTCCCTCTGTTCTCTCTCCATCTCCAGACGATCTATATGTGGCAGCATCAACACAGGATCTAAGGACTGGGGATAGTCTTTGCTTTCTTCTCTTTCTTGGCTTGCATAGCTATAACATTTTACCCCATATTCCATTTTGAAGTTTGTTGTGGGANAGGCCCCTGGGTGAACAAAGATAGGTTGGATTCAAACTTATACAGATGTCTCAGCTAATATCATACAGCTTAAATACAAATGTTTCATTGGTCAAGGAGTGGGGCGGTGTTCAAGGCCAGACCTATCACCTGTCAGAGTGAGGGAGTTTTGAATCTCCTCTGTAAAGAAGATGGATACAATAAACCTAGCTGTTTGTCTCAAGGACCACCTAAGGTATTTTGTCGTTTCTATCTCCAACTATGACTCCAGCTACACACGTCTTTGCTCAGCCTGACAAGAATTTGTAACAGACACCAACATGCCCGTGGATCGTCACATCAGTGGAGGCAGGTCCCTTAAGTGTCAAGAGAAGATAGCTGGAAGACTTGGTATTTTCTAACTTCCTCTTGTGCTCAAACGTTGAATCCATAAGCCAAGTTTAATATTTCTAAAGCTGATGGACAAAGTGGAGGACAAGGGAGGTGGTAGTCCATGCTCAATGAAACAGAGATAGTTTGATAAAAATTCTTCTGGCCTTTTTAAAAGGGTTGACATGATCTATATTTGCTTTTAATATTACAAATTAATTGAGAGCTGGGAACTGAGTTTTACTTGATGCAGATAAACCAAAACAGGAAGAGGTGCTTTGGATATGCTGACCAGAAGCAGTATAAAAAGAAAGGAGAAGCCAGATAGCTTACAGCAGCTATACTAGCGTGGACTCTTAGTCTTGCTACGATGTAAAAGCTTTGTTATGGTGTAAAATTTGACAGTCTCATTTATTACACAGTCTATATTTCAGACTGGCAAGTGGCTGTTTCTCCCAAAAAAACCCAAACCAGAACAAAAGCAGCAGCAGTGCACCAGGACTGTACAGCCTGTACATTGGTACTTCCCACTGTCTAGACACACCATAGGAACCAAGAATGATCTATGACTTTCTCTGCTAATGTCACTCAGTACAGAGGTTTTAATATCCTTTGTTAAGTCCAGAGAACTAAAAGAGCTAAGCATCAAAGCTACGATAGCAAGACAGCCTCTCTCTATTGAAATACTACTGATTGCATGTATTTATTTTGGGCTATTCTACCTGATGTGATGCCTCATATAAATCGTGTTGTTGCACTACTCTTACTGACAAATGAAGTCAACTGCTCTTTGTGTTTAGATCCACATCCTGATGTGAAATGAATACAGACTTCCGCATACTGCTTTTTGAAGTTTCTGAGGCTTTGGTCACAGAGGAACTGGCAGCTCTTAAATTCCTCAGCCTGGAGCATATCTCCAGGAGGAAGCTGGAAGCCATCCAGGAGCCTAAGGCCTTCCTTGAAGTGTTGCAGGAGAAAGATTTGATCGGGATGGAGAGCCTGTTCTTCCTGAAGGAGCTGCTCTACCGGATCGGTCGGATCGACCTCCTGACTGCCCACCTGGGCTCCAGCCGGGAGGAGATGGAGAGAGAGCTGCAGGTCCCGGGCAGGGCACGGGTGTCAGCTTACAGGTAAACACGGGAGCATGCAGAAGGCAATAGTTCAGTGTCAACTGTCTTTGCTGTCTGCACTGTTGTCTTGCAAAATAATTGTATTTATGACACATGAATTCCTGCCATTGTGAGTTTTACATTTTGCAGTTCCAATGTTTAATTGTGGTGTTAACTTCTTATAGCTTTCTTGAAGGTCTCTTTATTCTTTATTGTCAGGCAACTGGCGTATGGAATTGTAGAGGATTTGACTCCAGAAGATGAGAGAAGTGTGAAGTTCCTGCTCCAAAAAGAATTACCAAAGAACAAGCTCCACGAAAATGCTGTATGAAAAGTGGTCTTGAGAAGTTTTTTGCAAGGCTAGTTCAGAGTCCTCTAGTTCTTGTAACAAGGGAGGAAAGAGAAAGCAGTCTGCTCTCATGAAAATCTGGTTTGAAAGAATTGTGATGTTAGCCAGTAGCTGCTGTGTGAAAGAATGGATCCTTAAATTTTGCATTGTATCTTTGCCTTTTTCTCTCTCCTGATTCTATTTTCTCTCCACCACCTGTCTCCTTAATCTTATCTTCTTACAAAATCCGTCATGGTCTTCCTTTAATCTTTGCTTGGCATTTATAAGACAAATGTCTTTTTAAGATATATGCTATACCTAAGAAGACTCATGTTTGCTAAAGGAAAAACCATGTTCTGGAGACAGGAAATCGAGTTCTAATGTGAGTTCAGCCACAAATTTTTGTCTGTCAATGGGTAAATTTTCTTCATTATTGTAATTTGGAGTATCAACATATTGTTAACTTTCCCCCAAAAGATTAAGAGGTTGAGTGAGCTAGTTTAATATTTGTAATGAGTTGTGTTATAAAAATGCTTGGTATTATTAAGAATCTTCCTTGAAAGTCCTATTTTTATTGTGGTACATAGAGGAAAATTTGCAGATTTACCTCCAACTTGGTGGGTGATTGAGCTTTAATAAACAAAATTAGTGCTGAACAGCTTCTCTGTAATAGAAAATGCAAAGAAATGCATAGCTAAAGGACTTAGCAGCACCTCATCAGAACACAAAGGCACAACAGGATACTATGTTATCCTCATGCATGTTTTGTACTGCTGAAACAAAGCAGGATAGCCTGTTTATAGGCAGTTTCTAATTGTCCTGCTTTAACCCTAGTGATGATGTGTTTATTCAGTTGCATTGCATCTTCACCCTTGCTTTCACGAGGTTTGGAGGAAAAAGCAATGGGTCTTTAGCTGGTCAGTCTCTGGGAATGAGGATGTTGTCTTCTGCCCTGTTGCAGAAGTACCTGAGACTGCACTTATCAAAGGTCACTGGATGAGTTTGGGTCATGTGTTTTTGTTTTACCAGTCAATGTTGCAGGTCCTTCTGGAAATGGAAATAAATGGGATAATTAAAGAAGATGACCTCACAAAGCTGAAAGATGTATTACAGAGAGTTAGACCTGACATAAAGAAAAAAATTGATGCCTATGAAGAGGAAATGAAAGGTAAATTTATTTAATCTGCCATTTAAGAACAGAGCCGGGGTCTCTTATGGGTTTTATGGCTCCATCTTTGGCAGCTTAGAAGTCCAGCAATAAGGGAGAGACCTTATGGTGTCCTGGGATAGGCAGAACAGCTCTGGAGAACTCTGATTTCTGAAGTTTCTGCTACTTCATTATCCCATCATGGATTCTTGTACCTATCCTTGAAGTATGTTCTGTGCCTTGTAAATGGCCTTCTGCCTTTGCCTTAAATGCAATTTATCTGTTCAGGGAAACGTGCAGTGCTGGTTTTGGACCAGCATAACTTCCAAGCCACTGCAAGAGACAGGAAGTGACAGCTGACTTGGGAAAACTCGTGTTGGGAGATTGTTAGCATTATCTTCTGTAAGCCAGGCCCTTTGCACTTAGTCAAAGTCCCTGATAACCAGTCACTTGGCTAAAGTGTACCTTTCTGTAAACAGATGGGAAATTTCAAGGACAAGTATCAGGGCTGTTGCAGCGGAGGTGGTGCTTTCTGGCACCGCAGCTGGGTGTTCCTTTGGGAAACAAGATGTCTCAGTCAATAACAACTTCCTACTGAATGACTCAGGACCTGAGTTTCTTCAGATACATTTAAACAGTCCGTGCAGTACCCTGCAGAGCTACCAAGTAGTTTTCCCTGCGTGCCTTTGTGCTGCTGTCCTCTGCTGGTGTCTCTAAAAGAGCAGAAGATAATTGCCAAGAGAGGCTAGTGCAAGCAAGTCCTGTGTCAGGGGAATGGCTTTCTAGTAGCATTGTTATTATTTTGTCCTCTTGATAAATAGAAAAAAAGCATGTTGTGTAGAGCTTGTTGCCCTGACAATTAAATTTCATTTAAACACATTTTTGTAACTTGTAAAATGAGTACTTTGATTTTGTTTCCTTGGTTAGAGTAATGCATTTGGTTATTTCTTTACTTTTTTCAGAAAGTTTTATTCAAATAAGTGCTCTGAGGAGATCTTTCATTATGCTGATATTTTGCATCCTTGCATCCACTCACACAGTAAAGTTCTCTGGAGAAGAGACAGTGGCCTCAGAAGTAAATGGACCAGCATTTTGTACTATTGTACAAAAAACGGGTCTCCTCTTATATATCCCACAGTGGAGATGCTGGTGAATGGCTGCTCACATTCAACCTTTTATTATCTGTATCATGCTACCAGTAAAAGAGCAGAGGAGCAGAGAAGCAATGGAGCACAGCCCTGCATAGCTTCTATAATAACCAGTAGTCTGTGAAACTGGAGCCATGCTTGGCCCAGCTCTACAGAATGCTGGTGTCTCACAGGTGTGAAAACCCTGTCCACCTCACTCCTTGTTCTGGCTTTTTGAGTGTTGAAATATACACAGTGGAAGATTTATCCTTTTAGTTCTAAAATGTTTTGTTTATCTTCTCCTTCTTAGAAAATTACTCTAAGGAAGAAGTCCGCTATCCTGTGTCTGTGTCTGTGCATCTAGAGGAACAAGGAGCAGAGGGGGAGGCAGCAAAGCAGGTGAGAAACACCTCAAGATTACCTTTAAAGTATTTATCCATCTCCTGGGAGAGGGAGCAAAAATTCGTAACACTAAGCAGGTGGAACAACCAAAATGGAAGGGTTCTGGCTCTATATGTAGGCCTTGGAACAATTCCTGTTTTTCAAAAATGACCAAGCCTCCTTTGTGGGGACCTGGTTGTCAGCAACCTTTTAAGCAAGAAATGAATGAACAGTTGAGTGATCTTAATCTCCATTATCTTAATGATAATGGAGACTGGGACATTAAAGTCCTGGCTGGGATACTCCTGGACAGATGTGAAGGGAATAGCAGAACCCACTACCTCACTAGAGTCACACAAGGACTCTCAGAGGACATGGTGGGGTGCAGGAGCTTTTCCTATGCACATGAAAATTAGTGTTTTGGGATCCTTTCTCCCATCTCAAAATCATATCCTGACAGAAGAGAGGGAGGAGAAGGGGTTCAGGGAGACAATGCAGATTCCTCTCCTCTGTAGCTAAATTGTATCCTTAGGCTTTTCCTTTCTTGTTTCTTGGCCTTTGTGGTGGGTTTTGGTTTGGTTAGGTTTTTTTTTGTACTTAGATAATAATAAACCAGCAATCTGTATATAGTGTATTTCTCTTTTGAATGCTTGGCTCTGCTTTCCTACTTGCTTTTTTTGTTTTGTTTTGTTTTGTTTCTGCAGCATGGGAAAATATATAAGATGGAAAATAACCCGCATGGTTACTGTTTAATTCTTAACAACCACATTTTTAAAAATCCATGTTACAATAGAGAGGGAACATTGCAAGATGGAGGTGAGTCCTTTTAAAATTCAATTACTGGTTTAGTTTTTTTTTCTCTGATAATTTTCCAAAGCAATTATCTAATCCTTGCTGTGAAGAAGAATCATGTCCATGGTACTCCTTGGCCTCCAGAGACTGGAGTGAGTCACTTTACCAAGTGGAAATATGCCATTTCCAACATTTAGCTGATTAAAGAAGGAGCTACTTTTTGTTCTAGGAAAAAGGCATTGTCTTAATTGGTTATATGTATAACTAGTGAAGAAGTGATTATTATTCCACCTTTCCAAAATTTGATTGTTTTTATTTCTTAGCTATCATAGAAAAATATTTTAAGTCCTCAAATTCTCTTCAATTCTCAAATAAATGCTCTGTAACTTTCCTTAAAGCCTGTCTTTCTGTAAGTCACTTTTAAGATAAACAAGAGTAAAAAAGTAAAATCAGGTTCCTGAAAGGACATATCATGGATATTTTAACTCCATCCAGCCCATTTACAGGCTGCTTTCTTCCCACCTACTTTCTCTCTGCCCACAGAACAATTAGGCCACCATTTGCTGAGAAGTCTTCATAGCATTTGTGAACAGGTTACTCTGACTCCTTTCTGCATCGACCATTCTCACAGACTGAGGGACCTACTTCATTTAAGAGAATTTGTCATTCTAAAGAGGTGGCACTTCTTTAACTTGCCAAGTGTTTTTTCTTAGGCATCTGAGGCTAATATGCAATGTTAAAGCTTGCTTTAACACAGTAAACTTCACTAATTTGTACTAATACAACATAGAATCTGAAACCTGTTTTTGTTTAGATAGCATGATACTTAACCCAGCTGTGCTTAAAAAAATAAAATTAGGCAAATTAGGCATTTGGGTTTTTCTAATAGGCTTTGGCAGGCTAAGAGCCAGTCAGGTGATTTTACTGGTGGGATCTGAACACTTCTGCTAATATTTGATCCACCACACAGACACTGATGTTTCAGCATCTTCCTTGTCACTGTGTATGTTTAACAAGTTCCTTCTGATTTTTTTCCCCAGAGGCTGTGAAGAAGGTCTTTAAGTGGCTTCAGTTTGAGACAGTTGAGTACATGGATCTAGAAGGAAAAAAATTATATGAGACAGTTAAAGAATACAGCAAAAAGGACCATAGAAATATGGACTGTTTTGTTTGCTTCATTTTCTCCCATGGTGAAAAAGACAAAATAAAAGGCGTTGATGATGAGTGCGTAAATATTGAAGATATAGTCTCCTGCTTCACTGGAACTAATTGTCCTTCTCTTGCTGGCAAACCCAAGGTGTTTATCATCCAGGCTTGCCAAGGCTCTGTACATCATCCGTCTGTTACGGTACAAGCAGACTCTTCTGGCCATCTTGAGGTGGATGCCAGTCCTTTGACTTCCATTCCCGATAAGGCTGATATTCTGATTGGCATGGCTACCGTGGAGGACTACTTGTCCTTCCGCAGTCGTAGGACTGGCAGTGTTTACATTCAGTCCCTCTGTAAGAAGATGGAGTTGCTTTGCCCACAGTAAGTACTATTTCTAATTCTCGTACATTTGGGGTATTGCAGACGTGCATACTTAAGCATGCTGTGCTGAAACACAGTGGTTTGCATTTGTGCAATTAATGCTTTTCACATGCAGGACAGTGGAGAATAGTATTTATTTTAAAATTGGCTACTGTTATTCTTCTACAGATGATCCAAAGTATATGTGACTTCCCCTGGTTTTCCTGTGACAAAAGATTGTAATGCTGCAACATCATACACAAATAAGTGTGTGTATGTGTGTTTTTTGACATTTTTTGACTGAAAATTTGACACTGGACTAAAGGTGAATTTGTTGAGTGATTACACAGACAATACCCCTCAGTGTACTGAAGGCATATTTTCATTGTTGCCTTCCACCCATCCCCTGATAAATTTCTTTTAGAAAATAGAATTTCCCTTCAGATACCATTTTCTGATGGCATCCAGAAGAAGACATGGAGAACGTATAGGTTTGTTTCATCTTGGTGACGCCTTCTGGCTGTAACCAAAGCAATGCTACATGGAGGTTGCTTTTACTTCCCTCAAACGCGCTGAATTCTGTGGTTATTCAATGGAATGTGCAATTTCAATGGCAGTAGGGTGAGGAAGATACCAGCCTTCCCTGGGATACCACAGTATTGTGGCAAACACATATCACCTTCTTGGTTGAGCTGCATGTACCATGTGTTTCAATGTAACTTCTCTTCATTTTTGTTCAAGGCAGGAGGATCTCACAGCCATCCTGACAGAAGTGAACAATGAAGTGGCAAGAAGAGATTTAGAAGGATCTAAGCAGATGCCAAAGATAACATCAACACTACTGAAGCGACTGGTCTTTAAAGTTCCACAATGAACAGTAGACAAGTAAGAATACACTCAGTTAGGAATGACATCTGGAGTGGGCTTCAGCAAATTTACATGAGAAATTATCTGGATCCATGTAGTAGCCCCAGCCCTTTAAGGAGGCATGGGACCTAAATTTTCCAACTTCCATATTGAATCAGTCTTCCAACACCTGGATCTGTAGCAGTCGGGTAAGGCTGTGAAAAACTACAGATCATCAGGCTTCTTTTCCTGCAGAAGCAGTGGAGTATGTTCAGTCTGGGTTTCAAGTGAGAAAGGACTTTCAAGTAGTACTGTAAAAGTTATTGGAAATGTCAGTGAAGTCCTTTTTGTGTCTGAGTTGTTTTAAGTCCCTAAAATCTGAAAAAAAGGAAGAGATTCAGAATGCTGGATGCATTCCCAGGCAGCATGTGTAAGATTGTAACTGCCTCACCCAGAGGTGAATCCTTGTCTGTCTTTGGAAGCTATAATTGTTCATGGAAAATAATCATGGGGTTTTGGTCCTTCTGGAGCAGGATGTTATGTTAGTTTGGTTCTTTTCTTCTAAATATTTACTTGAATAAGCAGCCCAACTGTGTAAATTTTTCAATAAAAAAGGTTCTCACTTCATTATTTCTCTCAGGGCACAGTGTGTCTTGAATGACCGTGGAATACTGGAAAGAAGCTCTGTAATCATGTTTCTGTTATAATAAATTCTCTTGGGTTTTATATCACCTTGGTTTGCAGTGTGTTCCTCTTTTGGATGAGCTTTCTGAGGGACAGTCAGCATGACAAACACTTTTACTCCAGCAGAAGTCATTTTGCTCCTGTTGGAGTGTTTGTTGGCAGCCACCCCGAAGGGCAGCAACTGGAGAGATGGTCAGAAAGCAGAAGTCTTGACTGTCATGATAATGGCAGCTGATGCCAGTAGAGCCATTCAGTAACTGCTTCCTCTGTGAGAAATTTGGTGGAAGGTGGTAGCTGCTCCAGAAGTGAAATGATAGCATTTCTGTTTCTCATATTTCTGTGTCAGAGTTCAATACACTCAGAACAAGTTCTTTCAGCTATTCTAAATGAGGAAGAATTGGATATCAAATTTAATTATTTGGTATCTTTGGGGCTACACAAGATTTTGATTTGGTAGAGTAAGACAGCTACATCGGTGTGCTGTCATGACCCTGGACATCCTCAGTCATGGTGGAACATGGGTGGAAGCCACCTCAAGCCTATTGTTCTTTTCAAAGTTTCCATGTTTTATCAGTTGTCTGGGTTTTATACTTTTATGTTGGCTTGGGGTGAGCCAATCCACACCCTCCATGGTGGTCTGGCTTGCTCAGGAAGACATTATTCCTTGTTAATTGTCTTGGGGTATCTGATGATTCACAGGTGCAAATGTCTTCTCTAAAACTAAGGTCACCCTCCAATCTCCCTGGTGTTGAGGTAAATTGGACTTTATTATTTGTTCTTCCCTGATATAGTGTATTTTTTGTCCTTCTCCTCTGAGCTGTCCTCCACTGGAGCAGGGGGCTATAGAGGGTACTGATCAGTCACACCCTGTGATTTAAATTGATTTGGTACTTTGTTCTGCCTATTAAAATCCAGCCACCTCCATAGTTTACCATTATCACTTGCAGATGAAGACCTGCTAGGAGGAACAGAAAACCCCATCAAAATCCTTTAAAGAACAGCAGAAAACAGCCATACTGTGAGTTTATATGTACGTCGTGCAGCAATCAGGGGAGGAGAAAACACACTTTGAGTTTTGCGGCTCTGAGCAAAATGCAGCTGGTAGGTTTTTGCACAGATATTTATCCCTCCCACAGAGCTGAGTGGTACGAAGGAAGTTGGTTCTGCAATTTCCTGACTGTTCTTTCTCTGTAGTACAAGCTAGAGAATGGTGAGGGGCAATCACTTTTTCTCTCTGAAGGCTCTCAGCTTTGTTTGTTTTCTTTGCCTTTTCTTTGCCTTTTCTTTCCTCCCAGCTCATGGCTGGGAGGCCAAATCCAGTCAAAAGCCTAGCACTTGATTCTGTTTTGTCTTCAGACAGCAGAGGCATTGCCCCCAGAAAGTAGAGCCAGAAGTCTGGTAGGAAAGAAAAACTGGTGAGTTGAAGTCCTGCAGACTTAAACTAAATGCAGGCAAGATCAGAGTGGAGCTATTTGAGAAGGAAAACACTTAAAAGAGTTGGAGAGGACCGCTAGCTGAAGAAATAATGCTGTCCAGGGGCATGAGTCCTTGCCCAGTCATTCACATTTTGCTACTTATTATTTCAGTTTAACAGCAGTTTCCCAGAGAGCTCTTCATGCCCACCTCCTGTGGGAAGTTTGTCATTCTCTCCACCCAAATGGTTTTAGGATGACTTGAAAATGTGCTGCTCTCGGGATGGGCCGGTGGCATGTGGGAGGAGCCGGCCTGTGTTCAGCTGGCTGCCAGCTTCTCCCCTTGCATGGGCTGTGGCGAGATCCTCACCACCTGAGTATTCCCACCACCGGTGTGGGGGTTCCTTAATTCTCAAAGTGATGCAAATTCAGGTGCTGATGAGTTTGGATTGGTTGAACTAATGGCTGTGTCTGTGAGCTCCAAGATCTCCTGCAGGAAATCTGAAGGCCAGGGAGAGGTGGAAACAAAATACACACCATTAAGGATATTAAGCTGTGCAGCAGTGAGTCTAGTGCTACATTTTTCTCCAGAGGTGTTGAGTGTTCTGCCTTTTTACTCTAACCCCTAAATAACATGGGCACGTTCTCTCAGAAATTATTAAAATCTGCCTCTTTTCAACTAGAGATACTTCAAATGATGAACAGAGAATGGCATATTTAATCTGCAATTACTTCTTTGCAATGTGCTAAAAAATATAAGTGAGATCTTTGGGAATTTCCAGATATTAATTTCTGTGTGTCCTTTCTGTAAGTATGCCTTTGCTTGTCACTCTGTTCTGTTATTGATAGCCTCTGGAACTCTCCAGGCCTGAATGTGACTGGTTCTTGTGGATGCCCACCATACATTCCTAGCTAGGTGAAATGTTATCCCGGTCACATTTCCTGAGCTTGGCCTAAGTCTTCTACATTAGCTGTGTATGTGTAGCCACTTTGTGTTTAGGCCTGATTTGTCCAGGTATGTGAGTGCAAGGATAGGTCCATATGTCCTTAGAACAAGATAGGAAGATCTTATTCTAACATGTCTTGAGATGTCAGCTTATGTTGAAAAGTGCCTTGCTTTCTGGATTCCTTCCACCTTTGACCCAGCTTGCCATGCATGTAGTAACCAAATATCCTGCATAGGGTTTTGAACACTGATAAGGCACTTCTAGGATAACAATGTACAGATTTCTGTTTAATATATTGTTAAAGTGTTTTTTACTGGATTCTTGGGGAAGAAAAAGATGCTGGTTTCAAATCAGTGTTCAGCAAGAACACTGGCTCTTTATTGGACAGTATGGATATGCTGAGGGTTGCCCTTTGGCTCAAAGTGAACATTAAGGTGTTAAGGCTCGTTTTCAGAAGGATGAAATTCCAGCTGGTAAAATCTCTCCCCTCCTGTTGTGAAATACCATCTCTCCATGGTGCTGCACCAGAAGGTGAGGTGGAGGTGGTTCAGCATCCCAGGGCCCTACACCACGGCGCAGTGCCTGCTCCTGTTGTAGAACTGTCTTGAGCAGATGCGGGACGGGTAGGGAGGGAGCTGTTTTCCATGGCTGGTGGCTGCTAGGGGCCGAACGCCTGCAGGGAGCGTGCTGCCTTTTCTGACAGCAACCCAAAAGGCTCGCAAGGAAGAAGGCAAATGAGTAGTGTTATAAAAGCTTCCTTCTCCTTGTATTAAAATCGCAGTGGTTTGTGAGTGCCTGGGAACCAGAGAGAGGCGACTGCAGGAAAAGCCTGAGCAAAGGGAGACCTTTGCATCCGCACTAGCAGGCTCGAGTTGCTCAAGAATGGGCTCAAGAATGGGCTCAAGAACAGGCGGAAACGTGAGCAGCTGCGACCCAGGACGCGCCGCTCCCCACGGAACTGCGAGGTGTTTCGCTGCGGAAGTTTAAATCCAGAGGAAAGCGCCGCCCCGGGACGGGCCCCGCCTTCCATCCTGCGCGGCGGCGGCGGGGCCATGGAGCTGCCCCGGGGACGGCTGCTGGCGGTCAGCGACGAGCTGGATGAGGCCGAGCTGGCGGCGCTGAAGTTCCTCAGCCGGGAGCACGTCCCCAGGAGGAGGCTGGAAGTCGTCCGGAGCCCGCACGACTTGTTCGAAGCACTGGAGGAGAAGGGCGTACTGGAGGCGGGGAACCTGGCCTTCCTCAGGGAGCTGCTCTACTGCATCGGGCGGATCGACCTCCTGGTTGCCCACCTGGGATCCAGCCGGGAGCAGGTGGAGAGGGAGCTGCGGGCGCCGGGCGGGCCGCGGGTGCCGCCCCTCAGGTGGGTGAGGGCGCCGGGCTGCGCTGGGCCGGCGGCTCGCCTCGTTCTGTCCGCGACAGCCGTCACTCCTCTCAACACCAGGCTGAAGGGTTTGACTTCAGCCGGTCCTGGGACTTGTGTCCTCCCTCCGGAACTGAAAAAAAGGGGAGTATGTGCTGGGGTGACAGCAGACAAGAGGAGCGGGGCAGTAGTACGGAGTTAAATTGTGCTCGGAAACGCGATGAAACAACGCCCTCCACTTCTTTCTCTATAGATACTTGCTCTTCCAGCTGTCTGAAGAGATCACCGAAGATGAGCTCATGTCTTTCAAGTTACATTTGGTCGAAGAATTACCAAAAAGCAAGCTAACCAATGATACTGTAAGTATCTCTTTCATAGCTTTTAAAAATTATTACTATAATCCACAGAGGAAATTGGGTTGCTCATGGCAGAATGAGCGTCACTCTTCTTTATGGTGTCACTCTTACGGTGCAAACACCACAAGAAAAAGGGTGCCCCTGGGTGCATATAGGGCTTGTTTGTGGTGGTGTTGGGCACAGCTTTGGCAGCAGTGTCACAGCCAGCTTTGCCAGGAGTGCCAGGCACTGAGGCCATCACATCCAAGCACCACACGGGACTCAGGGCACTGAGTGGCTTTAATCAACAAAAAAGTGATGAGCACATTTACTTATATTGCCCAACAGACTTTTCTTTCTTCTTTCTCAGTCATTATCAAATACATAAAATAACCCACTGTGGATATTATTCTATGATTTTCTTTCTCTTTTTAAATGCAGAAAATACAGATCTAGGCAGCAGATTCTTCTCAAGGCTAAGGAAAATGAGTTGGAATTTACTGGTAGCCTTGCAGGAGATCCAGTGCTTTTATGCTGTCCCAGCCTGTGGTTCTGACTCCTTGGTACTTTGTTTTATCTAATAAAAGTTTTGAGGATTTTCCTTCCTTTCTTAGAGGGGAGACTGAGAGCTGTTCTAGTAAATTCTTAGGGTGACCACTGTGCTCTGCCACTCACTGCTGAGTTTCTGTCCTTTGGGTCCCCTTTTGCTTCAGTGCAATCTCTACACCGTCATGTGAGGTTATACCCTTTCTGCCAGTGCTTAAGATGATCACTGCAGTGATTCTTCTGTTTCAGTTGAGTGCAGGATAGCCACTGAAAGTTGAATGAAAGCAATCATTAAAAATATTGTTACATATTCCTGTATGACCACTGTCAGATGTCCTGGGTTACATCTTTATTAGATCTTGTCACCTCTGAGCTACAGAAGGGAAATTAGTATGTTTTGAGAAGATGTTGGTACTTAATAGTACTTGTAGGTTTTGTTGAACTAGGATTAACTGCTCAGCTGAGTTCTCACCTGAGTTCCCAGTCAGCAGGATTGACTCTGTGGGTAACCTGTGCTGTCACTACATTAAAGCTTAGGTGTGCATGCTGCAGCTTCACTCCCAGTGACAGTATGGAGGTGCCCTAAGAGCAAACTGCCTTTCTCATTACCCAGACAATGCTCGACATTCTCACTGAGATGGAGAAGAAGGGCCTTCTGGGGAAAGACAACCTAAGTATGCTGAAGAATCTCTGTGAAAAAATTAACATCAGCCTGTGGAACAGAATTGAAGATGGATTAAACCTGTTTGGTAAAACAGAACAAAACAGCCTCTTCCCCACAGTTATTCCTAAAGTGATGTACAGGTATTGTACAGAACTAATCATGAATGCTTTGCAGGCCAAAAAGAGATGCTCATCACAGAGGAAGAGAGGGGCAGCACAGGACGCCCCGAGGGACATCTGGTGCCATCTGTAGCACCTGATCCTCCTGGCAGTTTTAATGATTCTTCCCAGGTAAGTTAGTTTATTTCTTAGAAACATCATTATTTTGTCTTAGAAGAGCTCACTCCTCCATGAAGTGAACAGTTGTTCTAAGACCAGTTGTTAAAGGCACTGTCTGGAAAATGAAGAATGCACAACTCTGCATCCTTTATTCTGAAGCTGTGTCACAGGCACAGCTGCTGCAGTGTTGTACATCAGAGACATCTGCAAGGGTAGCAAGGTAGGCCGAGTTTATGATACCACGAATTAGGCAGTTGGCAGCTGGCTTGGCACAGAGATGTGAGTGAACAGAGCACCCCGTGTGGGCTGAGCCTGACTCTGGTTGTCGAGCAGGGTGCTGTCCTGCACAGACTGCTAGAGGCAGTGGGGTGGGCACTGCCAGGCCCTGGGTGCAAAGCTGTTGAGGGAGAGCTGCCTGGAGAGGAGGGCAGCTGGCTTTGTACCCTGCTCTGCCACTCTCAACAGCTAAGGAGCACTTGGAAGAGAGTGCAGGAGTTTCACCAGGAGTCTTTCTTTTCAGCTGCTTGAAGCTTACAAAATGACCAGCCGACCCTGTGGAGTGTGCCTGATCCTGAATAATCACAATTTTGCAAAAGCTAGGGAAGGAGTGCTGAAACACAAACACATGAAGGATCGGAATGGAACAGATGTGGATGCAGGTACAGCGAATGTTAAAGATGACTTTGCGAATCTTTAAAAATAGAAACCTTTTTTCTCTTTCTAAAGGTCTGGATTTCAGTCTTGCCTTTCTAGTATTATTTTTGTTGTAGTGACTCAGTTGGGTCTGTTTACTGTGCTGACAAGTCCTAATCAACTCATCAAGTCATTAGTGCTTGACACTGAACAATTCACTTGCATTTTGCAGTTTTAGTGAAGCAGCACCCTGAGCCTGGACTTTACAAGCTAGGCTAGCTTTTCATCAGCCTTATGCATACTAATTCTAAAATATGCAGAGATATGCAAGAAAACCTTTTAATGACAGTTAAGGGAACTCACTAGAGATATGATTAGTGATTAGACTACTAGAATATTTTCAGACCAGGAATGTAACTATGTGGATGTAGTCATGTAGCAGATGACCAGTTCTGTCCAGAAATACAGTTTGCAGTTGTGGAGTCCAACTTTCATTATAATGCAATGTCTCCAATTTCCCTTCTCTTTGCTTTCCAGTGGCTCTGAGGAATGTCTTTAGCAAGCTTCATTTTAGAGTAGAAGAATATAGAGACCTCACTGCAGAAGAAATCCGTAAGACTGTGAACATCTTCCAGAGTGAAGACCATGAAGACAAGGACTGTTTTGTTTGCTGTATCCTGTCTCATGGGAAAAAAGGCATTATATATGGTGTTGATGGGCAGGAAGTACCTATCCGGGAACTGACCACTTCTTTTACTGCACAGAATTGCAATTCACTTGCTGGAAAGCCAAAAGTTTTTTTTATTCAGGCCTGCCAAGGTGATGCTTTCCATAAAGGGGTGACCATCGAAACAGATTCTGGAGAGCAAGACTCTTCAGTAGAGCAAGATGCGAGGTTTCAGCTCGACTGCATCCCTGCAGAGGCAGACTTCCTCCTGGGCATGGCCACCCTGCAGGATTACGTCTCCTACCGGAGTCCCAGGGAGGGAACCTGGTACATACAGGCACTGTGCCAGCACTTGGCGTACAGCTGTCCTCGGTACCTATGTTTCCATAAGCTTATTTTTGGCAACACCTGGATTTTCCTTCTGGATGACAGGAATTTGATTTAGATGCAGAAGCAGATGATATGCAGTGGGAATGCTCGCTCAGAGTGAAAACAGTGATGTAGGACAGAGCAGCACCATGCAAACTGTTCACAGCAACTTAGGGAAGTGCTCTGAAGCCTGTTATAATCAGGAGCCGTTAGCACTGCTGTATATCAAGCTAGTGAGAATGTTATTTTGCTATGTTAACTGCCTAATACAAACTGTACTTATGTCTTTGCAGAGGGGAAGACGTTCTCACCATCCTGACGGCGGTAAATGAAGAAGTGAGCAGAAAAACTTGTGACCGGGACGCAAAGAAGCAGATGCCACAGCCCAGTTTCACACTGAGGAAGAGGCTTGTCTTTCCTGTCAACTAAACTGGAGGGAACTGCATGGCAGAGGGAGCTGCTGCAGCCTGCAATTGGCTGGTTTCAGCTCAGAATTCAAACACATCAGACTTTCAGTGTCTACTCTTAGCAGAAGAGCAGGTATTTTTACTTGAAAATACAGCTGAGGAGAAAAAGCCTTAAGAAATTTGTATTAACATATTAATTTGTATTAACACTTCATATTTGAGAACATCTCTGAGCTGGTCTGTGATTTATCTCTGATTTATCTCTGATTTATTTAGCTGATCTCTTTCAGTGGTTAAAATACATTCAGTGTGCTCTTAGCAGCTGTACCACATTGCTATTGCTTTGACAAGGTATTTTTACAAAGCAACTTTTAGAAGACAACCATTACAAAGCCTTGTGTACTTTATGCAAGATTTACCTTTGCAAAATAAAGGGAGGAGTGCTGTAAATTTTACAGGATATAATCAGCTCACATCAGTATGTTTTGTTACTTGTCCCCATCACTTAGAATCATTCATTCTTAGTGGCTTGGTACACTTAAAAGATAAAGTTAAGCATTTGTCATCTGGCATCCTCACCAGGATCTGTCTGTGACCTGGATTTCAGAGTATCCTCTACACAGAGTAGTCTCAACAGTGAAAATCAGTTGGTTTAGTACAGCTTCATGGTTGAAGATGTCCAGTTACCTTATGTTCACTTACCTTGCTGATCTTTGAGTCTTTGTTCTAGGTGAGTACCCATCTCCGTAAAACATTTTATATTGCCTCCTGTGGCAAGCATGCACACAGAACTGCTTCAATGTCTACCCCCATCTGTCATAAATCTATAGGGCTCACATCAGCTACTGAGATGGAAAAACAACCATGGTGGTATTGGCCAGTGCTGCAGTGCTAACACTGTGATGCTAGAGGAACACACTAGCTGCCGTAAAAGAGGGGAGGAAAAGACCCCAAAGCACCACCCATGCACAAAACCCCCCGAAGTACCAGAAAATGTGAACAGATTCATTTAAAGTGAAGCTCAGCATTTAAATACTGTCTAAATCAATTTATTGGCTTCTAAAGCCACCACTTCAGCAGATACCAACTCACCTCACTAAGCTTGTGTACAGTGTAACAATCACTATAAATTTTAGCCACAAAAAGGCCTGATTTTAGGTTTGTTATAGAACACTGTAGTAGAGAAGATGACATCTGGAACAAACCACAGAAGATCAGCAATATACTGAAAAATGGCATCTTATACATGTTTATTATCAAATTTACATTCCACTATGAAACAACAGTAAGTGCAAAAAGCAGATGGAAAAAAATACCATGAAAATCCCAGACTCTTCAAACAGTGTGTGCAATCCCCTCATGTAACAGCCAAATGAAGCCCAAACACAATTATTCTCCTTCCCTCTCTGTTGCTGTCTGACTGCAGTAGATGTTTAACTTTGATCCCAGGTATTTTGAGCGTGCAGGTATCACTGAGTTTATCAAACACTAACAGTGAAACTAGAAAGCTTTATGTTTGTGCTTTAAGACAATTGGAATAAGGTAAGTACAAGAATTCCCTTCTGTCTCTTGTAACTTGCACAAGCATGGGTAAGTCCTTTCTAGCATCCGTGTTTGACTCAAACCTGCAAGGTAACAGAACCCTGCCACAATGTAATTCTCCATTTTTCCTAGGCCTACCTATACTCAAACAAGAATCTGGTGCAGGATGTCAGCCACGCTCATTTGTCACCTCTCTTGTGGGAGACAATGAAAGCCAGATCATTCCTAGAATCATGGTAACTTCTAAAATGTTCTCAGGAACACATGTTATTAAAGAAAAGTTTGTCTTCTAGGTTTTGGCACAAAATGGTAAACTTGGAAGGAGTATCAATTTTCCCTGTTACTGCAAGCCACACATGTATATCCAAACTGTGCATGACCATCCAAAGGCATAAATGCATGACAGAATTTGAACAACACTGCACCACAGCATCTACCAATTGGGTAACACACACAAACACCATGGTATAGAAGTTCTTCCATTTTCTTTTTGCCTTATGTAAAGTATCTGATGACACCCCTCCTCAGCTACAGAACAAACTGACCTCTCAACATCCACAGCATTGTTTGAACTGAGCCAGTTTATATTGCTGGGCTATGGAATAGGGAAGTGTCCCCGAGAGAAACATGCATTTAATTTATATGCTTGTAGATTAATTTTACCTGAACCATGGTCTGCCAAAGGAATTCTGCCTTAGCTGATTTGCTACTCTGCTGATCCAATGCCTGGAGTTATCTTATGAAGCCAGTTAGAAACACAGTGTAATACCTTCAAAAATTTATCTGTAGCTCAGGTATTCCTACAATAAACACATAAAATGGACGGACTTTTGACATGCTACACACTCCTCTGTTGATACCAAACTGTCTAAGCTTTTGCTATCTCATTTCCCTGGAACTTGCAGGTACACAGCAGACATACCTGTCTCAGGCCCTTAGAGACCAACATTGCACTCCCTCCTTTCACTCTTACCTTATGTAGCTAGGCAAGACACCATGCACGGCTAAGTACCAACAAACATAAATACTTACATGAAAAAATTAAATATTTTTCATTTAAAAAACAAATTTAACCCGTATATAGTCTTTTAAATAAAATTCACCTTTTGTAAGTGTAAGATTTTGCTTAGAAAGCAAAAGGCAACTCCAGGAGTTCCGGAATATTTCTGTGCGCTGCTGACAGACAAGCTTCTGCTAAGAATCCCTGTGCAAGTTTGAAGTGGTTACTCCTTTTCCTTTTACAAAAAAAAAAAATATCAGAGAGTCATCACAAGATCTTTAGAACTGTAAAATCAGAAAGGCCACATTACAAATTTCCTATAAACAAGGTTGAGAAACTTTCTTTTCCTGCCTGACTCCACTCACTCCTGAAGCTACAAGGGTCATTATGGAGGATGTGCCTTACAGCAAATGCAAATCAGTGTAATTGCACTGATGCTTCACACCACACCCCCAGACAGCTGCCAGCTATACTCCACTTACATGGTAACAGGAAAGGTAAACTTAACTGTTTAATCTAATTGTAATGGAAACAAATAATTTTATAATGTTGATAGGTACACTGAAAATTTACATAAAGACTGAGAAGCTGTTTCTATTCAGGTCACTAGCAAAGACAACTTTTTCTTAAATTACACAAAACATCTGTTGTAGATTGTTCACTTATGATTAGAACCTTGGCCAGGAAGGAATCAAAAAAGCAGCATGGGCAGTAATATTTTGATGATTAACACTCAGAAACCAGGTTTCTAAAATGAAGTTCTTTTTTGAGTTGGAAAGTCTGCCTCAGCTGTGTTCAGAACCACACTCCCTCACTGATCACTGGATTTCAATATTCATTAAAATGCTACAAATACACCAGTTTTTTCTTCCTGTTTCTATATAAAGACTGGCAAATTTTGCTCTTAATGAAATCTTTTAAAGAAAATCCTGCTTAAAATGAGAAATAAAAGAATTGAAAAGCATAAAGTTTACTGGAGAACTCTCAGGTGTACAGAATGTGTACTTGGCAAGACAAGAGGCAGTTTTCTGAACTTCCAACACTTTCCTTGAAGTAAATGCTCTCCATTTAAGTCTTTAAAAATAAACCTTGAATCAAGCACCTAGGGTTTATTTCCTTTTGCAATGCTGAAATGTGCCTGAGATATTTGTGTGTGTGTGCACAAAACTATCCTCATTTAAATAGATGCACACAACATTTTGGAAAGATTTCTTAGCTTGACATTTTCACCCCAATACACACTTTCCTGCTTCTTAAATTCTTATTCATTGCAAATTTCTCTGTGTGAGCAGCCTCTGGAAAGAAATTAACTTCTGTTAATACCTCACTAAGACAACTGCACTCTTTCAAAATATAAATCCCTGTGTTTGTGAACTGAAGTATTACTTTCTTACACAGAGCTAAAGGTTCTCTCCTCTACTTCTCAAAGTGAGGAGGAGTTCAAAAGAGCACAGTTTCTGAAATGGAAAACAAAAGAATAAAAAAAAATTCCAAGTTTTCATATTTGTTTGCTACAGAGAGGAACTTGGGCTGATAATGCTGGTCAGACTGACTGTCATTTTAACACTATATTTAAATGATGTAGCCTGACTGCAAACAACCAGTAAATACTATGGGTGTATGGTAGAAAAAAATAAAATCCCTACACATACAGGTTAAAGGGTTAAAACACTGAAAATATCTACAATAGTCTTCACTTCTGACTAAGTTAAGATAAGATGCTGAAGGGGGTCTTGAAATAAAGCTTTGGTTTTACCTTTCTATCTCCCACAAAAACCTTCTTCCTCAAACCCAAGCAATGTTCCTTTGCTCCTTGGTCCCAACGCTTGCCTCTCCCACATTTCAACATGCACGTGCCTTCTCCAACTCTTCTGTAACACACCTAACAATGCCTGTACTGGATGTTCATCCCTCAAATTATTTACTGTGCTCTATGTCAAACACCTTTCAGGCCAGTTAGTTTTCCTTTAATATATCCATTTTTGATGACTGTGTGCAAACAGGAGCTCCCAGTGCTCCAATCATGGCTGGAAGACTCTGGTTTCTTCTCAGTCCTGCCATTAGGTTGCTACCTGCATTTAAAAACCCAGCTGAGTCCTGCCTCTGCAGCCCAGCCTCTGGCCCCTGACTCTTGCCATGGTCCTGTGTTTCAGGAGGCTTGATCACCCTGGCAATGCCCAGCTTCTTCAGTCTGTCCACGAGGTTCATCTTCCACTGGCCTACGTCTGGCACGTTACGGGAGGGCTTCAGGCCATACATTTCCTGTAAGAACGTTTCTGCTGGTCGAGAAGCCAGGAAATTCTCGGAGTGATGCACTCGAGGCTCAAACAGTGGAGGGGAAGGACAAGGTGAACGTGAAGGAGAATTTGGTGGAGTAGAAGGAATGGGAAGAGTTCGAGGGGGTCGTAGCAAAGGCGGTTTTTCTAACATGGGGCTGTCGTAAACCTTGGCAGAGATGCCTCGTTCTTGCAGAAGTTTAGCCAGGCTGCTTGTGCTGCTGAAAGTAGTAGTTGAGTCTCCTCTGTTGGTGAGAAATTCTCCAATACTGAGTCTGTAAGGAATGGCTGGAGTGCTCACTACTGGTTTTCCAGTACTGCTGCCAGTATTCCCCAATGAAAATGAAGCACCCATGGAGCTGAAAGAAAATAAAAATTAAAGACAGAATATACACACATTAGACATTTTTATACCTGCTCTTCATTTTCCTTTCTAGTATACAGAAGACTCAAGAAAAACCTTAACTACTGCTATTAGCTGTGACAGCTTCAGTACTCAGAATTATTGTTCTGCAAAGTACCAATGAATTTACCTTCTGTGATCACTTGTACTCTATTAGAGAGAATATTAAGACAGTTTTCCAGTTAATTTAAAAAAAGTGTAACAGAAACAGAAAATAAATTATCATGGAATCTTTTTTTCCACAGTAGCTATATGATACAAGGCATCTGCTACTTAAGAGTTAAAATTTACTTCAAGTTACCTTAACCTGTTTTAACTCTCAGTCTAGAGAATTCAGAGTTTCCCTTTGTAATTAGAACTATATTTATTAGTAACATCCTACATGTTGCCTAACTGCCTTAGTATTTTTTAAAACTGGTCAATGTATCGAAAGCCAGAAAGTAACTGTTTAATCCTATGCAGCAACATTTAGGATGTCAGTAGTCCTCATACCTGGGAGTAACTTGCGTGACATCAGATGGGTGAAGGATCCTACAGGTAGTGAAGGTAAATGTGGAATTTGTTGAAGATAGACACTTCCCTGGATTTGAGGCTGCAATGTGAAGAATTTACATCCATTGAGGGTAAAAATAAAGACATACAAGTATGAATCAAAGTTTAAGACAATGTTATCATCACTGCTAATTTTTTGGAGTCCTTTTTTTTGAAGTAAAGAAAAAAAACAACAAAGACACCATTACCATACAGTCGAACACTTTCCATGGAGAAAAAGACACTGCTAAATAGAATCAGGAAAAAACACTAACCATGCTTCTTACCAGTGAGTGGTACTGCTGCTGAAGTAATAGGTGGCAGGAAAATCCCTGCCACTGGCTTTGCCAATGCAGAATTCTTTTCCTCCGGCAAGGACTGTTGCGCTTGAAATGTTATACCTCCTTCACCCTCTTCCTCATCATCTTCCTCCAGGTCAGAGATGTGGTGCACAGTATCATCAGACAGAGGGGTAAAGCCTTTAGTAACAACACCTGGTCTTGGGTCTAGAATGGTGCCTAGGTTGGGTCGAGCAAGCTGCTGCCAATGAAAAAGGGTCTGAGATCCTGGTGTGACAAAAGAGAAGAGACTCAGGGAGCCATTACCTACTACTGTATCGACTTACAAGAATGCCGTATGAAAACAAGTGCAGCTGGCTGGTGCCCACACTGTGATCCACACATCCACTGGATGGCAATGCCGAGAAGCAGCCTAACACTTAGCACCCTCCAGGAAAGCCAAACAGAAAGCGACGCTGATGAGCTTGCTGGCATGGAGCCTACCAAATACTACTGCTTCCTGTTACTGCACATCATACCTAGCTATACACATGATGATTTAGCTGGCAAATATAAAATCCTTTTCTGCTAATGAGAGAAGGAAGGTCATCCTCTTACCTTCAATGGGTTTGACAATTTGCAATTTCTCTGGTAGGAGAACACGGAGATTACTAGAGCTGGCAGAGAGATCCGTGAATTCTGAGTTTGTACTTGGGGAAAAAGAGCTTTCTGTTGGTGTACTGCAGCCACTAGCCTCTTCTTTCTGCTCAGCCAGCAAATGCATTTTTCGGTCCCACTCGTCCTCAAAGAACTGCTTCTCACTCAGGTAGTTCTGACGACGCAGGGAGAGCCTGTGCAGAGCTGTGACCAGGTCATTGTCTCCAGGGGTTCCTGGCTGGCCAGGACTGTGAGCGTCTCTGTGAGAAACATCAAATAATAATAGATATTAAGCCCATTAAATTAACTATTTCTCTATTAAACAGCAGAAGTCCAGTCTGGGTTTAGTTTTGAACCAGTTCTTTTCAGAAGAAGGTAACGGGCTGTGCTTCCTACTTCAGACTCTTCTCAGAGCTGCTCCCAGGGACCATCCGTGCTTGGCTCTCCAAGTGGTGCACGCCAGACTGGAAGGGCTTTGCTGTCATAACAGCACTTGAGCGATTTGATCCAGGGATTGGCAACGGGGCAGGAAAGGAAGGGGAGCGACCACGGATGGTATTAGCAACCTTGACAGTGTCAAACACTCGTTTCTGCTGACCCCTGCAAAAAGACAAGCAAACAAACGTGGCTTTCATAAGCAAAAAAGATATAATAAAGAAAAATCTCTGAAAAACAAGTCTGAAAAGTCTGCAGAGACCTCACTAAAAAGATGTTCAGAAAAACATGATTGCCTAACACACTCATGTGTTCAGGAGGTCCACTCTATTAAGTATCAGAATTACCACTTCTTTACCTGAAAGACCTGAACCTCTACTGATAACTGCTCCAGACTATTCAGAAGTATATATTTTATTTCTTTAATTTGTATATGCTTTCAGAAACACATATTTAGTTTATTACTTCTTGCTCAGAATTATGAGATCCAGGAACAAGGTCTTCAGGGTTTTGAAAACTGTTACGTGTCTTTCCTATCACGTATCTTAGCTATAGGGTCATTTGTCCAACAATTTTTCTATAAGCATTAAGAGAGATAAAACTAGTCCTGTGCATCAGAGAATTTGGATCAAAAATATCTCACAAATTAAAGAAAGAAATTACATCCTTTTAGCAATTCCCAGCTTCTTCACAGAATCAAATAAGAAGAGCAGGTTTCAAATTTGAAAATATAACCAAATACTACAAACTTTTTTTTATTTACAATGAAAACATTATAGAGGGAATATATGCATTTATGGAGTCCCAGAAATCAGTTTCACCTAAATTTACACAAGTCTATGGAAAAATATCCAAATAGCACATAGAAATCTGAAAACATACCTTTGCTTGGAGAGAACAGATTCATCACCCTGACTCAATTCCTTCCGCATTGTCCCTTCAATTTCTGCTGCAAGGGAATCCTAGAGAAAAATGGAAACCGTAAGAGTTGACAAATTAGATTCAAGTCTGACAATTTTAGCAGAAAATATCTGTAAAATTACTTTTAACAATCTGCATTTGTTTGTCCAGTATCAGTAAGCTTTGGACAAACCGTTCTGCCTCTGAAGGAAGGGCATGTGGGACACTTTCTCACCATAACTACACCCATGTGTAACCAGGATGAGTTCAGTTTTCATTAGCAGCATCTGCTTTTATTTTGTGTTTCTTTATGTACTCTGTATGTCGGTTACATTAGTTAGGCTTCAATTTTGGAGCACTTCTTACAAATGTACACGAGTACACACAGAGCAAGCAACCAAACCCTGAAGAATTCCCAGATATTTCGAGTACGTGAGATGCTGTGCTTCTTAAAAAAACACTGTTGAGTTATAAAATTCACACAAACATCAAACAAGACTGTCTTAGATTGCAAATGCCAATTCCCTTATTAAACAGAAATGGCATATAAAAAGGAAAAAATAATTGCAGTCACAATGTGTCAAGTGAACAGTTAGTTTCCAACTAATTTCCTAAATTTCTCACAACTGTATACACTGAAGAATTGAAAAACCAACAAATCAGCTCCTTTGCCTACTACAAATAAATTCTGGCTGCAGCTCATGTTGTGCTCCTAGAGCTGCTCACTGCCACAGCTGGTGTGTGCCATGCTAGAGGTGTTGGTTACCACAGGAAATGCTCCATGGCACTGCGGGTGGCAGAGACAAGCGACAGAGCTGGCTCTGCTGCGCAGCAACTTCACTTCTTCCTGGGACTCGTGCAACATCCCCAGACACTCTGCATTCCGATCCTGCAAATCATGGAGCTGGAAGAGAAGAGAGCCCATCACATGATCTCTTCAGAGAAAAGACAGAGTGAAACTGACTGAACTCCTACAGTAACCCAGAATGGCTGATTCAACACTGTAAGATTCTTCCAGCTGCAGGGCACATGCCCACAACTGGAATGGACAACAGTCAGCACAGCACCCGTAGCGGTTCTAATGACAAAGCACAAAGATTCAAAAGAGGAAAAGGTATGATGAAATTCAAAGGAAAATACATTGAAAAAATGCAAATACACTAACTACTGATGCAAAAGAAGCAAAAAAAGAGAACTGCCTTATAATCTAATGAGCCACAGTACTGCTGACATAATCAATAATATTCACACTAAGGCACTCTTTTTTTCATAACTAAGAATAGTAAGACCTCTCTGTTTGAAACATGCTCCCTGCCTTTTATACTCCTGTGAACTACAAAAATATTTGTGTAGGCTTAAGTAAAATAATTATTCTTTTCCTCCTATATGACTCAAAACAATGAAAGATTAAAATCCTACATAATTAAAAAGCAGTAGTTACGCTCTCTCTCTGTTTTCTTTTCTCCTGTATTCTATCCCAAACATTTATCTAAATGTATGTTATAGAAGTCATAAGTACCTCTGCTGTCAGTTGTCTCTGAGCATCTTTAGAGGCTTGTAAGTGAAGTTTCAGCTCCTCCTTCTCAATCACATTCTGAAAGCACAAAACGGTGCACGTCAGTTACTCAGCGGATTTCCCCAAGAGACTGATCCTCTGCCAGACCTTCCTGAACAGCCACTCTCTTGCAGTGCAACCCTGTGGCTTGCCAAGTAAATTTTTGCCTGCTGTAAGCACTGGCATGTACATGCTGCCCAGACACCTGCGTGCACACGGACACTTTATCAGCACTCCCTTACTTCTTTGAGTTTATGCTGAAGATCAACAATCTGGGACAAAAGGGATGAGATCTCTTCCTGGTAGCGAATCACCTCCTCACTCTTCTCTGACAACTCCTCTGTTATCCTGGAAATCTGAGCATTTGTTTGCCCTACAAAACACAAGAGGAACTTAGCCGACCTTTTCTCCCACAAAAAAAAAAACAAAAACAAAAAAACCAAAAAAAACCCAAACTAAACCTAAAACCCAGAAAGGATGAGTGAAAGTCTACAACAATCTGCAAAACCACCAATACTCTTAGGAAATCAATTCATAGTACATAAAAGAAGGTGCCTTAGAACATCCATAAGGAAAAGACTAAGTGGGGAAGAGGAGGAAAAAGAGTTAATTTCAAATGGAGGTGTAACATACTAAGCATGCAGAATCTGAAATACACATGACCAGTATGTGAAATGACCAAAATAAAATAATTTCAAATGACACAATGACTCATGACCACGGCCAGACTTGGAATATGCTGGGAAAGTCGGGTTCTGAATTAATCCTGTTTTTAACTACCATTGTAAACAAAGACATTTTGTCAAACCTTTGTCAAACTCTTGATCCTGGTCTCTATCTATTCCCCAAAGATCCACGGAATACAGTTCCCTGATTCTTTTTTTTTTTTGGCAAGCACTTCACAAAGTGAGATAACAAAGCAACTCCAAGAGCTGAAATATTTTTTATGGAGTTAGCCTTGGTTTGTACACTTGCCCCAAAACCGCTGCAAAGTCATAAGAAAGTCTGATCAATCTTGCATAAAGGTCACACTACAACTTTAGTGCTTGTTGTACCTCACACATTTACTGCGGAACAAGGCCCTGCTTATGGGCCTGTGGTCATTTAAACTCAGCCAGATACCTTTCTCCTGAAAATGCAAATTTTAAAGCTGTAGGCAACACAGCTTTAGGAGAAGATTCTTTCTGTGAGTCTAAATTACATAGCATGCCTACTCATGCCATAGAATTTAATAAAAGTGAACTCACAGACATTCTCATTGAAGGAAAATAGGAGAGCGTATCTAACTCCTATTTGCATATTTTCTCAGCAGGATCAGAGTAAATTAACCAACTAAGTATCAATTCATAGTATTTTATGGCCATCTGTAACAAGAAAAATAAAGCAGCAACCCAGTCTTCTTTATGGTGGTTGTATAGGAAAAAAAAAATCTTAAATATAATTCAAGGATATCATGCACAAAGGAAGTAGTACACATCAAATGACTACAGATAAAAAAGGTATTGTTCTTTATTGCTTCAGAATACTTAGCAAGCATTTATGGAAGAGTAGCTGCAATTCTTTGCAAATAAGCAGTCTCTAAGCAAATACAAACTACTGCTCTAACCAATTTAAGCCACTTGCTAATTTAAATGCTTTGGTTCATAATACATACTAATGTGTTCATCATTTTAAGAGTCAGTACATGATTAATTTCAGTATCAAATGTGATGACTGTACAAGAAGAATATTTTGTTCATTTTCTAGTGTCTGTAGGCTTCAGTTTAGGAAGTTTATGGACATTACCTTTTGTGTTCATTTTCCCCTTCTAAACATGACACACAGCTGAATTTGAATGCCAGAGTGAAACTTGATGAAATACAGAAACAACCTTGCACTTGGGCAAAGGGCGAGACTTCAATGATTGGCATAAATTACTGAAGCTCATTTTTGGATTCAGGGTTAACTAAGAAGGTGCAGGCAGTAGGTATTTCACCTACCATTCTGCCATTGCAAAACACAGCCTGGATACTCACGGAGTTCTTTGACACAGTCATTGACCAGCTGCTGTTCCTTCTCTTCGTATGTAATGGTTTCTGACTTCAGATGGCAAGCCTTTGAGAAAATTATTCATTTATCAATAACAATTTCGCCTTATCTATAATGTTATAAATTTTTACTTCTAAAATTCTTGCAACTAAAGAGTCTCTCCTCTCTCTTTAAAAATTCTATGCAACTGTGTTTTCCACCATAACCTGTTTCCCAGAATTTTACAGGTGTTTTGAGTGAAAGACAGACAGACACATGAACAAGGCCTGATCTCTTGGCTCTAATAAAAAATCGTTGCAAAAAGATGTAATTTGGAAGGGAAAGTGAACCAAGACAGAAATCAGAAATAAGCAATTTAATTTGCTTAAAAAAACTTAAGTTAGAAAAAAAAATCCTGGAAACTGACTGATGTTAGCCAACTCTCTTATAGCACTGAAAAGCTCTTGGTAGAACAGCTTTTCTCCATATTCCCAACTTGTCTATTTAGACTAAATTTTTTGGGCCAGAGACTGAGTATCACAACGTATCTAGACAATATGAAGCACTCTAGATTCCCACTTCTCTTTTGATTGTGAGGATGGTAATAATAAATTCAGCACAAACAAATCTTCTATACTCAGGACTGTTTGCCAGTAAGGGACTCATGCTGTAAAACTCAGCAAATGGTTTAAAATATTATCCCAGTAAACAGTACATTTACACAAGTGCAGGCAAATACACTTCTTTACACAGTGCTATCACATGAAAATAAATAAAAAAGCAAACAGAGGCTCATTGTAATTGAGGCTATTTCAAGTCACTGAAGGTTACGTTATATCACAGAATGATTAAAGCCCTGGCTGGTCTGTAAACCTGTGTAATCATATACAGGCTTAGGAGCAATATAAAGGCAATCTTAATTATCCTACAGCACTACTAACGTATCCAGGTGTCTTAGGGAGTTTTAGGAAGAATGTGCATCTCAGGCTGAGTATTTTGGAGACAAAACAAGGAAAGAAGTACATTTTGTTGACATTAAAGGAATCTAATCTAGTACTGGTATAACAAGCTTATACTGAGACAGGCTCACATAAAAAAAAATCAAAACACCACATAGACACACACAAACAACCCTCACCTTTCATACGAGCAACATCACCTTTTCTTAAAAGTAACAAAAAGAACCCAGTTTTAAACAATGTCCTATTTTACAAGTTCCTCTCTTCACTACCAAAGACAAGACACTGCATCCGTAGATTCCGTTTCTTGCAACCTTCGCTGTTGGTTCCATTTTATAGCCATTTTTTGTCACGCCATTTAGTCTCTATCTTTCTAATGGCACAGCTAGTGCCTACATTCAAGTTTTTTACACACCAGAGAGCAGCTGAAACAGAGAAACTAATCACATAGTCACAACTAAGTGTGTCTTTAAAATAATTTAAGTGGAAGCTTATTAACCCTTAAGTATCTTCTGACAAAAACAATGGCAACAGAATGGAATTCCCCAAATACTCCTGCTCATTGCAGTCAGATTTTTATCAAAACAAACTGCATGAGCTTGAGGGCCTGATGTGTCCAAGTACTTTTGCTGGGTGCTTACATATGTTCCCATGCTTTTTCATGTATCACAACTGCACTGAGAGCAGATTGCCAGAGAACTCTGGAGACAATGAGGAATGAAGGAAACAGAAGGATGTGAGCATGGAGGGAAAGTGCTCTGCAACGATTTGCATACAGTGACACAAAAGAGCCATGTGCTTCAAGAGAAGCCCTGATGCAGGATTTTGAAGAGCCTGATTCGTTCCACAGGCAGCACATACAGCACACGCTGTCAGCCGGATGTACCTTGGATCGCAGAGCCAGGTTCTCCTCCTCCAGCTCTCGGAGTTTATCCTGCAGGACATCCAGCTGCAATGGATCATGGGAGACAGTGAAAGACTCGTTGAAACGCAGTGGTGTGGAACAGCTGGAATCTGTCTCGCTCTCCTCAGAAGCAATGGAAACAATACGCAGGAGGTCATCCTTCTTTGACAGCTCATGCTGCAGTTGGTTAACCTGGGACAAGCGAAGATCACCACCACGTGAAATACACTTCACATAGACAATATCATACTGTATTATTTATGCAGCCTCTAGAGTATCACTGCTCCTGAATAGCTCACACCTCCATTTGTGCCACAGGAAGTTCACAAAATCGTAATTTTACCACTGCAAGGGAGACCGAAAACTCAGGACACCACAAAAATGAACAACAGAACCTACTTTTTCAATAGTTTACTGCAAAATAATTTTCCAGCTGCCTTTGTACATTATTTCATTTTATCACGCTAGCTATAATTTTGATTATGACTACTAGTCAGAATTGTTGAGCTCCTGAAGAAAAGGATTGAGAGACAACTGTTTACAGGTACAGAGTGGTACCCTCCAGTCTGCACATTAAATGACCCGTAGGACAATTAAAAGCAAGAGACAGATCTCATTTAGATAAAATCTATTATTCCTATCTACAGTTGGACATGAATACCTAAGTTTATGCTGTCCTACAGCTAATTATGAGTTCATCCTTGTTAAAAGCATACTGTTTTGTACAAGCAGCTGAATCCATTTTGCTGTAGCTTACACTACATCTGTTGAGCACAGGATTATTTGTCAACTATTTAATTATTTTTTTCGGAAAGAAAAACAAAGATAAGGCTAGATCAAGAATTTATGCTTACAGGAAGAGACAGAGTGAAGATCTTGATCAGAATTCACTTTTCAATGCATTTTATTTATTAATTTGTTTACTCTTAGTAAGCACCCCATTAACCAGCTCATGATCTGTCTGTTTCCTCACCTGTGAGGTTGTTATGTAGCAGCTCATGTCAGATACCAGTCTCTTATTTTGACTGGTATTAGTTCATTTCTAGTTAAACAGTGGGAAATTAGACTGATGGTCTGATATACCCTAATGATATCGAATATTCTCATGATTTCTCAGTAATTACAATACGTTGTCTTCATATTCAGTTCCCAGATTGCAAAAATTTGATTGACCAATGATTAGGAGAGTGACGTCTAAGCACACTTCTGTAGTCCAAGAGCACCACCAATCACCTCTTTCACTATGAAGTTACATATTTCTATTAAATCCTCTTTCCACCATTATAAATGGAAAAAAAAAAAAGAGAGAGAGAGAAAAATGGAACAAAAAACCTAAATAAAGGAAAAAAAGAAAGAAAAGTGACCACTTACTCTGTCTAGAGTTTGTCCTAACTGTTCTTCCAGTGCTTCATTCTGTTCCACCAACAGATGGTTCCGCTTAAGGAGGGCTTGTCCAATTCGTGCTGCCAGTTCCAGGTCCCGATCCTTCTGCTCACAAAATGAGAAAAAATGTTTCTTTTTGATCATGTAAGGTTTAAATTCAGAGTAGCTCTAGATTCTCCCAGATATTGCTCAATGCATCACCACTCTGACATCCCCCTTCACTCTCGAATGGATTAACACTGTTAGAAAATTATTAATGCTTCATCATTTGGATCCAGAACATATCAATAACTAAGTTTTTTGATACAGCATATTCTCTTCCACAGCCATTTGCAGTAACAGGAGGGGAAAGCACCAAATCTGGGTTTGTTTTGGATTTTGTGCTGAATACAAAGATTATGTGGGCACTGTTGAATCACACACACACACACACACACACACAAAAATCACACTTACTTAGGCCTGTGGCCTTCCCAGTGACACTTTTTCCAGAATAGACTGCTCAGCTTAAACAGTGGTGAAAGAGTAGAAGCAGAGGAGCAACAGGAAATTGGAAGAAAGTTGTTTCTTTCTTATACTCACTGGCTTCATGGGTGTTCATAGTTTTGTTAAATTTTGTTTCTGAGGTGGTGTAAGCAAATGGGCAGCTACTCACTACCCATGTGTTTGATAAGCAGCTCTTGAAGATAATGAATCAAAATGGTCAGCAGCTGAATAAAACTTTCCCTCAAATACATTCCCTCAACTGTATTAACACAGCCTGACAGAGACAAGCATACCTCAGCTAACAGACGTTTGACCATGTCAGCTTCACCGTAGTCTTTCTGCTCCACATTATCTGTGCCAAGAACTGAAGAGACAAACATGCTTATTTCATTGAAGGAAAGAGAAGAAGATTGTGGCAAGTGGCAGAGCTGAACTCAGAGAATGTTGTTTATATACACAGTACTTCGTCAATGAAGCTAGCAGAGGCTATGAAAATGCATCTTCAACTCCAGAAATGTGAAACAATACTCATCTGGGAGACTGACTAATGGGGTATTGAACATTTACACCTTTCAGCAATGTGAACTAAGACTCGAGGTGCTCACACATTCTTCAAATTTAGAAAAAGGAGAAAAAGCTCATGAGAGTAACTTTTTGAATACAGCTAAGCAATTGAATCCTCCAGCCTTCTGGGGAGAGGAGGAAGAGTGTATTGGAGCATATCTAAATATAGTTGAATACATACTTTAACCCTGAAGCAAAATTCCCACTAGGCTGTGTGACAGCTATACGCAGGAAGTATGGAGACCCCTGAGATTAGTCATGAAAATGCATTTATTAAGGGCTTGACTATCTTGGAAACAGTTAAGAAGAAATGAGATAATGCATGTCTGCATTTTAGATATAACAGTAAATGCTGTCTTAATGACAACAAATGCTGTAAATGATTCCAACGTTTGAAGAGTTTGTAAAACTATTGAAAAACTGAGAAACAGTAGGATTGGAAAAAAAGGACTGAGTGAGGAATAAGCAAAGCATGAAGAATTTGTGAACAAAGCAGTGCTAAACAAAACAGTGCTAAAACTGCAAAGCATTGGTCTGCTCTAATTCATGCCCTAATAAAAAGAAGATGGCAGTAACAAAGGCATCTTAATTACCTTGTGCAAATTTGTGAGATCCATCCAAGGAGGAGGAAGGAAGTTCAATAAGAGCTAGAGTGACAGACAGTGAAAGATATGGAGAGGAAAAAGAGAACAAAGAGGAGAAAGAATTAAAATGTAAGGAAATATGTGATTTTCTGCCATGCATCTACCAGTATAAAAAAAATAATGCATGTGCAAACATAGTTTTTTCACTATTAACACTTTCTTAGGCCATTTAGGGAACCATTTAAACATAATTTCCTTCAGAAGCAAATTTATACATCTCTCTATCAGGTGACAAATGTTTGTGCTAAGCTCAATTGTAATTTTCTATTTTTGCTTTATGAAGTCAGCAATATAAATTTAAAGATTACAGATGTATCTGCTTCAGCTGACGGTTTAAGTTAACCTGTTTCGAAACTAATTCCATCATCACTGAACTGCAAAATGAGATTACTATGGATTTGACCTCAAGATTTCATTCCCTCTTTTGCCTTGTGTAAATCTCATTCTTACTCTGAATACACAGTGGTATCGATTATCAGTTCTTTTCCTTGGTTTGTTGAGGACTGCAGACTTGGTTATGAGATAGTAAAGTGCCAAGCTAAAGTGCACACTAACTTTATTTACCTATGTTATATAAGCTGTCTATACTCTTTACCTACATAATGCCCACAATTAACCTTTTAAAGCATAACACTACACCTATGCTAAGATCAAAACAAAGTTGCATTTTAGTAACCAAAGAAACTTTTTTGTAATCTTGAAAGACAGGAGAATAGGAAGAACAACACAAAAGGAAAAGTTTTACTGTTTCTCTAAAAGCTTAAAAGAAAAATATATCAAAGTAACAAACCAAATGCTTTTCATCCAGTAGATCAGTAGACATAAAATCCCAACACATACTGTTTAAGCATGCAGGAGCTTTGAATTTATAGCACTGTCACTTACTAACTGTATTTCTAAGCAGGGAAAAAAATAGAAACTCGCCAGTAAATTTAAAGTACATATCTATCAGTAGCATAAAATGCATTTGGTGGACAATTTTACAGTACTAGTTGGTTGCTGATACTGGCTGCTGAAAGGGGACTCCAAACTCATCTAGCTTATTAGTATTTGGAAAATTCACTGCATATACATAACTAAGCTACAGCCATTACAGGCTGAATATTATAGCCACCTCTCCTGTGGTAACTGTTCCTAGCCTGTGATGTCAAGTTACAAGTTTCTATGCAGTCCCTTTCATAAAAATTTACACTAATTCCATACAAGGTTACTCAGGTAGGTAAGTTCCTAAAATCAAGAACAAATGTCTTTACTCTGATAACTAAAATCACAGAACCAACAGTTTTGAAACCCAGCTCTATATAAATGTTGGTATTTTTTTCAGTACAGGGTCAAAACTATACACAGTTTATTAGAATTCTCTCTTGAGAACACATGCACATGCAATACTCACCTGGCCAAGTGAAAGTTGCGAGCAACTCTTCATTTTGGTTAAAATTCTTGTTACGTTGTGCCATGACCCTTTATTCACACATACAAAGTAGTTCCAAAGAGAGATCTTTTGTAACTCAGGATTTCCTATGCTAGCATAGAAGCAGAAAATATCCTTCCACCTCACTGAAAACACTGCTAGTGTGAACCCAGCTGGTTATGGGACAGATCTTATAGGCAGCAGCAGCCATAAAAAGAGGAGGAGCTCAAGTGCAATAACTGCTGTGCTGTTTTGGGGCTTTTTTCTCAACTACAAATTCACCCCAACCATATATTTAGCATTCTCTCTTGGAAAAAGTTATAAGAATGTTTCCATACATACACAGTGGGAGGAAGATACACAGCTAAAACCCCATTTCATTCTTCATGTCACATTTATTCCTAATTCCAGGCAACAAAGAAAGATTAAAATTTTACCTAACAAGTTATTCAACAATAATTATAATTATAATTTGATTTATATCTGTATTTGTCTGAGATGTTCCCAGTATGTCCCTGTGGGTTACCAATCTCAAAAAAGCCACTATGATTTCAAGTGTAACCAATGTCTGCACAATTTCTAGGAGAAACATAAACCATGCTTATCTTGAGTTTATATGACTCAGCAGTTACACAAGTGTTCTTAAACGATACAAGAATTAGTTTTCTATGTTATGCTTAACAGCTATCTTTTAATTCAATTTTAGTCATTGTTACAAGAAAACATTTGTAGCTTAAAACTGCTTTAAAAACTCCAACAAGCAGTTTACTGTTTCCACAGAACACCTTCTCTATGTGAAAAGAACTTCCCTCTGGGAGAAACAGGAAGACAGCCCTTCCTGCAGTACCTTAACAACCAAATAATATGCAACAGGCTTCATGACTTTGTAGATAAAACCCCTCCCTTTCCCTGCAGGCTGAAAATGCAAGCTGCCACTGACTGAAGGTCGCTCAAAGCCCTGTGTTTCGTATCACAGGTGGGGTGCTGAGCAGAAAGCTCCGGCAGAGCCGCGTTTGTCTGTGCTGGAGGGAGCCTGACATGAGACTCTGATCTCACTCTCTGTAATTAACACTTAGAGGCAAGTGTACACCCCACCAACTACACAACTGCTTCCAGTGAATTACAAGAGCATTCACTCAACTCATCATTTATGCTTGCAATATTGTTGTTAGAAACAGACTGAGCAATAAACATTAAGTGGCTTTCTAATTACTTTACACAGTTAAAAGAGTTCAAAGCCTGCAAGGTCAACTCATAACAAGATCACTCTAAATTCTTGAGTAGTGCATGCATTCTTGGGAGGTAATGTTTTAGTTCTTTCTTACTCCTTTGCTATGCACCCTCGGGAAGCTTAGACTAGGAAGAACAATGACAAAAAAAAACCCTTTTAGAGGTAGCATGTATAAGGAAGAGGCAATCATTACAGATTGTATATAAATAACAAGTTCACTCTTCTATGTGTTGTTCCAATATATCGAGGACCTATTGTTCCAATAGCTCCAATATATGGAGGAAAGAGGACTTCCCCATTTCTCTGAAGAGATTACAATGCATTTTCCTCACATGAAAACACTTGGAAACCACAGGCAAGCAAGTATTCAGTTCTTTCGGCAGTTTTCTCTAGATTTGCTTTTTAACATATTAAAGGTTTCTTCATGTGACTGGAGCTGTCCATTTTCTTCTTTATCATTTGATAGGTTTAGGAATAAATTACTTAGGTGGGTACTAGATCAATGTTGATCACTGCCTTTCAGTTCTGAAAATACTATCTGCCATTCATTACTTTTCCATCTCCAGAAAAAAACACTGATAGCACTTCACAAACACTGCTGACAAAAATATCAGGGGAGCATCACCAAATCAACCACAGCACCATTAACATTCCTGAAACCAGAGCTGCTGCACACTCAGACCTCTTGTATTAGATCTCTTTCAGCACAATTCTAGGTTCCTGCCTCTTTTTCACTATCACATGTTCCCATTCTGACTTCAGTGCATAATCTGCCGATCAGGCACTCATGGGACATCCTAAGCCAGCCTCAGAATCGCAGTCCTGAACTACAAGCACTTCCCCTCAACTCAGCCTTTTCTTTCGCCCGTCCCAAGTTTTCCAGATTTGACCATTCCCTAACAGTAATACTAACTGTGCATCTAGATTTTTATCTTCAATATTTGGGGAAATAAATCCCAACTCACTCATGTAACGGAAGGACTCCTCCTGATGAGCTGGAGACGCGATCTCCGGCAGCCGGCCACGGCAAGCCGTGGGCTGAATCCAGCCTGCATTTTCATACAGGTACAGAGAGTCCACTCGCAACTTGTAATCTGGCAACTGCTCTTCCAGCAAGCTCACCAACTCCACCTCAGGAAGGTCCTCATTGGAGCAGCCATCTGAAGAGAGTAAATGACAGTGAATTGTTAAATATATGTAAAATTTAACAGTGTTGCTACACTACTATACATTTTATGCACTATAAAGTACTTCATAAATCTTTGGTAGATTTAGAAATAAGTATTCTGTACCAGACAAAATACAAAGATACTTACTGAATCAATACTTGATTTATACTGCAGTACTTGTAAATTGCTCACCCCCGGCTGACCTCAAAACTTCCTGAAAAAACTGTGTCCCTCCAACTTCCTGAATATTACATAGGTAAGGAGTTTCAATTTCTGTATTTTCCTCTTCACTGAGCTAAAACACAAATCTACATTTTACCAGCCATTGATTTCCTAAAGTCTCATTGACTTTGCACAGCTGTTACCCTTCCCTTTTCTGAAGGAAATTCATATTTTTTCTTGTTCTTCTGTTTTATGCATTGGTTTGATAATGAACATAGATGTAAAAAATCTTCAGAGTAAGTAAAATCAACTGAATGCTGCTTTGGAATCAGGTAATAAGTATAAAATTCCATTATCATCCTTATGGAATCACACTGAGAAACATGATACTAAAACCTCTGCAATCAAAGTTCAGCTCTGTGTTGTGGGGTGTTGTATGTGTCCCTTAATCTCTTTACAATTATAGCAAAAAACCCCCATTAATACTAAATTGATAAAATATCAATGGTGTGCAATGATTATCTTTGGAAGATTTTCACTCAAGATGAATACTAGCTGCAATATCTTTCAAAGGAAAAAACACCAATGTTGACTATTGACAGTGAGAATTTTACAAACAGTAAAATATTTTATAGTGCACACTGACTCTACAAGTGACACTGTTTTCATTCCTCTGCAATACACATAAGCAGTACAAAGAATGTGAAGCATTAGGTTGTCTTCAGGTTGGTGCTTTATGACACGTTAGACACGTTCAACATTTGTAACAGCAATTCTTCAACTTACCAGAGACGCTCTCCAAGCCCCTAGCATCAAAACTCATGAGTCCTTCCTTCAGAGTTCACTTCCTTGGAAAGAGCATTCTGTAATCAAGCTGTGCACCATTCCTCTATTGCTTTGGTAAAAAGATGGCTTTGGTTTAAAGACAGAGCAGGTGAGATCCATCAAGCCACAGAGACTCACAAATCTGGCATCAACTCAGTTCTGTAGGCTGGTTCATACTCCAGATCTACTGCCATCTTAGGACATGCCTATTTCATCCAGACTACTACTGATCAGTAGAAGCATTTCATGTAAGCTTCACCAGCTTCTCAGCTCACCCACCACCTAAAATAAAACAAAGGGAATGCCAAAGTTTAACAGATTTCACTCTTTGAAGGGAGACAGGTAAATTGGTGGGACTTTGTCTCTTTCAGTCTGAATTTCCTCTCTGAACTAAAATGAATTATTAAAAAAAAAAAAGGCAAACAAGCATTTTATTTCCAGTTTACACAGTACATGTAAAAGGTAGCATTAAAATATGCTTTCTTCCTGCAGACATCTCATCTTAAACATGGACTTGGTCAAATATTTCTTTGTCTGTACCATTCATCTTCTTTCATATAATATTTAGTGTATTCAGGTCATTCACTGAAATGAGGCATTTCCTTTTTATGCTAACAGACAGCAGCTCCAACTAAACAGAGATTTTCTTCAGGCCACTACATTTATTTTAAATGATGGATTCTAAAGGCAGGATTTTAAAAGCATCACCCTTACCATTTCTATTGTTAAAAAAATTAAGTTTTATACAAATGTTTGCTTGAGTCTCTTTTCCTTTAGGAGTCTGTTAATTAAAAATTGGACTTATGAGAAATATACTTTGTGGATCATGATAAAATTTGTGTTTTCTCTTCAGCAGGGACTCATGTAAACAAGAAAATGAAACTACTGTGACAAATTCAGATAGAGTTTAATAAAGTAAAAATACACTTCTCTTTTGCCAAGACCGATTAATCACCTTCCATATAAAATAGTAGTTCTAGATGACAGAAAGATATAAAACTGAAGAGAGAATGAGTCTCATTTTCCCTCCTCTGGCATTCAGTTAACACAAAATTCTCCTAAAATCTTCATTAATTTAAAATTTGCTCTTAACAGCTTCCCCTAGATCTCCAATCACCAAGCACAACAATCAGAGGTTTGTTTTGCTGGCTGTAGCAACCTCTCATTTGACAAGATTAAAGTGGACAGTGCAGGAGCTTTTTAAAGCAAGCCTGGAGCCTGCCAGTTCGTCTGCCTGTAGACTTTGGCAGGAGATCAAAAAATAACTTTCTTCCATTAAGGTCAGCTCATACTTGTGAGCAGTATGTTCGTGTTTTGTCATAAATTTCTTTATGTATGTACTCTGCTTATTAGTTGTAATTATTATGCATATTAAACAATTAAAAAGAAAAACTTGAGATTTCAGATACATTTTCTATCTCAATGTATAGATGCTTCTAGCACTTTTTAAAAGTCTTTTTTCCTAGAGGCTGTATTTTAAATAGATTGCTGAAAAGCATGAACGATTCATACTCCCTTCCCTAAAACAAGATAATACAGTATAATAAAAGACATTTAAGAAGACTGCTGTAGATCCACACATGCAAATGACTATTCTGTAATCAGAAGAGTCACTAGACAGCTAGACAAAGTTCAGCAGCATAGGACAATTTCTTTACAACTCTAACTCTGTCTTTTTCTTTTGAGTTTAAAAAATGTAAAAACAAATGCTGCTGCTGCTTCTGAAGATTGGTTTTAATCTCTCTTCTAAGTGCAAAAACAGAAGCACTATTTGTTGCAGGTCAAGAGAAGGAAAAAAAAAAAAGGTGATTTTGCTAGATGTTTTCTAGAGCACCAGGCCAACACCAAGCTATTGAATTGAAAGGACAAACTCATTTGTAAAACCTTTAAGAAGTTTACTAGATAAGCAAACACCATAAAAGTTAATGCCTGCATTTCCAGCACTTCCCATAGCTTCAGTTTCCTGTACCACGGGGCAAACTCTGTAGAAATTCAATCACTGGGCAGTTCCACCCTGAAAGTGACTCCATGACCCTTCTACACTGCAGCTATAAAACTCCTAACTGCACATTCATCAGGCAAGTCACAACTATAATTAAATACATGTAAATAAACCCCATAAAATTTACAATATGGCTTTAAAATATATGACCATGCTATTAAAAGATGGACTAAAATTAAAATTGTTAAATCATGCAGAAAGACATGTCCAAAAGAGAAGCCAGAAAACTTTCTCAGGTATTGATTTTATTCTTTATTTATAAAGATTATTTCCACTGTCAATTTACTATATTCATTCTACACTGATCTACATCTTATTAGTTTTGTCCCCCTGCTCCCTCATAGGCCAATTTCCCGTTGATGTTCGCATCTTTTCCTAATAGGTTAACTGAACATGTCAAAAACAAGGGAAATTCAAATACTGGAGAACAACCCATATGCAGGGTGGCACTCTCAGAAGGCTTTCTTCAAGGAAGGTTCATGAGAGATGGAAATATCAGACACACATACACACCCACCTATCTCAATCTTAGTATTTCTGTACTCTCCAGATTAAATCTTACTCCCCACAGTGTGTGTCACATTTTAGCTATCATCTGGCTCCAAAGAGTGAGCTAAAACCTGGCGTACATATAGCACACTTCTTGAAGAAGTGGGAACAATTCCTACACCTTCTCTATCTGCCCTAGAGAATCCAAGCTGCTCTAAAGAGATTTCATAATTTTTTCCTTCAGTGAGTCAGAAGACCTAGTGAAGATTAACTTGAAAAAGCAATACTGACTAAAGTCTTAGAGAAAGATAAAATAGTTATAACGCATTAAAAATTGTTCTTGTCTTTTTAAGTACCACTTTGAGCAATTTCAGATGGATGCAGAAAGAGTTGGGGCACCTTAAGATAGAATATAATTCTGAAGACATTCTACCACTAGAGAACTCTAATTCAAATCTGAATGCTGAGAACGGTGAGGGAGTTGCTTTAGAACTGGAAACCACAGACAACTGTACATATTATTTCTTTGTGCAGAGAAAGCTAAAAATGTATGCAAAATATTGGCATCTATATTGACAATATCCAAACTTCCACATAAATAAACTGTTATTCCTGCTATTTTTCATTTGTTGAGAGCAGATGACTCCTCACAAGTACTTGGAAAGACTAAGTTATGTCTGCTGCTCTGTACAATTCCAGGATGCAAGACATTAAGCCACAAGTAACACAAAAAAAAATTTTGACAACAAAGAAGATTCTAACAACAAAGACGATTCTGACTTGATTAACAGAGAAGACAACATCCATTTTCCAAAAGCAAGCCAAGTAAATGAGTGTATTATTCTCGGATGCCAAATTTTGCCACCTTGTAAGTATGCAATTAAAAAAATTGTATCAAGTCATTAACACAGTACTTTTTCCATTGCTAAAATTGGAATACTGTCAAGCCAGCGAATAGCAATCAACACACTCTGCATTTCAAGGTTAATGAAACAGTTCTATTCTTACAGCAAACATGACCACACTGAATTGCCGCCAAAACATTCCTGGTATTAGTGCTCAGAAGCAGAGGCCAAATTCTTCAACACCATCTAGTAGGAGCTGAAGGACAAAGGATTGTCAACTGAAAAACAAATCTATGTGAACACAAACTTTACCTATCGCAATTAACATTTGCTGTGCACCTAACACCTGTTATTTTCAGCCAATACTATCCCTACAAAAATCTTTTTAGTCTTGTGTTTCTCTCATGTAAGGAAAAATATTTGAAAGAGTATGCCAACACAATCCTAAAAACAACTGTAATAATCATAACCCTGAAACATACTTTCAATCATAAAAAAAAGATATTAAAAGAAACCATAATAAAACAAACAAAATACCACCCTCCCCCCCCCATCTTCTGGATTGTTTTTCTTTTGGGATGGGGGTAAGGCTTCAGAGGGGAAGCTGGAGAACACCTCTTGGAGAATGATGAATCACATGAGGATCATGAAGCCAGCTACAATACTCTCTCATCCTGTTTTATCTACAGTTATGCCAAACCAGGCTCACTTATTCTCCTTGTCTGTCATTTGTAATAGCTCATATTCTCCAAAGTGGCAACACTACCTGTTAGGTACACATATATATGCTTCATGTACATGTCTACATGCATACTGTTGAATACCACAGCTTGACAGTTAATATTTAAGTCCTACACATTTGAAGGTTGCCAATATCACCCTTAGTACAATGTAAAAACAGTAAATGCCTAATTGAAGTCTCCATTGGTCTGAAACGATGAGTGTTACCTACATGAAAGACACACTATGTTTTATTAATTCCTAAATTTTTTCTTTAAAGGCACAATCAAAACATTACTATCTGTATGCATGTTTTCTTGCAAATAGTCTTTCTTCAGAAGAAATTATGTATGTATGTAGTAATGTTTTGATCTCAAAGAAATAAAGAACTATCATGAAATACCTATTTGTTAGAGTATAAAATACAATAAATGCTCTTGAGGCATTCCGCTAATGCCTCATTCTGCTAAGTTCTCTGCAAATATTTAATCATAAAGGTTGTACTCAGCTTCTTTTAAAACTCAAGCTTGTTTTCTACAAAGTATACTTGAAGGGAACTTCAATAACATTTAACTGAAATCACTAACACTTTCAGTTGATGCATGGCTGATCACCCAAAAAAGTAGTTTCAGTTCCTTGACCTATATCCCAGCCAGTGCTCAGCCTTTTAAGTTATAATCTGTATCAGAATTAACCAAACTGATCTATATGACTCAGTCACCAGAATATCACCAGCAATCAAACCAGAAAAAAAGGATGTCTTCTTTTTTGTAGCCATCTCAGTGCAAATGTTCTATTTGTGTCTTCTTGGAAAACTAATCAACAAATCACAGTTATCATTTCTAAATGACAGCACTTCTACTGCACAATATTAATTCTGGAAGCTTACTACTAGAGGCAAACCATCATCAGGAAAGTCTGTGGTTTTCCAATGCTCTTCAAACCACATTTTCAGACACTCATAACAGAAATCTGATAAACAGAAACAGCTCTAACAATAACACTGCCATTACAGAGTGGAAAAATTTCAGGTATTGGAAAATAATTTTTTTTCAATTTAGCTTCAGCGCCAGAAGTGTAATTAAAAAGAAGTTCTGCCTATTTTTACAAGAACTACATATTTTGAAAGAAAACAAGTATCTGAAAACAAACCTAAAATCGACTGTCACTTTCTAATGTTACCCTAAGTTATATCAAATATCTGCTTCAGACTGTCATAACCAGTCAACAGTAACTGTGAAATATAACCAAGAAATAGGCACCTATGCAACAGCTTATCTTTAATGTCTAGCTATTAGATAAAAGATAAAAATACGAGCATGCCACTCCACATGCATTTCTCCACTAGCATGGTCGACAGAGTAAATGACATTTACTGACAGATATTCGTACTCCAGTTTAATCCGCTGATAAAAATGTAACATTGTAATTAAGAAGTTGCTAAAAGCCAAAATTTCCTTGCCTTCCATACGGAAGCAGGACAACAACTGAGATGTCACCGAGGGCTGCCTCGTGGTCGCAGTGACATGCCCCACCAGGGACCCCGCTCGCTGACGGGCACCCCGGGCCGCTGAAGGTCACCCCGGGCACCGCCTGCGAGCACTGCTGCCCCCGCAGCCCCCGCTTACACTGAACAGACGGAGCTCAACACAGCGCTGCGTTACACCAGAGCATCACCACCGCCAAAACAGTCCTGTCAGCTGCCAACCCGGACAGGCGCCGGAATTCCTTCTCCGCCTGGGACCGCGGGGCCAGCCCCACACACCGCCCCACGCTCGGGCCCCGCGCTCCGACCCAGCCAGCCGCAGGGNGCCCGGCGGCGGGGGACCCGCCGCCCCCCCGGCCCGCCCCGCCGTACCTTCCAGCCCGGCTGGTGCCGCGGCCCGGCGGGGAACGGCCCCAGGGGCGAGAGGAGGGAGGGTTAACCCCTGCAGGGGTGTGAGGCACGGAGCGCGCCGCTCGCCCGTGAGGCGGCAGAGCGCCGGGCGCTCGCTTACCCGCCCGACGCTGCGCTCCCTCCGGCGCCGCTCCTTCCCGCCGCAGCCCCGCATGCAACAGCGGCGACTGAGGAAGGGCCCCGATGGCTTCCGCTTGGCTCCCGCCCAGAACTACAGC
>VXBQ01016502.1:142528-345666 GCA_013400175.1 Phainopepla nitens | reverse complement strand
CGGCGGCGGCGGGCAGGAACGGGCGCTGCCGCCCTGTAAGGCTTCTCGGCTGCGGGGTCCGCGCTGGCCGCGCCCTCTGCCCCGCTCCGAGGGAAGCCGGGCGGGCCGGGCAGAGGGAGCGGCGCACACCGAGCTCGGGAGGCGGCTGCGGGGAGCGGAGCCCTGTCCCGGCCGCCGCGGGAGGCCAGAGGGAGGCGGGGGCCCAGCGAGGAAGGCGAGGTACGAACTTAATGGAGCGATTGAGGAACTGCGGGGGAGCTTGCGGGGCGTCCTTCCGCACGTTCCGGTGCTTTGTCACGGACGGATCATTTCACTCGAGATACACGACCGAGAGCTGCCTCAGTCACTGCCAACGCTGAAGCAGGAGCTGCGGCTCAGCGTCAGCAGAACCCAGTAACGCGCGTTCCCGGTACCGAGGCTTCGGCTCCGGAGCGGTCACACTCCCCTACCTCACAGGCACACGTTTCTGTGTTTTTTTCCTGCCCTGCACTGTTCGCTGGCTGAAGCTTTGGCCAAAGTGCGATGAATGTATCATTTTACCTGTACAACACTGTCACTATCTACAGTACAAAGAAAAAAAAAAAAGCCTGCGATGAAAAATGTGGGGACAGGGAAAAGGTTTATATGGGGGCATGATCCAAAGCCGTATTGAAGAATGGAAACAATGTCAAGCTACATAAGAAAAGAAATAAAAATCTTGAAATTGTAGTGTTATTTGAATAAATGTGCATCATGGATGTTTCTGTTGGCTGGCTGTACATCTTTGAACTAAGTCTACAATAATTTGATTTTGGTATATCATAGTTACTAAGACAGTCTCTTGAAGCACCTGCATTCTTTTTTTTTTTTTCTACTCTGCTACAGACTTCCTCAGTGAAGTTGTTTAAGTGAAGCGGTGATCCTCTGAAGGTGCCCAGTACCTGCTAGGGATCGACTTTTGTCTCCATTTGGTATCTCTAATAAAGAATTATAGCAGGTTTTCAAGCAGATCTTCAGGGTAAAAATGTGGCTGGAATGGCTTGGATATTTGGTAGTGAATGAAGTGGTGAGGGCTTGTTAGCTTTTCAAGAGTGTTCCCTTGATTAAGTAGCATACATAATTTAAATTCAAGATATATTCAAGCTTAGCTCCTTAATAAACAAAATTATCATTCATACAGAAATTGCATATTAACATGGAGCTACTTCCTGCAGCTGACTTTTTATTAGCTACCAAGTAGGATTCCTCATGGTTGCTGGAAAGCTGCCTATCAGAAAAGGACCTGGGGTTGCTGTTTGACAGCTGGCTGAACATGAGCCAGCAGTGTGCCCAGGTGGCCAAGGCCAGTGGCATCCTGGTTTGTAGCAGCCACAGTGTGGCCAGCAGGACCTGGGAAGTAATTATCCCTCTGTCCTCACTGGCGAGGCCAGTTCGCATCTCAGAGTACTGTGTTCAGTTTTGAGCCCCGCTTAAACAAGAAAGACATTGAGGCACCGAGGGTGTTCAGAGAAGGGCAACAGAGCTGGTGAAAGGTCTGGAGCACAGGTATTACAAGGAGTGGCTGAAGGAGTTTAGCCTGGAGAAGAGGAGGCTCAGGGGGACCTTCTTACTCTACAATTACCTGAAAGGAGGTTATAGTGAGGTGGGAGTTGGCCTCCCACGTAACACGAGATAGGATGGCAGTAACTGGCCTCAAGTTGCACCAAGGGAGGTTTAGATTGGATGTTAGGGAAATTTCCTTCGCTGAAAGGGTTGTCAAACATTGGAACAGACGGCCCAGAGAAGTGGTGGAGTCACTGTCCCTGGCAGTGTTCAAAAACCATGTAGATCAGGTGCTTAGGCACATGGTTTAATGGTGGACCTGGCAGTATTAGGTTAATGGTTGGACTCTGTGATCTTTGAGGTCTTTTGCAACCTTGATGATTCTGCTGTTGAAGAGTTGCTTATAGCTAAGGTAAAACAGTCCCATTTTGTACTTACAGAAACTTCGATACACTTACTAGACATCTCTCTCACTGCCTAAGCTTTCAAAGCATAAGACTTAAGTAAGTCTGCTAGAGGACTTCCATAGAGGCTACTCTGATCTGTGAGGGAGTTGCTTCTCTTTTTTTAACTGAAATCCTTTACAATAGTATTTCCTCCCTCACTTGTGAAATGTAAAGTGCAATTGCTTCTGCCTAGCTTTTTTTTGTGAGCTAGATAGAGTTTTTTGTGAGCTGCACACAGCCAAGCCAAGATTGCCTAGCACAGCTGTGCTCCTTTAAAACAACAGACAATGATTCTTTTTCCTACAATCAGCCAAGGATTCGTGAGTCCGTTCATTTTCGCTTTTTGCACTTGTGCAGTTGCGATCAAATTGTTTGTTCAGAACTGGCAATAAAACTAAATCCATAAATTATAAAGGACCACTTGAGTTGACATGCTGTCCTCAGTGTGGAGTTTGAAATTGATATGCAACTTAAATAGAAGCAGACTTTCCCTGAGCTGGAGTTCTGAGGTTTTGTGTGTGATAGCTGGCAGGAATGCCTCAGAGTTCTGATTAAGGACATTTAAGTTTATCACAGGTTTATGTATCATCTTACTTTGCGACTTTTTTTTTTTCTAGGATAAATGGGTGTGTATGACTTTTCCCCTGATCTAAAGTGGTTCCATGTCTTGTTTGGTAAGTTGTCTCTAAAAATTTGGGCCGTTGTACCTTGTTACCCAGCTATACCATGAAAAGCCCTGGTGCAATGTCTTGCTGGAGGGGATTTCCACAGTGCTGAGATGTTTGAATTTCATTGTGTCAGCTTTTGGTGAGGGAGACTTTAGTGTCTCTTCTCTCTAGGTCTGCCATGTATGTGCTTTATGCTGTTTCTTAACCCCTTGATTTGACAGATTTGTAGCAGAACACTTTCTGAACTGCTGCTTATAGGGCCTACTTTTTTTACATTTTTGCACTGCCATATTTTGTAAATTGCAGCAACTCCACCAACATACACTTGTTTCTGTTCTCAAGGACTGCTCCTGTATTCTGCGTACACCGGTTGAATCAATCAGACCAGAAGAGCTATCTCAGAGCAGCATCCATGAATGCCTGGTAAGAATAGAACTTTAACTCCCAAGGTTAAATATAAAGCTGGTGCATGTTAAAAATAGCTTAATTAGGGAGTACTTCTTGAAATGTTGACCACAAAAATAAACAGAGTACTTTGGGGCTTCCACTTTGGTAGAAGAGGTATCTCAGTGTTAATCTTGTGCCAGTTTGAAAACAAACACATACACACAAAACTTGTAACTCATAAAACTAGGTCTTACTAATAGTAAAAGTGCCAGCTTGAATGTTCTTATTTGAGTACTAGACTTTAGCATTAATAACATTTCTGCATTAATTTTAAAAATATAAACTATTAAAAATTACGTAGTCATTTTGAAAACTGTTTCTTCTCTGTGTTAGGCTGATTCTGATCTAGCCTGGATTCCCCCATCTACAGGAAAGAATGAAATGGTATTTTGTTCTTCTAATGTTTCTCATTATGAACTCCAGCTGGAAATAGGTAACATAAATGGACCTTAAAATAATTCTTCTTCCTGCTATCAATAGTTTATTGCTAACTGCAGTAAATATTAAGTTTGGAAAATGAAGGACTATTCTTGTCTCTTTAATTGAGAAAAGTGCAGAGCATTGCTCATATTTTAGTAATCTCTTATTTCAAGATCTAAGACAAATCAGCAATTACCTGAAATTGTCTCTTGATGTTTTTGCATGTACATGTCAAGTTTTCAAAACCTATGGTATGTGACAATAAATTCAGCATTAAATAACATCATGTCTTGTAACTTGGCTACCCAAGTTGATTGTTCTAAGGATGGCTGCCTTAGATCCTGCATGCATATGTTTATGTGAATATGCACACTAAGTGCTGTTCATTTAGATATATAATTGACATATGTTCAAGCACTTTTAGTTGTTCTCAAAGTAGCAGAGCTATGCTTCAATTAATTTGCTGCATACATTTTTTGCTGCAATTACTTAAGGTCTTGGCATTCTGAAAGAAAAGGACACACTGCTATCAGTTGCAATTTTAAAACTGGAAAATGATCTCTAAATACGAAGGAAAACATGTGATGGATTATTATGCTTTCCAGTGTTAAGGCAGCCATTTCTGGTTTCAGGAAGGAGGTTCAACAATTTAACTTCAGTCTACCTTGCACGGCATACACCTACAGACAGGCAAGTTGCTGTAAGGATCACAGACCTTGAAAATTGCTCTGAAGAGCACTTGAAAGCCCTACAGGTAAAGGAACGGCATTTCTGCACAAAGCCCAGTGAAGATAGTGAGGAATACATATGAGATTACTGAACAAAGGCCTTTGTTTGCACTGGGTCATTTCAGTTAAGTTTTTCCCTCCAAAGGAGTAGAATATAATAAACACAAGGCATATGTAAATTTGAGTGTTGCTTTCTGAAGATGGCAGCTAACAATTGCTTTAGAAATACTTCTGTAATTGTACAATTTATTTGAAACCTGTTCTGTAACACCAAAAGTTTGGACTATAAACAAACTAGATTTACTTCAGACAAATGCAGTTATGGGCAGGCTATTTACATTTCTGTTGCAGGCTATGCACATCACCTGCAATCTTGTATAAATGCAAAGAAACAGTTTTCTTTACTGAATGCTAATGTAGTTAATGCTCTTGGTAGGACTGCTGTTCTGTGGTTAACATATCTACTTTCATTTAATTCCATAGAATGAGGTGGTTTTATCACACTTTTTCCAGCATCCCAACATAATGACATTTTGGACAGTGTTTACAGCTGGAAGCTGGCTTTGGGTCATCTCCCCATTCATGGCCTATGGTAAGAACTGTTAACTGCAATTTTGGAATAGGAAAAAGGGCTGATACAAGTTGGACCACATGGTCCATGAGAGGTTTCTCTTTAATCATCTCCTGTCTTGTAGAAAAAACAAACTCTCCCAAACAATTTGTTTAGAGATTTCCTCCGTAATGAAAACTAGTATTTGAACTGCCACTTAGTAAATTCCACTTAGTCCTAGCACCCACCATGTGAGGAATGGTAACTGGGAGATGCATTTGACTTTATACAGCTTCTGCTAACAGAAGACCTATTTACATTGAATACAGGTTGGGCACAGACTTCCAGTTAACAGAAGCATGACATGGGGCATCAGTTACATCCATGTAATAATGCTCCAGAGTCAATATAAAGATGAGAATGCTGATTTTGATGAGTGTATACAGTGAGGGAAGCACAGACAAGTAATTTAACAACACTTGTCAGGCCTAGCTAGGTTTTTTTCACTTCCAGGTTCAGCTAGACACCTACTGAAGACTTACTTTCCTGAAGGAATGAGTGAAGCTTTGATAGGGAACATTCTGTTTGGTGCAATCAGAGGATTAAATTACATGCACCAGAATGGATATATTCACAGGTAGGAGAATGTCAATAGGTAAGAACCAGAACCAGCATCTTGCCTCAAGTATTGTATCCTTCCTTTTCCTGTATACCTTCTTATGCCAGACAGTGCACAAGTAACAGTTTTTTCAGCAGCAGAACCAGGTTTGTAAAATTTTAACAGGAAATGTATTTATACATTCCTTCAAGCCAGTTGTTACAGGGATTATACATCTGCTTGGCTTTGTCTCTTCGAAGCAGAAGAAAACCAGAGTTATAGAAAGGGCTTCCTTAGTTTACACCCCTTGCAGGGAAGAAGAGCCCTTCTCCAATTTCTGGCAATTTTTGACTCATCATCTCTTTTAATAGAGAGTTGAACTCCATGCTAGCATCTCACTATAAGTCAATGAAATATAAAAGCCTTTCTATTCTAGTAGTGCTTTGAGTAATTCTTATAACTGAAATTTACCACTTTATGTTACAGGAATATTAAAGCTAGCCACATACTGATTTCAGAGGATGGGCTAGTTTCTCTCTCTGGCCTGAACAACCTCTACAGTTTAGTTAGCAATGGACAGAAGTCAAAGGTGGTGTATGATTTCCCCCAGTTTAGTACCTCTGTGCTTCCTTGGCTGAGTCCTGAACTACTGAGACAGGTTAGTATAAATTACATGTAATTTTTCCTATTCAAAGTTAGTGGCAGTACTCAATTTCCAACTTAAGTCTGCTCGTAGAATTGCAATGAAAGATGTCGAACTGCAACTTTTAAAAATACATGTACCTACTGAATTTTTAATTAGTTCTAAAGCTGTTGGTTAGGTGAGGCTGTACTAAATCTCTTTACCCAAACCTCCTGGAATCTCCTGCAAACCCTGAAAATAGTGTTCAGCACAGCCATCAGTTTTCTGAAAAAAGTCTGAGGTTTCACAGTTGAAGTGCTTCAGAACTGTAGGTTATGGGGTATTAGAATCTTGTTTTGAAGCAGGCACTTGTATTCTTGTTGACACGGCTCAATGGCCTCAGTGATCACTAGTGTCTTCCTTCTCTCACAGGATTTGTCTGGCTATAACATGAAGTCTGACATTTACAGTGTGGGAATTACAGCATGTGAATTAGCCAATGGACACGTTCCATTTCAAGATATGCCTCGCACTCAGGTACAATGCTAAACTTCAGTTAAAAACCTGCTGAGCATTTTTGTTTTGTTTTGTTTTACTCACAGAAACCAGTGCTATTACTGCTGAAATAGTGGCTGCTTTTTGTTACTTGAATATGCATGCCTCTTTCTAGAATGAATAATCCTTCCAGTCCCTGGGGTTTCACAGCTTACCCTGAATAGGTCTGGACAGCTGTTGAACTCTGGCACTGCTATTCCTTCCTACTAGATGCTGCTGCAGAAGCTGAAAGGTCCCACCTGCTGTCCTTGGGATATAAATACCTTTCCCCGGGGGGAATCCCGGATGAAGAATTCCCGATCAGGTGTTGATTCTGGAATTGGCGAGAGCATGACGCGCACAATGACCAGTGAAAGACTTCAAATGCCCTTTTCCAAAACATTTTCACCGGCTTTCCACAACTTGGTAGAACTTTGCTTGCAACAGGACCCTGAGAAAAGGTAACGTTCTGCTGAAAACTAATTTTTTTGTCACTTCAATCTAAGACCAAGTATAGCCCACGGTTTAGGATACAGTAATCAGTTTAATGCTGTTGGAGTCAGAATTTCAGAGCAGATGTACTATATAAAACAATACACTTACATTTGTATTTTAAGAATTATCTTGTCTGATAAAGGAATCAAACTTTTAAAGTCATTTGACCCCTCAATATCTTGTAATAGGACTGTGCTTTGTGACAAGTAAAATTAACTTTCAAACATGTACTTTGTCCAAGAAAAAAACCCAGAAATCTGAAATACATGTTTTCAGTTCTATATCTCTTTTGAATGAGGCATTAAATTCCTCGTGAAACAGAAACATGAAAGGCCTTTAAAAATAGATTTCTTCAGTAGTGCTTTCACTACTAATTGAGGCATAGAATGCAGGAACTTTGTGCTTTTCTCATTCTTCACATTTGTCCATTGGAGGAAAACCCACACAGCTTAAATTTATTTGGCAATCTGGCCATTATCCAAATGCAATATTTTACTTTCCAAAACATAATTATATTGTTCATTTTATGATTCAGGCCATCAGCAAGCAGTTTGCTTTCGCATACGTTCTTCAAACAGGTGAGTTTACTATATTTTGTTAAATGACACAGCTATAACCTAAATAAGCCACAAAACCAGCTAGATTACAAAATAATCAAGTTATCTGGAGCCAAAAAGCATCCTGTAAGAGCATACCTGCTTCAGAATTTTTCTTTTACCAAAATGGTATTGGCATAAGATTAATCAATTTCCCCACTGATGAAGTTGATTTAACTTAACTAAAGGCAGCCTAACTAATTTAAAAAATGGTTAATGTTCTTAACTTAAAGCAGAACTGCACAGCTGATTTCATTAGTCTTGAAAGACTAATAGAGTGGTGAAAGCAAAACCTCTCATCCTTTTACTTTCAGTATTGTAACATGCAAGAACATGGCTCTGATTTCACATGCTTTTAATGAAGTCAGTTGCAAAGTTACGGAGACTTTCATGTGCACCTTTATTTTAACTTTTTTCTTTCTAGATAAAGGAACAAAGGCAGAATTCACTTCTGTCCCTATTACCACCTCCTATTCAGAATAACAGATCAGAGTTCTTGGCACTGCCCTCAACAGCAGCTGGCACTGAACTTGGACGTATTGCTACAAATCAAGATGATACAGACTGGGAATTCTAAGTAATTACCAATGATACCTCTCCAGTGTTTCAGAGAAGGAAAATGTGATTTGTATTTGCTGCTTTTGTATGGTTAAAATACAGTTAGACCAAGTATACTTGAAATGCCATGAAGTGGCATTAACTTCCTCTTGGCATCACAAAATGCAGCGTGCCTCACTCTCTGACTTTAAGGAAAGCTGTGTATAAAGAATGGCTGAGTGCTCACCTCTCTCTTTCAAAGTCTTTCTTAACAAGAGAGTCCCTGCTGTGATCTTACTCTGTACTGTATTATCAGCTCATAGTGCTGCAGTCCACATGCCTTTTTGAATTCAGGTCTGGGCTTTGTCTGTGATCTTACCTAAACATGTATTTGTCTTTTCCATTATGACCCAAACAATTTAGTAAGTGAGGAGAAATCCTCCACTTCCAAGTTGAAATGTGAAACTGCACAGGTTAGTTGCTTATGTAAACAAATGTTCCTCTCTCAAAAGATATTTTTCTCTCTTGACATGCTGTCATATTTGCCAGAAGTTAGCTATGCATCATTTTTTATGCAGTTTTAATACTGTGTGTTTCCCAAAGAAGTTAAGCTGCTTGGAAGTGGGACTCCTGCTCTTGCATCTGTTCCCATTCTTAGTCCAAATCTGGGCTTTTGCACCTCTGTTTATTATTATGTCATTTTAGCAGTTAATCTGAGGATGTCTCACTATGCAAAGTAAGTCTCCAGTTTTAGCAGGTACGGGTTAATTTTGAAGAGTCATATGAAATAATCTAAAGTTAATGTACATATTTTTATTTATACTGTATTCCTGTTCACCACCAGAATTTACCAGAATCTAATACTGTTTTCTTAGAAGAAGAGGCAACATGCATTAAGCTTCACTGGCACTGCTGCTGGCAAACAAGCTTCTTCTGCAAGGCACAGTTAAATTCCCGTGGATCAATTTAGCCATACTAAGAACCTAATAACCCCCCTAGGATCCTAGTGAATTTTTCTGTTCTAAGTAAAAAGTATGAAAAGTTTTGTATTCTCCATACAATTAAGTAAATTCTCATCTCTCATAATGTACCAGGTGACTCAAACTGAACAAAAGCAGCTTTTTTCCTTTTAAAAACTTAGATATTCTTACTGTGTTGTAGCAAACGTGTCCCAAAGCCACTACTACTTTACTGATGGAAGCATGATGGTGGTAAAAAAGTATAAATAGATATTGGATGGATATGTTTTAAATTTTCAACATAAACAACATTTCACAGAAGTCTTCATGTCTTCCATAGCTGAGCAGGCCTGTAGCCAACTTTGAGAATACCACTGTATTGCCAGCAGCTTTGCTACAAGGACCTGAAGACCAAATGACTGAAGTACAAGCCTGAGAGACACATAAAATTCTAAATGACCACACAGAAATCAACAAAAAAGTTGATTCTACTCATTATGCTGTGAAGAGAGCTCTATATTTCTAAACTTAACATGTGAAACTTGAGATTAAAGATTTGTCAATAAACTTACCCTATCTGCCTCCATTTATATCTGTAATTCTTGGACTTCTGTTTTCACCGTAGTCTGGCCATACTAACAGCTTATTGTTACTACAGGAAAAAAAATCATATTTATGTCAATCATTAGGTAAGGAAATAGTTGTCAAAACTAGAAAATTATTCTGGATAAAAAAATATTAAGAACTTAATTGTGTACTCTTTGAGAAAGCATGTGAACCCCACACTCTTAATTCTTAACCATTACAGATTTGGACTGTTTGCAAGTCAAATACATCAGATAGCACCTACGAGTAACTTTTGACTAACAGTACATGTAAAAACCAAGTCAAATAAGTGAGAACACACAATACATATTTTAATTATAGACCTCTGAATAAATATAACTACTATTAAAACCTGTAGAAAATTTCAAGCAGCTTAACTGCTAGTATTTTCAAGCTTCTCTTGCAAGAGGTGCCGTGGACTCTAAAAATGAACTTGGATACTAATAACCATGTCAGTACAAAGTTATCCAAACCACTACCTGTTCCAGTTGAGTTACTTTGCTGCCCTCTTTGTGAAAAAAATTAAAAACATTTCTAAACACTGTTCCAATTTCTGTACTGACATTAAGAAGAAAAGCAAATAGAAATTTCTTTAAGTTAAAAGCTTGCAAGTCTTTTCTCTTAGAACTACTGCTTTTAAACAACTGTGTCTCTTCAAACAAAAGCGATTAAGGGGCACTGTGACATCTTAAAATAAACAGAAATACTTGAAAATACTCCCTGGATTATATTTACTGAAAGGTTTGATATAATTTTGCTTATTAACTGGGATGCTTTCTATTAAGGAATAATGCAAAATAAATTTTAGTTAGGAAAGAAGATGTATGATCATATTATTAAGGTTTCAACTACCTGTCACTGAAAAGATGATCAGGGAAATAATTGTTCTGAAAATCTGAAGTTTTTATGAACAGTTGTTTTCAAAATTTGAGGTTCATGATCTGCATTGCTAAGATTCAAGTTGCAGAGACTTTCTATTCCAAGCTGACAGTTTTAAGCCCAATAGTTTTTTGTTGGGTTGTGGTTTTTTTCAGAGCACTTTTTACTCTTACACACATCATACCAAAGATGTGTGTTACCAGCAAGTGAATTAAACTTGGACTTGAAATTTCCAAGTGTATTGCATTTAGGCTCCATGTAATGTTTTTTCAAAGGGGCTTATAAAACCTATAAATTTGCAAAATCTCATGGCCAATGAAACAGAAATCTGTAGCCTGATTACTTTTGAAATACTTGGGAAAACAACACAAGTGGTTTTTTTTGCAGCCACCTTTCGTTACGCTAGCATTTAGCACTATGTAAAATAAATACCTGTAAAATAGAAAACTTCTGTTAATTAACATTAGCCTGAATATATTCTCAATGCTGTTGACTGTCTCACTGTCTTGGTCTGATACCACAACAGTTTGTGAAGGACTGAATGGATGAACACAGAAAAAAATGGGATCTATTCAGAAGCAACTTGCTCTGATGGATTAGTTCCTCACTTTAAAGACTCTCAATGCAACAAACACCCATTGAAGAGAGAACAGTTTCTTCCACTTGTTAACAGAAATAATTTTTTTTTAAATTATGGAGTTTTACCTTATCTCTCTCTTTTCCCTACCCCTCTCCTCCTCTTCGAGTGCTATGAAAGTAGTTGTTAGCCTAAAGGATGAGTAAAAATATGGGAAAGCACTTGAAAACCATTGCTCTGAAGCTCTCTTGACAAGAGGCAGGTACCAAAGTAGGTGACTTACCCTGCCTTTAATGCTATTAAGTAGCTTTCCTAAAGTATATTAGCTTGTCTAATAAACCTCTGAAACAACCAAGGTAGCAGTAATGACCTGTCCTAATGATGAGGAATGAATGAGGAAAAACTACTAAAATTCAGAAACTACACATTACAGCAAAGACCTCAAAGGACTGTAAGAACCATGCTATGAAATGAAACAATCAGACGTAACAGACAAGCAAAGACTTGAGTTAATGAAAAAAGAAACCACTGAAAATTGAGGTGGTCTACTAATAACCTGGTAACAGAACAACATTTGGTATTTAACATAATTAAATATCCAGAAGCTTGAGATAGGATGAAGGAAAGAACATTAGGTTTAAACAGGTGCCTGTGGAAACCTCCATAATTCCCAGATGAAAACAACTAGTTCTATCTATAAATTAGTTATATATATATATATTTGTTTCTTATCTGAAAGTCCCAGAAACTGCTGGAAAAATGTCCTAAAGCCCATATGGAAGTTAGCTGCAATCAAGTGGTGGTTTTATTTTTAGATAAGATTATAGAATACACCATTATTACTGGATTTACCTACATACCCAGATTAATGGAATTCAGTTGTTCTCTCATGAAATCCATCTGTAACGGAGGAGAATGGATTGCTGGCAGGATGCAGAGGTTTTCCTCTGTTTTGTCAAAATTTACATGATCTGAGTCAAGAGTATCAATGCTGAGTTTATCTACTACATTTTAGTTTCAAAGTTTGTTATTCTACATCCAATATCAATTGACTTTCTAATTCTCACACTGCATGCAGTTAAAAGAAAAATATTCTTACAGGCAGATTTCCTTTTGCCCATGTGAAATCTGGCAAGTCAGTCATAGATGAGTTTTCTTTAAATGCTTTCCTGGTTTGAGGTGGCTGTTGTTCTACAGTAGCTGATGGAGCTGTCAAAGATTTGTGGAATGATATATTTGGCTGGCTGTGATACTCTTTTTCCTGCTCCACCTTCTGCTTCAAGTTTTCCTTATCATGGGAAAACACATGATTTTGAATCCTTGGAGCCTGCAGCATGTGATGTTGAAAAAGGTGGTTCAGCATACTTTCAATGATTTTTCTTCACAACATTACTAGATTTCCTCAAACTAGTTTTGAGGACAAGGTAGTTTGGTTTTACATCCTAAATAGCATATTTATTAATATTTGATCCAGATGTTGGTGGCATGGCAATGCACATTTCTCTACATTGCTTCTCTTTTGACTTCCAGCCAGGATTTTTTGGCAACTTTTCTTTTGCCTTATGCTGGACTTGTAAAATGACACATTTTGGGCAGTTTGGTGAGCCAGGGCCTACAAAGGTGCTATGCTTGAATATCAGCATCACAAGCATTTTAAAAGGAAGAATTTTACTGTTTCAGATTTTATTCTTCTTCTTTTACTGTGAGAATTTTTAACAATTTCAAATTTACAGGGTTTTTTTCCCTTTCTTTATTTTCAAAAGTGATTGTTGGTTGGTTTGTTTTGGTGGTTTTTGGGGGGTTGTTTTTAGTTTTAGTTGTTTGTTGAGGTTAGAAGGGGTGGAGAGGGTCCCCCTCCCCTCCAAAGTACATTAATCTGTTTATTTTTACTGTGGGGCTTAACTATTACATCTGGCAGTGGGTGTGGATGTTTATCCATGAGAAGATCTCGCTTTTCGTCTCTGTATCACTGTTTGAGGCCTGCCTGTGTCCACCTGAATAGCCGTGTCCTCACGGCTCTTTTAATTAATATAGTACAAGGAAACTGCACAGGCAATTCTCAGCTAGGGAGGGCTCTACAACTTTTACAGTTCGAAGAAAAGGTCACATAAATTTCAAATATAGAAGTATTAAAGCGAACAGCTCGGCTTGTGTGTAGGAACCGTGGAGGTTTTTTACCTTTTTGACCGGGTTTCCCATTAAGATCGCATTGCCCCAAATCACCGACCGACGGCAGCGCGGCCGCTTCCCTCAGGCAGAGTCCGACATGGCGGCGCCGCCGACACTGCTGCCCGCGCGGCGCGAGGCCAGGGCGGGAAAACGGCTGAGGGGCTGAGGGCCAGCGGGATGGCCGCGGGGTCAGGGCTGAGGGACAGCGGGATGGCCGCGGGGTCAGGGCTGAGGGACAGCGGGATGGCCGCGGGGTCAGGGCTGAGGGACAGCGGGATGGCCGCGGGGTCAGGGCTGAGGGACAGCGGGATGGCCGCGGGGTCAGGGCTGAGGGACAGCGGGATGGCCGCGGGGTCAGGGCTGAGGGACAGCGGGATGGCCGCGGGGTCAGGGCTGAGGGACAGCGGGATGGCCGCGGGGTCAGGGCTGAGGGACAGCGGGATGGCCGCGGGGTCAGGGCTGAGGGACAGCGGGATGGCCGCGGGGTCAGGGCTGAGGGACAGCGGGATGGCCGCGGGGTCAGGGCTGAGGGACAGCGGGATGGCCGCGGGGTCAGGGCTGAGGGAGAGTAGGGTCACCGCGGCGGGCACGGCTGAGGGAGAGCGGGGTCACCGGGGCGGGCACGGCTGAGGGACAGCGGGGTCACCGGGGCGGGCAGGGCTGACGAGGAGCGGGGTGGCCGCGGCGGGCAGGGCTGAGGGGCACCAAGGTGACCGCGGCGGACATGCTGCTCGGCAAATAAATGCTCCGGGGACGGAAGGGTGACACGGCAGGAAAAAACATCCCCTAACGTACCTGTTCCCCATAATCAGCAACCGGCCGGTTTCAGGCTGGGAGCCCTCCCTGCCCTCCGCGAAGGGAGCGAGCAGCCCCGGGGGCACAGTACAAAAATAACATCCAGAGAAAAGAGTCTTTCTGCAATTATCTGTGGACTTACATAGCAGCTGCAAGCACAGCCGCCCTGAGGAATGCAATAGCACCTTCCACATCGCTAGGAGGGAAAAGGAAGAGACAGGTAAGGCCTAGGCTCAGCTGTAGGTATTTACCTGATGGTTTTCTCTGATCTCCCAAAGTTTTCAGTCATTTAAATTAATTCTGCTGGAAATACGCAAGCGAGTAATTCTCACCTAATCATAACTCTCCTGAAGTTTACCTCAGCAATACCATAACTACTTTAAAAAGACACTCTGCAAATTAATGTCACCTGGCTTCATGTTGAGAAAACTGCCTTGGGACAGTAATGTTTAAACCAAGTCGAAACTAACCAAATATTAACTTACTAGAACAATTAAAGTAAGTAAAACAATTTAGCTTTGGAGTTCCAGCCTCTGATCAGGCTGCATTGGGGCTTTGTCCACCCAAGCCCCTCAGCCTCCCATCCCAAATCCTCAGACATTTATTTTAAGCTGACTAAGCAACCGGAAACAAGACAAAGTAGTACCATCATTTCTAACTAGTTCACAGCAATTGTTTAATAGTTTCATATATGTAAAAACAAGAACTTGGCACCAACATATCTGAAAACTTTTTTCATTAACAAAAATGCATGAAAAACAATGATATGGAAATGCCCAAAGGCATTTCAGTTAAGGCTTCTACAAATATTGCATGTTCTAGAATTAAACATCTATGTTGTAAACTCATTCTAAGACTTTCCAAGAAACTAAAAAAAAGCTCACTTAAACTCATATTCCACTGTGAGGCTTAATAGAATGAAAAGTATTTTGTAAGATAGATAATTAGCCATCAAACTGTTTATTGTGCTTTTTATATGGCAACCTCAAAACTCATTAATTTAAATACGTATATACTCAGACCGTCCTAAAAATATACACTTGAAAGGCAAGCCTGGCTTGAAATACTGATCACATGAAGTTCATTAATTCAATCCCTGCTCAACCATATAAAAACTACTATATTTCACAATAAGAATGAATCTGGCTCTTGGCTGGCATCACTTTGTCTGAGGGATAGTTGGAAGGCCAATTCCTAGTGTTAATGTCAGAAATCAAGCAATGATGTTATCCAAGTTTTTCCTGTACTGATGTGATGCCTTAGCCCACTTCTGTTTAACTCCATATTTTATGGATTAAAATTAGACTTCTGACCATACCAAGATGAAAGAAAATCATGCCGCCATGCCGCTAATAATCTCATCTTCAGGAGGTCAGTGACTCTGCAAGCAAACACACATCAGGAGTGTGGTGGCAAACTACATGGGAAGACTTCCTGTGTCATCCCTCATCTCCTACAGCCAAATCATGGCAAGAACATCCAGTGCACAACTGAAGGAGACCAGCACCCTGAATCTCTCCATTTTAATGTACAATGCAGTGCCAGCCGTAATTCAGCTCTAGTTTTACAAAAATACAGACACAAGAGCCACAACAATTTACAAAGAGGCTAAGGGCTCCTTCCCACAGCAAACTGAATGCCTCAGAATGCAGCCAATACCTGTGGAACGTCTTTTAATTCTTGTAGGTGTCTTTTTCCTCCCCACCAAGATTACCACAGCACTTTAAAAATGTCATGAACACTGAACTTTTGAATAACTTAAATTTGCTGAATGGACACAAGAGAACACAAGTTCTCAACAGGGCAGCAACAGCCCTAATTATTCACGTTCCCGAGTTTGTTTTGAAGCAACTCAGGTAACAGTACAAAGTTAGCACAGAAAGCACTGAAAGCTCTTTGACATTTCCTTTCAAGTCTTATCTGGCTACTCTTAACTTCACTACTAAAAAAAGTCCCTAATTCTTCAGTGAACTTTGACAAGTGCACCCCTTTTACAACCACCCATAGACACACGTATTAAATCCAACAAGGCAAAATCAATATATGTTAAGTAACACATACAAACAAGTTTTGGGCTTCAGGTGATAATTTTCTTGATAAATGGTTTTCAAACTAGACCTTGTCTGTGTCTACTTAAGGAGATTGTTTCACCCTGCAATATATCTGCACTTATTCACATCTGCAATGCTTTCATTTTGCCACTTTAATACAACGGAAAAGGAATGTTGGTCCTCATCAGCAAAACCCACCACCTGCCACAATTACTACTTTGTCACTGCATAGAAGGTGGGTTGCTGCAGACTTTTTGGGTTGATATCATAAACATTTTCTTGTAGTTTTAGAAAGAAGTTTCCCATCCTATCCTAACACAAAACAACAATTTGGTGGAAAACAATCTTCATCAAAATAGGTAGGCGTAGGAACATTTTTAACATCTATGAAATCCAAGTTTGTTTAGAAAAGCAGTGAATAAAATGACTGCTCTTGCCATACCAGACAAGGAGAAATCAGAACACTATTCTTGTGAGTGGCTTTGGAATAGTTCCACTTCCTGACTGTTGAGAAATTACAGGACATGGACACATCCTGCTGGCAACACAAAAACACTCTGTTTGATGAGAAGATGTATTTAACTGACCAAACTGTTGCAACATTAAAACTTCTGTCTTCTATCTACCTCAGCCTGTAAGAATTTGTTATTGTCAAGACTTTTGTCAAGAGAACTAAATAAAGATGAAAAAAGTGACATCTTTTATGGCTTATTAAACAAAATCCCTGTCAATTTAATCCTCTATTCTAGAAACATATTCTATGACAAATAAATGTAGATTATTTTAAGATTACTAACTTGGTGGGGTTTATGTTTCCTAAGTCAGTTTTGTTATAAATTTTCCACAGAGTACTTTTGTTGCAAGATTTTTTTTTAATCTCTAGAAAATGTTTAACCAAATCAGAGAAGCTAACTGCTGTTTGCATTAGTAATAAAAGCAGGCTGTTGAAGACTGTAGAGCAGGCAAAAAAGTATTGAACACCTGATCTTCTGCATCGCTCTAGTGTCTTTGGCTACACAGGTAACAATATTTATCAAATATCAAAATCACCTTGACTTTACGCACTAGGGATAATCTACTCTGTAAAATAAAAAGCAAAAGTATAAAAGTTTTCAATCCCATTTGGAAACTGTAACATACATAAAAAGATCAACATTAAATATATACAATATAAAAATACATTTTTTTCCTTATGAAAATTATAATACATAGCTATAATACACAACATGTTGAGCCATCAGTCATAGCTACAATATATGCAGATTCCTGTTCCACACTTATGGCTGGACTCTGGGTATGATATCTCCAGGAGGAAATTCCTCAATTTCAGAATGAAACATCCATTCTGAAAGAGAAAGGAAAGAGTTATGTTTTCTTTGAAAACTTTCACTCGAATACAATTCCATTATTCCTGAAAATTACCTTGGCATTCCCGCAAGCCTCCTGCTTTTCATCCCAGTCATATCATCAATAACTCAGCGATGGCAAGGGCCACCAATGTTTTCAGAAAACTATTGCTACTCCCCAAAACTGACAGAATTGGTGACAGTGTTATCAGCTGATCATGTGCAGTACCATCGTGCACTCAACATGGACACTAAAACGCTGAATTAGACTGAGGGATTGCTAAAGTTTTGAAAGTGTCAGACTCAGGAAGGAAGACTCCTGTTGAGAGACTCGTTCATTTTTAGAAGTCTTTGCTTTGTGTCTCACAGTGTTAAGTTGGCATACCCCATCCTTAGCACACTAAACTTTCTCTACTATTTGGTATAAGTACTGATGAATTTTTCTCTGGAAATTTCTGAAGTGGTTTTCCAATCTGTAGGCAGATATAAGTATCAAAAAATTTAATCAAAACCTGAGTAAAATTCTGCCACTGGATTCCTTGAGTAACTCTTTATTATTTATGGGTTTTAAATATGATTTAAACATGTATTATAAATTTTACCATTGAGGACTGTAAAGGCTTCCACTTAGTTGGTTGGGGTTTTTTAACTCATTAAATTATTTATTAGAAATAAACAGAGTAACTGGAGCTAGGTGAAACACGCACACCTGTACATTAAAATTCAAATTTGAAGAGGCATGAATTCTCAGCCTTCCAAACACAAATCTGTGCTTCAATTCATGGTGTTCTTAAGATAACTTTTGACTTTTAAGTTGAAACTTAAGATTTTTATGTACAACATCCCTTCAAGTGACAGGCTGCACGCACTTGACAGGAACGCTGGGTTAGGACACACCTTTTGGATCCCAGGTGGAACCCAAAAGGAAGAAGGCACAGTTTCTAGCCAAGTTTCTTCTAGGAGAAGAATTTGCTTCCCACTCCTCCAGCCTGGACCAGCACAAGCAGCCCTTATTTGAAGTCCTGCTCTGCAAGCACAAATCTGACTTTTCAAAGCTAGGGAGCTCCCAAAACTACTGCAATGTCCTATTGGAAATAATACTGAACTTGTATCCCATTTAGCACTTCCAGAAGGAACATTAATAACATCAGGGAATTTTCTAAGACACAAGTAGAATAAATACATTTCAAATATTTAAAATACTGTTAAAGTATTTTAAATTATTTTTCTCTTCATTGAAATGAGACATTCTGTAGTGTTTCAAAATTCACGTTGCTTCAGACAGGACAAATAAAGCTTTTATTTTTAAATTAATGTTTATAATACCAAATACAATACCAGCATCCTAAGAAGCATTTGCTGTGCAAGGTTGCTAGGAGATACTAGCTTTTCCTCAGTCAGAAAATTTCTCAGGGCTAGTCTTGAACAAATAGTCAAATGCAGAGCACAGCAGATAAAAAAACTCAAAAACTTGAATAAACAACAATTTGCCTATTAATGTTTCATACCTTCACTGTGGTCGAGCTCTGGTCGGGAACTTAAGAAGATCCAACTTGTCCCAACTAGAACAGACACCACGAGATTCACCACAACCCACGAATGAACAACTTCTGCCTCTGTACCTGCAGTCCTGGGAAAGACACATCAAACCACCAGTCATCACTGGTGCACAGAAGTTACAGTAATTGCAACAGAATAACATCAAAACAAGTTTTCTAAGCCAGATGTGAAAAGAGAGCTACTTGTACCATCATGATGATCTTGCATGGCAAAGGCCTGGTAAAGAGAACAATTACCAAAGACCATAGAAACCCTAAACCTCCACCCCCCAAAAAAACCTAACTGCCCAAACCAGCAAATTTCCACATAAATGTTTTTGTTCTACTTCTCCTGGTTTACTTTAAAAATTCACGCTACCAGAATTTGAGTGCATTAATAGATACTTCAGAAAGTAACAATTTTGGATGGGATCACCTAACATGAAAGGATGGTTTATATTTAAATGCCATCTGTGTCTGCTAAGCCCATGCATCCTGTGGCAGACTCCTTCAAAAACAGTATTGACTGTCTACAGAATGTCCTGCCCTTGAACCCAAAATGGTTACCTCAGTAGGGTCCCACTCTCAAGTAAAAGAGATTCTTAAGGTTCCTGCCAGATGACATTTCCAGCATCATTCCAACTCATGTTTGAGGTATAATGGATTTGCAAACAACATGACCAAACTCATCCCTGAGTTCTTATTTTTCAGTGAAAATATCAAATATTCAGGACAAGCTCAAAGGCAGGTTCAGAAATAAAATCCTTCATCAATACTTTCTTACATATCTTGTACAATGTCTTCAATCTGACAGTTTGACAAGGTCCCTAAGTGAGCTATGTTATAATTTACAGAAAAGATTCCTTGTTTCCTACCAGATACTGCCATTTTCCGAAGGTGGTGTGTAGAGGTTGATTCTGTCACATGTCATCTGCTGGCTTAAGGATAAGATAAGAGCAGCAAAGTACACTGGAAGAAATGGAATTACTAGTGTCAGACAAACTCCCAAAATGCTGTCTCATCATGACATGGTACTAATCACTACATTTTCTTTCCTTTCTGCCTCCAATCATAGCCTGCTTTAATTCATTCTCTTTTCTTTAACATTCCCCTGACCTATCAAAATCTGATTTCTGCACTTTTGCAGTCCATGAGCTACATCAAAACTCGCATCTTGTGATTCTGTTTTTTTTTTTTGTTAGGTTTGTGTTTTATACTCAGAAATGGAAAAGAACCATCTCACTAACAGCCCTACTCATGCCACAACTCCAAATGCTTTAGAAAATATGGAACAAAGTGTTTATGGCCTTTGCTATTATGAACTACTGAGCAAGTCATTTATTCTAAAGCAGAAGAGGGAGGAAGATTTCAGTAAAAAGAGTATGGAGGAGTTTTCCATTTACCATATTTTCTGTACAGCTTCCTATCCACTTCAAAATACTTACAGAAAGAAGCTAGTGCTGCCGGGTCTAAGGTAAGAAAGCCCCTCAGTGCAACTGATACTTTTGCCAGATCAGTCCTGATAACAAAATCAAGAGTCATTAACACAGCCCAGTAAGACAATGATACTGTTCCTCTAACAGTATTCTACTGTTCTTTTACTTTTTGCAAGGTATTCTTCTGCCTCTGTAACAGTGCCTTAATATACAACTGTATCCCACACACATGGCAGTGGTCCCCATTATGCCAATTCCAAAATGAAGAAGGATGTTCCATGAGGTTTCACACTGCAGACCTTTCTGAAACAGGGAGAACCTGGGGACATCTGTCCCCTCTAATCCTTGCCACTCAGTTCAGTATCCATGTTAATGTGACTGCTTACACTGCTCACAGGAGCAAATGTGAGGAACTTGGGACTCCTCCCTGCCATCCGTGGAGGGAAAAAAAGTCTCAGTTTTTTTTCATAGCACCAACTCCTCCCCTGGCTTATCCTACCTGTATCTAAAAGAAACATTTGTAACATCCATGAATCTAGTCCAGTTAATGATCCTTTTTGAGCTTCTTTCTTTTCATTCCCACTCTTAATCTGTAATGCAGATGCCCCAGCTGAGCCGGGAAAACTTAACTCAGCTATGTTTCAAACCTGACTAGGCAATGGATTCATATGAAAAGTGAACCTGATAGAAACATTTGTTTTTCTCCACCCCTCTTCACAGTCCCACCTCAAAAAAACAGGTCAGCTCTTACATTTGTTTCACCTCCCGATCCCACAAACAGCAGCAGTATATTGAAGGAGGGTGCAAGCAGCGGACAGAAATGAGTACCAAAGGTCTAGATGCAAAGTACACCCCTTCTGTGTTTAGTCAGCCAAGTGAAAAATCATTCTTTGGGTATATCAATTAAATCCTCCACAGCAAATCAAAATGCGCCATAGAAAGGAGAAAGAACCATTATATACACAAATAATATATAAAGACCTTTCAAATACAAATATGTTTTACCTGTCAAAGGCTGAGACTGTACTGATAGACAGCAAAAAATAGAACAAACTTTGAGCTGGGTATGCTATTGTCTTATACTGCTCAAGTAGATTAGAAACCATGGAAAGCTCATTTCCTCCCAAAATGTAGATAACCACGATGTTCCATACAGCATAACCGGCAAGGAAGCCATGGGCGAAGAGGCCCAGCACCCTGAGTGGAGGAAAGAACATTAGACCAGTTTTAACATCTTGAATTAGCCAGAGATAGAAAAGGCCTATGAATCCATCTGTTCAACCTTGCTTTTCAAGGCCTTTCAGAGATTGTTTCTGAGCGCTTTTTCTGACCTAGTTCTGTTTCTTCCCATCACACCAGACTGCCCCAGAACCTGAGCGCTTAAAACAAAGATGTTTTTGCCTTCCCTTCATTACAGCCACGGGCATCAAATACTTTCACTTGTAGCTGCCTGTAGTTTCCCAAGACCACTGCCCCTTACACTTACACAATGTTCTAACTTATCTCCAAGGCAATCTTTTCAGTATCTTCATTGCTAAGGAAAAGCTCGAGCAGGAAGCCCAGGCTTCCAGCTAAAATACAGCACAGAAGAAAATGGCTGTTATCTTCCCATTCTCTATTTCAACTCAACTGCATATTAAAAAATAATGTTTTTGCTACTATGTGCAAGCTTATTCCCCCAGTGGAATTTCACTCCTCCCTCTTTCCCACCAAACAGGATTTCTCTTTGAGAACTGTCTGAATTCAGGTATTTTTATTCTGGTGATACGCATGATGGGTCAATCTTATTTTCTAACACATTTCTGTAGGTGACTAATGTTTTGGTTACCAGCTCAATCTCTTGCTATTGACATTTTGTCTGAATCTTTGCAATATGGTTATGGTTAAAAAAATTATTCTTTTTATAAACTGTATTTCACATGTGATGTCTAAACTAGAGTACATAAACTTGACAACACCAAAAGCTAGAGGACTGATAAACTTTATACCTGTTGAATCTTGAATGACTACTTATTAGGAATATCCAAAATAAATAAAAATACACCACAACTATAGAGGAAACACTAATTTTCAGGGTGGGGAAAAAAATCCAAACCAAACCCCTGATTTCTGTTTATTTACATCAGAACATTTATCTTTCACCTGAAACTTCGGTGCACTGAGAGGGCAACATCTCTAGTAGTCCAGGAAGCCTTCACGTCCAGGAGTACGTTGATATTTTCAGTGGTTTTAATCAATTCTGAACGGTCAGCTGCCTGAAAACGCCCTGAAAGGATAAGGAAATCAGTTTTAGAGAAATCATTTCTACATTAATGCTTATTAGTGTTAAAAAGCTGTAAGCATCAGAATGTCCATTAGAAAATTTCTTCTCCCCACTTCCTGTCCTTTGTCAGCTTATATAGATATAGGATGCCTCTGGTCAGAGTGATGCATCCTGGTGGGTCAGGCTACAGAGTTAACAATGTGCAAAGCACTTTGGAAAACTATGCAGTGTTCCCAGGGAACAAAAAAACCCAAATAAAACAACAGAAAAACACAAACACCCTACAAAAAACTTCCACTTAAAAGACTTTTTGTAAGTAATAATTTCTTCTCAAGTTATTGTGACAATATTAAGTCAAAAAAGCTCAGCTGGGTACTTTGAAACCTTTTTCCCTCTCACCATGCAATTAAAAAATTCAACCAAATATATCAGCACAGCAGCAACAGCATTCACTGTTGAAAAATTATCATGTATATTTATTTCCAAATAATTTTTGTTGTGGAAAACTTTTTAAAAAATCTTCCCAATACTACAGTATTTGGATTTTAGATACAATAATGCTTCCTCTAATTGCAAGTATGTTCTTAAATTACTTAAATAACAAGATGAACTCACGGTTTTTTTCAACGAACACTTTGCTAACAGGCTGACTAATTCCAGTGGGAGCAGCAAACACAGGCTGCTGATCTGGGCTCTTCCTGTGCTCATCCTCAATGATGTCTTCCTCCTCCACTTCCAGCTCATTGGAGCTCACTTCGGCTGGCCGAGGTTTCCTGTTGGCACAGAACACACAGTGGCACAGAGAAACAATAGGAGGTAATGTGTAAAACCCAAAGGCCCCCATGAACATTTAACATGTCTAACCTGACTGATAAGAACCCATCAGGCTATGACCTGTATAATATTACCGTGTTCATCATTTTAAGGACCAAAGTTCCCATGGAGTTTGTTCACTAAAACTGTAAGACTAATTCCATACCAAGAGATTAACGACTGGAACATATTAGAACAATTGGGAAAAAAATGCTAACTTTTGTAAAATTAAGATAGTAAGAATGAGAGAAAGCAGTTCCAAACTCTATTTTTTTCATGTCTGTGACTGAACTATTAGGCTCATGAAAATGTATTTAGAGTTGTGATGCACACAGGTATGCACAGAACGAAGAAGCAAAAAAAAGTTATATCTTAACCCTGGAAAGAACTGTACACAGGCTGAATGGTACTGTGGGCTTCAAGATTTTACATTTTTGTCAAATGACAATGTAAAATACTCCTCAGCCACATTCACTGTCACAGTTATTCTAGATTATGAGCTATACTAGTTTTGTCTCACTTTGTTCTTTTTCTCTGTTTGCGGATCACTGTTTCTTCAGCTTCAGGGACATCCATGCCATTTCCGTTCTGAAATAGGGATGCCACATTTTGCTGGGTAAAAGAGGTCTCAGAGTCTGAAGATTAAAAAAGAGCAACCCAACATGAAATTTTCAGAGCTTTCATAAAAATGGAAATACATTCACCTAAATATATAAATAGTTAGAGTGGCAAAAAAGTAATTATCTGAGCTTTGAATGATGTAAAGTATTATATAATTTCCAAAACCGTACATCAACTATTTTCATGGAGGTTTGTACCCTATGAAATCTGACACCAGAAAGTGAAACTCTAAGCTACCACTCACCCAGAGACTACTTTCAGCTGTTTCAGGTAAAGAAGCACATTAAATGTTTTAAACCTAAATACACGTTGTACAATAATATTTCTGTGTTCCCAAGTTTTATTTACTGCTCTTTCCCATCAACAACTGTCTCACGTACCAGCAGGTACTTTCTTCTTCTTGCGTTTCCTCTGAGGAGGGGCATCAGGAGGTTCAGGAGTCAGGGGCTCGCTGCTTTCAGACTGCCGACGAACCGCTGCTTGCACAATGCCATCTAAAAACCACAGGGAAAGACGCAGCAGCCTGAATTCAGAGCCGCTGCCAAACACGCAAGAGAAAGCTGCATTTACTACGTTGTTGCCCAGCTGAGCAACAACTGAGATGAAAATGCATTGGCTATAGGAAATGTAAGAGTTGGGAATCAAGAGGAGAAGCAGAAATATACAAAGGTATTTCACTGCAACAGTTTCATGCTCAGGAGGGGAATTCAAGTATCCAAGAAGTAGCACAATTCCCATTTGGGCATACAGCAGAGGACTGCCTGAAAAGAATCCATCACCGGAAAGAACTGCACCTCTCTATTTCTCTCTTCTATGTGCAAAGATTATAATGCAAGAGCCAAGAAAAAATTAATAGTTTATTATAAGGTGATCCACACAGATATGTGCTAAGGCAAAATGGCATCATATCAAAGGAAAATTTAAATGCTAAACAAACAGCACAAGAATAAAGAAGGAGCAGAAAAAATCCACTGAAGGATATTTACTCCACTCTGAGAGATGAATTATTATACTTTGGAGGAATTCTACTGCCATGAGAGGTTAACACGAATTTACATATTATAGTGCAGTAGCATCCACCTGCATGATCAGATGCAGAAAGACAAAATTACTTTTCCACTTTATATCACACCTGTTTTTTAATAGCGCCTTCAAGAACCGCAATTTTTAGGATAACAACTGAATCTTTGTTACCATTTCAAACTCAGGTTTACCCACCTTTTATAAACCTTTATTGTGCAAAAATGCAAAATTAACCAGCAAAGTAACGGCAAAAGGTGTACTTTGCACCATCTTTCAGCTCACTGAAAACAACAGTAAACAAAACTTAATCCTCAGGATATCCTGCTAGCAACAGCTCTACTGTTGATTTAAAGGTCTGTCAGTGAGGCCTCACTTTTAAGCAAGTAAAGGAGGTTTACTCATCAAACTTTCATATGGACCCAAGTCAACTGGTTACAGAAATCCACCAGAATCCATTAACATGTTCTGCTTTATCAAAATAGATCAGACTTAGTCTTGCTTAAAACAGTATGTTTGTTCTGCAGATCTGCTTCTTGTAAAACACAAAGCTCTGATACTAATAATCTTTTACAGTCAACTCTTTGATGATAATAGAGTGATTAACTTCACTTTACTTGGCCAAGGACTGAAATTGAACCAGACTGCTAAACGAGTTTTATCTTAGTTCATTCAAAAATTCAAGTGCTTAACACATTCAACATCAGCAGCTTACAGCTGGAAATGAATTATGCAGAGAAGTTAGAAAGGAAAAAATTACAGGAGTAAAAGAACCGTTTTCAATCTCGACAGGACCTTACCTAATGGAGTCTTTCCTTTGGGTTTCCTTTTTTTGGGACGACTGAGTGGAATTTCATCTGCATAAATATAAAAGAGAAGTATGGGTGCACAGCAAGGAGAAATCTCCATTTCCTTTTTTTAACAGCCATCCTACTACAAGTGAAGAAATAGATTCTTTTTTATAAATTATGACATCCTTTGTTTTTACAGGTAAGATGACAATTCACCAGTTCACACAAGGAGGAGGAGTACAGAAGATGGTAGGAAAACAGGGTATGAAATCAGGGTAGGAAGTCTTATGTGCAGCAAAGGCTCAATACACACATGCATGTGTGTTAAGTGATAAACTGAAATACTCTGAATAATGCTCTGAAAAATAAACTTATTTTTTAAAGCACAGTGGCAACATTTCAGTTACTTTGATAGAAATAGCAAACAGTAAAGGGAGCAAAGAAAAGCAACAGTTCTAACAATACACAGGTATCCAGTTTAAATAACCAGCCTGCACTTAGGAAAAGTACAAGGCTCTATCTTTAAAGAGTGAATGAGTGGCACCAAGAGGAACTAGCAGTGTTTGTAGTTCTCTTTAATAACTCACCTTGGCTTCCACTTCATATTGAAGAAGAAAAGTTGTTCATGAGCAGTGTAAAAAGATGAAAAGAAAGTTAATTTTGAATCAATTACAGTTCACAACCATGAAAATCACACTGCTGTTTTTATGGTTAATTTCCTTATCCCCTCTCCTCTTTATGAGCAGTTATGTGTAACAGAGTTAAGGGTACCAAGCAATCGGCAAGATTCAACACTTTGTTGGTGACTATGCAGAGCTTCTTGATTGGCTAGCTGTGGATCAGATTAAAAGCTTTAATCACCTGGCTAATTAAAACTTGTCTTACTGCCTGGTATATAACAAACCAACAAAAGTTATGAAACGTTGGACCCCATACATCACTAAAAAGACACTATCTGTTGACAATCATAAACATCATATTTACTTGCAGGTACTTTGAAGGAATTCTGAGGTACCATCTCATAGAAACTATATAATTGTTTTTCCTTTCACACTGGGAAAAAGCCCAATTTTTTCCCTATACTACATCAAACTAATAGATACTTAAATCCCTATTAAAGAATATCTAGCCTAATCCCAGAAATTCCTGTTTTAAAGGACCTGTGATCCAAATAAAGAACACATAATAAAAGAAAGAGGGAGGAAGAAGAGATTAAAATGGACAACAATTAAACTATACTAGACATTAAAACTAGAATATTTGTCTAAGAGTTTTTACAGGGTTTATCTCTCATAAGTATTAAAACTGAGGTAATATGGTAAAATTTCTTGGCTTCTTTAAAATGCTTTGCTTTCCTTGTAAAGTATTTTGGGACAATAAATTAGCAAGAGAAGCAATTTTACTACTCAGATGTTTATCAAACTTATTTCTGTTAATGTTACTGCTTTCAAAATCTGCAGTACAGCATCATGATCAGCTCCACAGAATGCAATGATTTTACCTTGGCACTGGAGGAAGGGCACGAGGCGGGCACTGAAAGACAAGAGAGAGACCAAAGTCAACTTCTGCCAGCATGAAACCACCTCTCAGAAAACAGCATCAGATCAGAACATCCAAGGTGTGTTTTGCTCTGTATGCCTCCTAAATGGCCAAACATTCCTAATGGAGATGTTACATAAACGCAGGATGTAAAAGATGCTGGAATAATATGCCTTTATCAGAGGTCTGATGAACACTGCAGTGGGAACATACAGCTAACCTCTGTGTGTGAGGCAGAGCTTGCATTTCAGCTTCAATAATTTTCACTTTTCATGTAAGGTACCACTTTCATTAGAAAGCTTATTAGTCCTTCTATTTAAATAAATATAAAATATTGCAATAATTTACGCATTCAATATAATTGTACAGTATACAATGTCAGCTATTTTCTATTAATGAAGATGTAAATCCAGAACAATAATAAAAACAATAGAAGGAAATAAGCCCACTTATGAAAATACTTTTAAATATTATAAAATACTATTCTTCCATATAATTTTGAACATATCTATCAGCAGGTCAAACACCTAAAATCTAAAAGTATCTCCTGATAATAATCTGAAACTGAGCTCGTACCTTTCTCTCATGGAGAAAAAGGAGCTAACTTTCAGATTTTGTACTACACAATTATATTGCAAGAATATACACAAAGAAGTATTTCCCATTCTCAGAAAATTCAGATACCAGAAATAAAAAGGGCTGTAAGACTGGTAAGACTCAAGAATCCACAAACTTACCACTTGTTTCTTTCCCATATCATTTGAAGTCGTTCCCTGAAAGAGGCACTGTGAACTGGTCTATGCTCCCTCACGCTGCTCACATTGAACCTCTGCTAATTCTGAACTAAAAATAAACTTCAGGCAGCCAGGATTAGCTGGATGTGAACCCTCCTGCCCCTGGGTCAGGACCCAGAACTACTCCCATTTGAAGCAAGGGCAGGTTGTTCAATGGCAGCAAATGTTACTTGCACTAAAAACCCTTAACTGCATGCTGGTACAGGTTTCTCTAAGCAAATTTTACATTGGCTTGTTTACCCAAAGAAAGTATGATGCCTCATGAAAGGAAGGGTTTGTGGGATTAGACTTCAAATCTCTCACTTGGATTTTGGCCATGCTGAAAGACTGACAGCAAGTGCCATTTACACAGGCAGAGAACTGCACACCTTAAGTGGCACCCAGCAAACTGGTGGGGACTGGTCACACTGTACTGGTGCACCATAAGAGAAAAAAAAAATATTGGTAAAGGTCAGATCTCATTACTTTTATTGTTTCCAACATTCTTGCAGCTGTAAATATTAAATGTTTAAGATACTTGGTATTTTAAAAACCTAAAAGCTAAAAACCCCATAAAAACAAACGAAAGCCACAAACCTTTTATACAGCATTCACTGCCTGTACAGTAGTAATTCTGTATTCTGTAGTACCTCTCTATTACCTTCTACAAAACAACTGGCAAGTGCATTGATTTCTGTATCATTTATTCCTTGCAACACAGGAAACTACATGCAAGCAGACAGTGAATACTCATCTGTCCACCTGTGTGACAGTCCCCAGCTCTGCCACAGAGGTATCAGCTTTGGTCTGTTTGCAGTTTCAGAGTCTGAAGTAACTCACTCCAAACCTCATAGAAAGGGTGAGTTTGGGGACAGGTCCCCATGGACATTTTGTTACGGACAGAAGAGCCGCTGAGTGCTCTACGTGCCCCCGAAACCAAGACGTGCCCACAAACCAAGCAGCCGCTGCCTCAGTCAAACCCTGAGCCAGGCCACAAGATAGTGGGACGCACCTGGAAACTCAGGGGGAAAAATGAACTACCCAACTCCCTGGGTGTCCATTCCAGGATGCTGAGAAGGAAAGGTTTAAATGTTCAGAATGTTTAAAAACACTAAAGCAACCTTTACAGATTTGTTAAAACCTTGCATATTTTCTTTTGAGAGATTCATATGAAAAAAATACAACGTGGAAATGCCTGCTTGCTTCCGCAGCAAAGATAGGCAGAAACGTGCGACCCTGCGGCGGGTTACATTCCCCCTCCCGCGGGATGCAGCAGGGCGGGCACCGCCGCCTCCGCAGCGGAGCGGGAACGTTGGAACCACGCTACCAAGGCGCTCCGCTACCAGGGTGCTCCGCTCCTCGCCGCACTTCAGCTCCGCCTCTCCGGAGCAGCCGCTGCCGGGGAGCGCCCCGCCACATCCCTTCAGCAACAGCGCTCCGGCGGGACAAGCTCCCACCAGCCTCCAAGCCCCGGGCCCCCCGCGCCGCAGCCCCACGGAGCCCCTCGCGCCTCCCTCCCACAGCAGNGACGGCTCGCTCACCGGAGCGAAGCCGAGCTCTGCGGCTCCGAGCGGGTCTTCGTCTCTCGGGCTGCAGACAAACAAAATCACGGTGAAAGGGTTCTGCATTAGTTCAGCACGTAGCCAGGGTCTCAAACTGATAAATGAAGTAATTGGAAAAAACAAATCAAAACACCAAAAAAACCCCACCAAAAAGGTAGGAAATAATAAATGGAAGAAAGGCAAAGCAAAAGAGTCGACAAGTGCTGGACTAGGCAGAAGTGGAGAAGCAGCACAGAGCTGGCTGCTATCTCACCCTCCACCAGTCCTTAGCCCACATCAATGATATACTGAGGCTCTGGTCTCTACCCTTTTACCTCTAAACAAGGAATACAAGCCCTAGCTCTAGAACAAGGAGGCATCCCAGTGGCTGTAGTATTTCACTTTAAATAACCTCTTTCTAGACTGCTTAACTCGCTTTTGTTGATTTTCCTCCAAGATGAGGTAGGCCAACAAAATAACCATCTGTGTACTTCAGGGAGCAAGACAGCTACAAACATGAGGTGAAGAGAGTGAGGAACTTAGTTGCCACAAGCATTGCACCTTTTGATGGGGAGACCATGCTACCACAGACCAAAACAATCAGTTAAAGGGTTTCTGAAGATACTTACCTCTTTGGTAAGTCCACATTCTGTCAGTTTATACTCACTTGAGTTGATGAAAGAGCAGAAAAGATGCATTACATGTATTATGAAGATAATTGGGTTTTGGAGTAATTCATATTATGCCAACATCACTCCTATCTTAAAAGGTAAAAAGGATTAGCAACAAACCAATACCTTCATAAATAACAGTCTGCTGACAGACACCATGCAAAAAAGCACATTATGATTTAATATAATTTGTAAGGCTTCCAAAATGTAGAGGCATCACAGAACCAGAACAAGCATAATAAAAAGAAAGGAAAAGACCTTTCTGAACTTATGTGTAAGTAAATAATGTAGACACATGCAACAAAATAGATTTTTCTTTATTCTTGTAATTGAGTGCTCACAGTATTTCCTTTTTTTTGTACAAAAGTGGATGCAATTGTAACATAAAAAGCTCAAGAGCTACACAGAACATCGTATGATTATATCTCCCGTAGCAGCTTCTTACCTAATCCTCTTCCAAATCCCTCACATACAAAGATAAATTCTTGCAATCCTGACATTAGGATTATTCTTGAAGTAAAACATAAGCTCTAATCTTTCTGAAGCTGCCTGTTGCTCAGAATTAGGGCTGAGTGTCTGAGCATATCCATACTGCAGGAACCCACTGGGGCTCGTCCTGTGCACGATGTACTGCAGACAGCAGCTGCGCAGATGCTTCTTGTAAATTGTCATTCACAATCACGTGATCAAAGAACTGACCAAACTGAGCTTCCATTTTCTTAGCTGATTCTTCCATCTCCTGTAAATCTTCTTCCTGTGAGACAGAGTAAATCCATAAAACTTTAGTGTTGTGTAGAGAAACATACCTGCACAGCATCAGCAAAACACCTTGGGCCACATAAACAAGAGGTGAATAGATAATATCAGTTTGCTTTATTTCATTTACAGTTTGCTATTATAAAGTACCTCTGCTACAGTCAGTTCCAGGTCTCAAAAACACAGCTGCGTGCCATATGCTTCCCAAGGAAGTATCTTCTGTCTCAGTATGCTCCATTTGCCCTAAAAAAGTTACTCTAATGATAAGTGCTGGCAGAGACTCTCACGGACTGGAAGGTAAATCTACTGATGTTTGTGTTCTTATTCCAAATTTTAGTTTATTTCCCCAGTGTCCATGTTACTTTCTGTCATAGCAATCATTAGTCATTTCCACGTAGTTATAGACTAAGGTCTCCAAAACGTTAAGATGCTAAATTTGATGATGATTCACATGGAAACGATTGTGTCAAAGTGCTGTATATGTTCTAAATATAAGACACACATTTCCTGCGAGCAGGATCTGTGTTTTATCTACAGAACTTAGTATAGGATTCATACTGTCATTAAGCATACATGAAATAATAATACATTCTTATAACTGTGAAAAAATAATAATACAGCTGAACACAGCACATTCCAAGTATTTCAATGCAAACAGTAAATATATGTGTTGACTCGAATATTGACACAAGGCAGCAAATTAAAACAAAAATATGCAAAATAGCTTCTCCTTTAAAGATATTTTGGAGCAAAATCCGTCAGCCCCCTAGGTTACAAATTACAATTCTTATGCTTCAAAGCCAATCTTGAAGGGGGAAAGAAATCCCAACAAAATCCACAGAAGAAGATAAGAATAATTAGATTTGATCCTAAAGACACATTAATATTTTTTTAAGAGTTAACAGTGTAGCATAGTAGAATGCATTATGTTCTACTAACAGAATCTCAGATTAATAAACTCAATCTCCTTTATTCCCAAGTCTCACCTTGAACTTCATGTTCACATAATAATCCGTAATGATCCTGGCATTTTTACGAGTCTGCCTCATGCAGCCTATGCTGGGTGGCTTGATGAATATAATGTAGGGCTTTAACTCATGAGTCCGAGCTATTTGTATTCCCTGCAAATGAAGAGTAAAATGAAGTGTTTCAAGTGTATTCATCCCAGTTTTACTCCCATCAAAAGCCAGTTGTTTACAACACACTGTTATCCCCAGACCTAGGAGACACTTTTTTCAGGAACACTTACTTGAAAAAGATCTCACTAATAATCCCAGGAACAGACATTGTTAAGCAACTGTAGCATACAATCACTTAATTCTGCTTGGTAGCCTTATTAGGAGATGCTTGCAATTCCAGTGAATGATGGAACAGTGCCATTAAAAGATCTCTACGATCAACCACATTAAAGATTCATTTGAAACTTGTACTTTTTTAACTATAAGGGAGCTACTTTTGGAACAAGTACCTCTTCGTTGTTCCAAGTATCCTGCTTTCAGAACTCCTTTACTGTATAACATTTCCCAATGGTAGTAAGTATTTTTAAATTACTGCAGGGCAGTGGAAGGAATGAAAAAAAAAAAAAACTAAAGAAAATCGTAGCATGTAAACTTGGTCAAACCACCAGATTTAAAATAAATTATGCAACTCAGCAGTAGGTCTGCTACCTCGCTGGTCTTAGTTAATACCCTTTTCAAAACTTGTCCCTTAAACTCACACCCTAAAAGAAAATGATAGTGGCACATCTGTCCAAGTGGCAAGATTACTAACCCAACACGCCAACCCCCTTCTTTTACCCCTTTGCTTAAAAAGAAGAAACCCAAAGGACAACTTTAGATGTGAAGACTAAGGTGTGACCTCATCTGCCTCTTACAGCAGTTTCAGTTTTTGAGTAGTACCCCACAAATCTTGTAACTTAATTTCTATTTTAAGCCTGACAAGCACTGACAGCCTAAGGCTTCGACACATTGGTTCTGCATAATTAGAGGGAAATATTCAAGAATTACTGAGTTACGGTGTTGCTCTTTACATTCAGTTAGAGATGTTGAAACAGCATAGCCCAAACAGCTCCTAAGTACTAAATATGCAAGTAATTCAGAGAAAGTTTGCAAGGTTTAGTTAGACACAGCTCTGAGTATCTTAGATATTTACAAGCTCAGGCTTTTATTAGCCTTATTTTCATCAGCAAATTCAATGCAAAAATAGAAGGACAAGAAAAGTGAATAGCATCTCAGTGAAGAAGCAGGTTACTAAGAGCTGTAACATCTGGAGAGAAATACAGGCACAAAGGCACAATAAAATTGATTACTTTTGACTGTTGCTGCTTTTACCAAAGGGTGTTCTGAGATTGCTAATAGAAGGACAGAACTCTCAACTAATAGGGCTTGGTGGAGGAAGAAATCCCTGCAACAGGTCTCCATGTGAAAGACTAATCCTTAAGTAAGTATGAAAACTCATTTCCATACCATCCAAACTGATAATGCAGCTGCTGGCTTGGTAAAAAATGCAATGTCTCAACATACTTGTCACTGTAGTCCCACCACCACCCCCTAAGACACATGAAAAGAATAATCTATTATTAATAAGCACCATGAGGTAAATTGAAAAACAAGACAAAGCAACTAACACCATTCAAATGGCTCAAGAATGTAGAGAAAAATTATTTTTCCTTCCAGAAGATTCCCTGCCCCTTTACCACTCACCTGTGGTTCTAAATCTATTACACAGATCTTCCCTGCATCAAGGACTGTTCGCACTGCATCGATACTGGTACCATACAAGTACCCTTTGTACTCCCCATATTCCAGCATTCTGCAACAGTGGTGAGGAAGAAGGAAAGTGAAAGAGCATTTGAGTTGCAAAAAGGCTCCATTTAAAGGCAAAATTTTCAAAAATAATCCAGTGATCAGGACTAAATGATCATAAAACCTAGTGAACACTGTTCACCTTTGCTCTTCCCTGCTACACTGGGCACAAAAAACCATTACAGTTCAACATCTCCAAAACATGCATTTTTTACTCATCATAGTTTTATGAATTTTGTGCTTAGAGGTTGTGATTTTACTTCTCAATGCTTATTGATTACATACTACAAATAACTTCTTAAATCTGAAGATCTCAAAGCTCTTGGCTCAGCTCAATGAGTGTCGCTTCTGTAGTGCTGAGCTGGTCTGTCTTAGAAAGATTATTGATGCAGAGAAAGGAGCAGACACTTTTGAATATTTAGCCCTTGCAGTTCAACTATTCATGTGTCATCCACTGCAGAGATCCTGCAATGGAGTTGTAGGTCAGGAACAGGGGTGATTCACTGCTAAATTTTCAAAAGCAGTCTGGTTTCCAGGAGAGTTAAACTCATAAATTACAAGCACATCTAATGAGCTCAGGACTAGAGAGCCCACTTCCTTTTAGAAGGATTCTGAGATTAATTGTGGAGAAGCTATTTGCAACTGCACAAACACAGTCTTTGAAGAAACAAACAGTCTCAAGTAGTTTGACCCAAATTTATACCACACATACACACAAATATATACCACACACACAGTAAGAGTGGAGGAGCCCAGACTTGGGACCTAACTACAAAACTGTATTTTCTTGGATCATGTTGCATTTTAGGTAATAGAAATGTAATTTATCTCTCCTACTCACCTGTGGCTATACACCATGTTTTCAAAAGTTTCTTTCGATATGTAGTGATATTCACGACCATTCATTTCATAACTTTTCTGAACACGAGTGGTGTCTGAAGGAAGATATTAACACACAAAAAAAAGAGCTGTGACAAATTATTGTAACTTTATAAATGAAAATGAGAACTTCATGAAAAACTATCAATTAGTATTTTCATAAATATTAATATGAGTTATTTCCATTTGTTAATATACTGTAATGGCTTGCCAGTGACAAGTCATTAAAAGTTATGAAAGCACAATTGTATTTCCTGGAATGGAAGAGTAGTTTAATCCAAACAGTTGTGATTCAAAGCAATCAGGAACTGCCTTGGAACTGGTTGCACAACTCTTTTTACTCTTCAGAGGCAAACATTTTTATAGTTCCTTCAGAAAAATCCCACAGATTTTTCACACTTGCACCTTCCCCTTCTCTGGGATCTTACGCACTAAGTCCAGACTTTTCAGCTAGCTTCAGATACATAATTTCCAGTTTGGTTACAAGAACCAAATAAGCACAGGTAGAAATCATTTCAAGAACCAAATAAGCACAGGTAGAAATAATTTCAGTTGTTACGTCAGAAGTTAAGCTGCATAAGTCTCATCTGAGACTAGAAGGCTAATAAGGAAAGCTGCAAAGCCTATTAAGCACCAACTTCTGTTGTCTTCCTTCTCATATCTGAGCACTTAAACCCTAAGAACTTGAAATATCTTCAAGAAACATTCCTTTTTTTTTTTTTTTAATCTAGGAAAAGCAAATACCAAAATTAAACCAAATCATGCAGCTAAATTTCACCTCCATAAAGCTTTTAATAGTTTCAGAAGCTGGAACTTGAACATGCTTTTGTCTGATTTGCCAAAATGAGATAGATAATATTTTAAACTAACCCTTATGAAAGCAAACAGTACTGGCTTTCAGTAGAGCTGAAGAAACAGCCATAGAGCAAAGAGTGTATGAATACACAAAGATGAGAGCAAGGTACTTGGCATTTCCTATTCATGTTTGAATTGGGGTAGTGGAGGAGAGAGGAAAAGCATTACATACGAGGTGTGGCACTTTGAAACTCTCGTGGGTTACTTGTGATTAGCCTTCGCCGTAGCTCATTCACACCAACTCCTGCGGGACCTGGAAAGTTGGAAAAGCAGCAAATATTACTGACAGGGTACAAATCACTCCCCAGCAATATACCCACACCCAGGAGGCAACTCAGCAATACTGTTTTAAAAGAAAAAACTTATCAAATACTTCCAGACTTAGAAAGGACAGTGGATTTGCCTTTACTCAGTTTGCTTTATCAGGACCACAGAACAGTGCAGAACAACAGCTTCCCTTCAGTCACTACAATAAAAGTCTCCTTGAAGAGCCTGCAGCCCACTTTATGCAGTTATGTCCTATAACAAGCATTATTAAAGGCATCTTTCCATAGTGCCCATGATTGAGATTGTTCTAGTCTGGAGTTAAATATCCTTCTTATTATCGTCATATCTATGCATTTAACAGTGGTTGTAGAAATGCCTCCATGTAAAGATGTCTTCTATTAAGTTAGCAATGTTTTCTCATCCTTTTCAGTCCCAACTGAACGTAAAACTGAGCCACTTCCCTTACAAAATCCATTATCAACCAGCATTCGTAACCATACGGCTTCTTCTGAAGACTAATTATTGTTGTTTTTAAACACTCACTATCTTAAGCAAATAAGATGATAACTACAATAAACTTTAACCCAAATAATGGGGTCAAATTACAATAATTCTGGAAATGTTGCTTTGAGAATTGCCTACACAGTCAGGAACCACTGCAGTCAGCAGCAGAAAACCCCAGTGGATCAGACCACGCGTGGCTGTTTGCTCTCCTCTGGCAGCAGAAGGTGAAATTTGCCTGCGAAGGTCGTTAGCCTCTTACCCACGAGGATAATCAGTCTGTGCCGGTCTGTTGGGTGCCGCTGGTACCTGACCACCTCTTCGTAGGGAGCTGCCAGGGAGCTGTAGCAGCTGCTGGGGCAGCGGGAGTAGCAGGACTGCTGGTTGAGCCGGGCCTTCCTGCGACACAGCCGCATGCTCCTGCGGAATCCGGCTGGAGGGGCAAAGGCACAGGACTGGAAAACACGCTCGACATGCAGGCGACTAGTTCTTTAGCCCAGAGGGCCTCTTTCTATGCCACACAACGTACTACCTTTTCTGAGCTTTTTTCAAGGTGAAGATTAGACATTCCTTTTGCTGCACTTGGTTGGACAGCTTGGTAGAATCTCTGAGTATTAAATGACAGCCACAGAGTAGGTAAAATCCTACTGAAAGTCACCTGAAAATTAGCCCAGAATAAAAGACTTCCAAAAGATCCCCAAAACAAGTTGAAGGAGAAGTTTCTGATTATCTGAAGCATCCCAAAGTAACAGGTCAACTTTTTTTGAGGATGTAGGTGGTTTGCTCTCATGAGGAAAGTCTGGAACATAGGCTCCAGCTTCCAGAATGTGTATTTTAAAGGTCACTATGGTTTAATAACCATAGAGGTAGGTTTGTTGTTCCACTTGACCATCCAACTCTGAAAACTTCACATATACATGTACTTTTCTAATGAAAGCCCTCATGATTATTCTCAGTGGATGACAGACATGACTTTTGAGCAAAATTAATCATGAAGTCAAGTTTAAATAGCAGTGGCCAAGTCTCTCTAGAAACCTAACAGGATGAGAGATTTAAATGGAGAGATTGAGCATTATTAGGAGGAAAGAGATGTCCTGAAGTTTGGAAAACAGAGTAAGCTGTATTCCATTTTGTAAGTCTTTAGGTGATAGAAAGAACAAAGCTTTTTATTGAACTTCAGACAAGTACTTAATCTAGATCAAAGCCCAAACATTTTACTTATCTTTAGTCATTGCGTACCAATAAAGACTCGTTGACCAAATTCACCAAATTCTTCCTCTTCTAGAATACAAAGAATAAATGCTCATGAAATAAAAAAGAATAGAGAAAGCTTAAAAGCTAGATGGCAAACAATTACTGCTGATCCCAAGGAAAAAAGAAGTTTCAGTAAATATGTACAAGTATGATGCCTAATACAATTTTAAAAGCACGATACTCCATAATATGAAATATTAAAATATTTCATGACCAATGACCAATTCAAAAGGGTTATTGTAAGAAAAAATAAACATAGAAAGTCTTGATATTTCCTAAATTAAATTTGAAACTTAACATTCTATTTGTTTTCTTCCTAAGATATCTAGATACCAGACAATGTTTTGAAATTGAAATTAATGAAAAAAACCTCCACACAATTTAAGCTTTTCAGATGAAATCTATCTTACAAGGACTCTTTAGTTAGCGCAATAACTAACAAGTCAGTAGCTCAAAATCAGAAACAAAAAATTTCTATCTCAGTTTCTGCCCCATAGCATGTTTAGAAAATGCAACTTGTGTCTGCTCAGATCTTTCAGGCAAAATGAAGACCTGATTTTATTATTTCTTTTTCTTCATTAGATCAGTGATATTTGTGCTCCAGCATGTGAACCTAACTTGCTTCCTCCAATTCTTTTTGTCCTAATTCACAAGCTATTCCTTATCAAGGCTTTACTATTCAGGTGAGACTTCTAAAACCCTCATGTATTTTTTTTAATTAAATCTTTCATATAAGGTTCAAATGTACCAGTTTTCCTATAAATGAATGTTCAGAAAGTTTAGAAACTATTTGAGAAAGGTGATTTGAAAACAAATAATGAAGGAAAAAATGGTGCCAGTGTTTAGCTTTCTTTTCAAAAAGGACTCTTTATTTTCCCCCAATCACACATGTAATTATCCAAGTCGTGCATTCCCTTTATTTATGCCTTGTTAAAGCAAGAATGAGATAGAGAAGACATTGACATGTCTTTAAAAGCAGTATTTGTTCCAAGGAAAAACATTATTTTCATTTTCAAAGCTTTGAAATGCTTTTAGCAGTAGACTTTTTGATTTACAATTACCTCGTAAGCATGCAAGTATTGAAACAAAATTAGACGCACATTAATTGCTCTTTCAGGTTTATACACTCTTTATTACCTGTACCTATACAATACAGTTTTATTCCTGCATTTGTATATGTACTAATAACTAGTTTATTACTATGGAAAAAACTCCTTGGAACAAAACTGCTCATTCAGGGCAATGTTCAGAGTAATGTTCAGCTGACACATGCCCATATAATTTCTATCTTCAGGTCTCTTGAGTCATCATTCAAACATATTTAAATATTTCTGCTTCATCTACCCTCTCTTCTGTGGTATGGAGAGCAGTGTAGAATCCTACAGGGAATAAGCAATCCAGCTACCAGGTATTGCAAGAAGAGTGCTAAAGCATAAACACAAATTCTATTAGATTACTGCTTACAGGAGACAGGGAGGAAGAAAAAAGTTAGTGTTACCTTCTTTAAGCTCCTCTGCACATTCAGATAGAGACAGACATAAAACAATTAGTTTTGAGAAGACAGTCTATACTATGATCTAAAAAAACATCCAACCAGCATTGTCCAATGCATTTAAAGAATGCAGAAAACAGGTACTGCAGACATTAAATCTAAAATATGCTTCTTTGAGCATGAATTCTCAGTTCCCAAAGAATGCAAGACTCAACTGCAGCATCTGTGTCAGTATTGTAGTGCAAAATATATCTGCAACTAATGGTTAAACTAGAATGTAGGATTGCAAATATTTGCACCTTTATTCCTCTGACTGTGTGGATACAGCAGAGAGCTGACTCAGCATTGAGCAGGATTTGCAAAAGTAATCCCCAAGTGCAGCTATTGGAAACATCCTAGCCTGAAAACAAAAGACTGCCCTGCAGATCTGCTGGGCAGATCTGCCTTAAAAGCCTTGGGCATTGCTTGAGAGGTAGATGAGAACAAACCACTTGTGATAAGAGAAGAAGATGCAGAAAGAAGAACTCACAAGTAGAGACCTTGTGGAGAAGAGCAAATGTAAGGTAAAATGACACTCTTCTCCATAAGATTACCAAACACCTCAAATGAGAAGTTTAGCAGTAGTTTTATTTTAGGAGAGAAATGATTTCTTTTAGAAGACAAGTTTTGCAGAACCCTCAATGTGCTGTAAATAAGCAGCTGCTTCCTAAACGAAAAAAACCCCAACAACAAACAAAAACAAACCAGAAAACCCCCTATATCAGCTTGGTTTAAAAAAAAAGTACTTATTGATTGTATTTTTATATATAAATGATGAATTTTATAAGCGTTTTTCTTTCCTTATGCCAGCCATGGCCACAATCAGGAATCCAGAAGCAGCTTTCCTCTTTACCTCATCAACTCCTACAGGGACTGGGGATTCAGGCCTCCATATTACCGAAGGTAATCCAATTATCTGCTGACATCAGTGCAGCCCCTGCTGTCACAGCTTGCATGAGTGCAACTGAGGAGGATTGGATAAACACATCTTCTACTGATGCATGAGAAGAAACATTCACATTCATGGGATAAGAGGACAGAAAACTTACTAAGGTAATCAGAGAACAAGAGGACGACTTAAAGCAACAGGATTTTACATAATGGCTTTTCAAGCCAGAATGGCTTCTGAAGCTGAAGTGGCATTTTGGTTTTTGCCACCTGCTTTTTTCTAAGACACCTTCTTGTCTCTGGACACCCTTCTCCAAGCAGAGCAATAGCAAGGAATTTAGGGTTAGGTCAGAGGAACTTACCTGACTCAAATGTTTCTTCATCTTGTTTAGTAATCCAGATAGCAAAGATATTAAAATAAATTCAAAATTTAATTCTTTTCCTTCTAATGAATATCAGAATCAGAAATCAGTTTTCTAGCTTCTGTTGGTCTGTCTCAAATATACTTTCCCCGGCTCCCTCTACACTGAGGTGGCAAAATACAGCTCACCATACTTGAATTGACCGCTTCTTCTCTTTTTATGCAGTCCTAGGGGATTGCATCCCTCCATGAGAGCTTCTGAATTACTCTGAAGAAGGAAGAATGAACTGCACTGCTTTAGGGAGCAACTCAAGCTACCAATCTTTACACTCAGTGTTCACAAGTAAAAACCTATTCTTGCTCCCTGTTATCCCAAGATCAGTTTCTCAAAAAGGAATTGTGTGGGTTCTACAAGACCAAAACAATCCGTGGCATTAAATATGCAACAGGCAAACAACTATGGTAACTTTACAGCCACAATCCAATACTGAATCAAAGAGGTTGGATCTCATTCAAGCAGATATGTTTGTGCTGGTCAAAACACTTGACTATAAACACTGTACACCGGAACTGCAAACAGCTCATTTTAATACACTAATACCAGGTGAGGTTTCCAGGGTATGAAAAATAGAATTTTCTACCATTAAGTTCACTAGGAGAATGAGTGGTTTTATCTAGGAAATGAGGCTATTAAATAGCTAATGCCTTGAAGCAAATAAAACAATCTCAAGTGAATTCAGTTACCTGTTTCCACACACTTTTCATCAATCTGCATGTCGTCCTCTACAGATCAACAAAAGGGAAAAAAATTCATCTGAATCAGAAAAACACTGGGGAGGAAAAACAACCTTACAGATCTTACAAGACTGAATTCAGACATCGGAAACAAGATACGTGAAGCTCAAATCATCTTTAGACATCTGTAAGGATTTTAAATGTTAACTCCAGTTTAGTGATGTTCCTTGTGTACAGTGAGCAAAAACTCTAAAGTGAGTGCTCTGAAGGGCTTGTGGCAGAGAGACAAATGCATCAAACTTGAATTCTCCTCTTGAAATAATGAAAGGTTTAACAGGGCTGTCAATATTTATCCAGTAGATATCTATCTATTAAGTATTACCATGAGGGAATATAATTTTCTCTCCTATAGCTTTTAAATATCTTTCCAAAATGCTACATTCAAGCAAAGTGTTTTGCTTTTCATTTTTATTATTACTTTTATAAGGAAGAGACGGAAAAGATCAATTCAGCTCTTTCTCAATCCCCAGACCACATCAATTTATGTCGCTGAAATGTGATCACATGAGCTTGGACAATCTCATAGGCTCACAATACATGTGTTTTGTTCTTGCACGCCCCTCCAGATAGGCCCAATAGGAGCTATTTTCAACTTACAGGGCAATTGTCAGAGAATCTGTCAATCATATTCTGCCTATATGTCTCCTTTAAAGAAATACTCTCTTGGAGCTGCTCCAGGAGAGAAAGAGGGAGAAGAAAAGAGAAAGAGGAGATATTATCTTTCTTTCCTCAAAGAACCCATCCAAACTGTCACTTCTCTGACAGATAATGCACAGATAAGGTTTCCAGTTTAAGACGATGTATGCATCTACTACTTCAGTGAAAAAAAGGCTGGATTTTAATTATGTTAAGCACACAAAATGCCAAGAACTTGAGCTTCTTCTGCATGTATTTTTCAAAATTCCTCATTTCTGACAATTGTTTTAAAAGCCTGTGAAACCATGTGTCATATTGGTTCCAGGTACAGAAATGCAATGCTGTCCAGATGTGATTTCCTACCTTCTTCCACAGTGCTTACTGCTCACAGCATATCCATTGAAGCAGTTAAAATGCAATAAAATTATGGTGAAAAGAGAGCCTCAGCTCTAGCAAACAAAGCAATCAGTGCAAGAAGAATCCTAGGGAATGAAACACATTCCCTCTGGGATATATCATGAGAGAAAAATTTTATACTTGCATAAAGAACCATAGAAGGAAATAGGGACAGAGGAAACAGGAAGAAATTCTTTTTTCTGGGAATAATTGCATATTTACAGAAAATTATAGTTGGTAGAGGATAATATTTCTGGATTATTACCATGAATAAATTAAAGGGCAGGATAGCTTATTTTAGACCTCAAGAAAAGAAGCTATATTATTCTCTCAATAGCTTTGATGGCAAAGAAACATTCTAAATATTGTATGGCACTTCTCAGTGCAGAGCTGGTATCTGTGTCCCTGGAAAGCCAGGCCAGTGCAATTGTCACCTCAAGACTTACAGCCAATTCTCCTAGAGAGAACTGGTTGGCCTAGTGAGCTCCTAGAACTCAGTGACTTCAGAAGAGTTCAAATTCACAGCTTCTCTTATTGTCAGATCCCAAGTACACTGGAGACAACCATCTCTACCATCAGTACTCCAGGTACAATTATCATTCAGGATTTGTTTTTCTGGGGATAGTTAATACACTTGAAGGTTACAATATGGCTCCAGAAACTGTCTTTGAACTAAGCTGAATTGTATAAGCTTCTATTTCAGTATCCGCAAAACAGAGACAAGATCTTTCTTTCCTGCTGTATTGCTCAAGTAACTTTTCACTCACACATTGATGATTTGAGACAGAGATGGGGCTGGAAAGGCTGAGACCACCAGAATTCTCGCTGCTTCCTACACAGAAATAAATTTATCACAGTTAAAGAAACAAAAGAGTCCACAAGCACATTATGCTCCGGTCACATTCACTGCTTACAGGTAAGACTGATCAGTACTCAACTGAGAGAAGACAGCAAAAACTGAAACATTACCAATGTTTTAGCTCACTGCAAAGTCCTGAAATAAAACCAACACGCTATCAGAACTATTCAAATTTCCAAATCAGCAGTCCAGAAGTATTAAGAGTTTATATAAAAGGACAGGAAGACAAGCCATACTGTGGTATAGATTGCTGGAGTGTGCTGCTGGTAGGGGTAGGAGTACTACTGCCTCCATTACTACACGGAGCCTCCTGCTTGCAGCCTGAGTTACAACCTGGTTTGATTTCACCTTTTATTATACACATTATACAGACTTCAGGTAGGTCTATATTTATTACAAAGAGAAGTTTATCATGTGCTATTGCATGGCTTTATGTTATCCTGGGGGTACCACAGGACACGTGCTTAAAGGATCAGATTGAAAAGTTTGTTACAGCAGTCTAAGAACTCTGATTCTGTAGTGTAAAAATAATGGTCTATTTATGCAGAAAATAATAGCCAAGAGATCCTTGTTCTTTCTTGAGTGTTTGGGTTTTTTCTCCTTACTTTTAATCTGGTCTACTCAAGTTTTGACCAAAGCTGAAGAGGTCACTCATGCATCAGAGGACGTCTTTAAAACAATTCTATGCTTTTCGTATCCCACTCTTCCCCTTGCTTTTTTTTCATCATAGATGATAGTCCTTTAATAGTCAGAGCCCTCAATTTCCACACATCTTTCAGTTGTGACAATCCACCAGATGTCTTAGCAACCAGCATGGAGACTGGACAAGTGCTGCAAATTTCCTAAATGGCAATTTGAGATTATACCAGTGCTTTCAAAAGTTTGTGCTCACACAGATGCTCTTAAGGGGAAAAAAAGGCAAGAAGCCAGAGATCAGAAAGAAGAAAGATGCTTGTCGGATGTCACTCTGAATGACAAGCTACAAAACTTACGAAAATTTTAAATAATGAAGTGTGAATTACTGGCTAATTTTTGACCAGAAATCAGGAAAAAGATGATTTCTTTACCTTTTAAGAAGATGATTTGAGGGTATGAGTCCAGCACAGGCACTGAGATCTGAAACTTTCCTAGCCTGCCACCAGAGCGCATCATTCTGGTCCACAATCTGGAGTATTTCACCCCTCTTAAAAGGCAAACCTGCATCAGCACATGGTATGGCAGGATCTTGCAAGGGCCAGTAATCTGCCATTGCTCGCACATAAAGCTAGTAAAGAAAATATACAAGAGGAAATGGAAGCCAAGTTTATAATGGATACAACACAAGCTTTACAATCACAGGGCCAGATACTGCTGCAATTTCAATCTAATGATGAAGTCAAGTTTTAAAAACCAGATCAAGCCCTAAACCCTCTGTTTGTTTTGAGGAAAAACACCCCATTTCTCTCATATATTAGGAAAAGAACTGACCTTCAACCTGTAGATCAATCTGAAAGTGCCTTCATTACACAGTTACATTTCTACTTACTGTCTTTACTGCTTCAGCAACATATTGATGTCAGCGAGAGGCAGCCATAAAGGCAAGGTAACAATTTAGGGATTGCAACAAACTTCTAGGCAACACCATGTCTTTGTATCACACAATTAGGCACTACTGCTACCAGTCTGGAAAAATAAAAAGAATGTTTCTTACTGTTGTTTGGTTGCTGACAGGCCGATCAGAAACTGGAATTAATTTGAACATAATTGTCCCCTGAGACAGGGCCTAAATGATTAGAAAAGAATTAAAATATGGTTGGTATTCAACACAAGTAATGAAACATAGGCAAGACAAGCTTGACATGGCTTTGAGGATACTGCAATGTTTGTGTTACAAACATAGAATTCAGGTAGACAGAGTCAGTGTGACAATACTGTATTTTTTCCAAAAGGAAACTCAAGAATGAAACATCAAAGTCTTGCTAAATATTTTTTAGTTTAACGCAAGCTATTTTTCATTGTAAGTATATGTAATTTCTGCATTGATTCATACCAAACTTTTCTACCAAAATCTTATTTAAATTAGCAGCAGGGTCTGGTTAGATGAGTGATATAAAGGGGGAGGAACATGATTTAGTAATTAAACGTTCCAACAGAGTTTGTATTTCTTATACCTAGAAATGGTACAATCAGGGCAATAGCACATAGACTTGGAATGATTACACAGAGAAATACCTCACTGGCTAGCACTTAACACTTTACAGTCAAGAACCATGAAAAATTGTGGGCAAAATGACAAAAGAGGAACATCTCAACAGATTTCTTCATGAAAATTCTGACAACAGTAACTACACTGCCCTTTTCTGGCAAGGTAAGGTGTGTTACAAGATCATTCACTCTGCTTTAGTGCATTTTGTAGCATGGACTCTTATTAGAACAGCAGCTTTCCACTACTTTCTTGTGGAATATTAACTGAGTGGCACTTCTAGAAAAAATTATGACTCAGTGAAGTCTGAATAAATTAGTATTTTTCCCAGAAGCTGCAGATGGAATGGTCACAATTAAATTAATTTCTGTCCAGAACAGAAGTTAGATTGAATTCTGATTTCATATATTTTGATTTCATGAGCAGTTATGAACTTCATTCACTGTAAGGAAACATTCTGAATTTTCTGTTAAAAATTTCAGGCTTTCTCATGTACAAGAGTGTGTAAAAGAGCAAGCATACAAATAATTCTAAGGTACAAAGTAGAAAACATATTTAAAAAATATTAAATACCAGAATATTAATGACTTGCTCAGGCTCAAGTCCCTCAACTGGAACTCCATTTACTTCCACCAGTTTGTCTCCAGCATACAGCAACCCTGCCACGAAAACAAGTATGAAAAAAGCAGCAGGAATTTTATCACAGCATGATTTATCTTGGATAGGCAAGGCAGGGTCACACAGAAATACCACAAGCTTGTAAGTAAGCATTAAAATTTTCCTGCACCATGTATTGAGGAAGGCATTTTGGATTCAGGCTGCATTGCTCCTGGATGGGACTGCAGACTGCTGTGGGTCACAAGGAGCTTGCATGCTTCAGATTTCTTAATCTTTCCCAATTGCCCATATGACTTCTTTACAATCTACTGATGATTTGCCTTAAAATTAGCATAAACATTTTAATATTGCTCCATTTCCCCAAGTAACTTATGAACCTATCCTATATTAATAGACCATGAGACTTGGAATCAGACCCCTAAAAACTCCAGGTGCAGTGGGAGGTCCTGGATCTCCTCTCTGTCCTTTAGAGAAAAAGGACATAATATTGTTTTCTCTTCCATGTTCCTTTAACTCAATTAAAATATTAATCAAACTAGGCATTTAATCGGTTATTTTCTGCAAGTTGGGTTTTCTTCTCTATAAAGGCCAGAAAATACCAAAAGGAACTATTTTATAATGATTACAGTTGTCATCATAATAGAAGTTACAGAATTCTACTTCTGATGTTTTACATTTTAGTTACATGACATTTCCTAAGGGACATGGAACACATTCAATTCTAGGATGACAAAGTAGTAACATTTCCAAGGGAACTCCTTGCAAGATTGCTTAGCTACTAGTGCTAAGCAAAGTGTTTAGTACGGTATTGCCAAAAAGTATTATTATGTATTCCTTAAAGACCATTATCTTCTAGAATCACCAGCTATTGATGTTTACCATTTCTTCATCAGGGAATGCGCTGCATTTCATACTACACTGCAATTTGGGATATCCCGGTATTCATGCCAAGAACACAGAATGAGAACTGGATTTCTCCCTCAACTCAGTCTAAACCAGCAAATTGATCTGAAAATTTATGAGGTCAGAATCAAAGTCACTGCAACGCATCACTGCTTATAGTGCTGTCCCATGTGCACATCATCTTGCTCTATAATGGAAGATTAATTGTAGAAGCTAAGATATTATCTTACTTCAAATATCTTATTTCAAGTTCAGTTTTATGTATCACTTTGTTTCAAGTTCCACGTACCACTTCTGTCTGCCAGCCCACCATGGATCACACGGGCAACCGTTATGTCACCTGTTATCTCATGGCGTTTAATGGTGGCACCCTGGCAGGTGAGAACAAAGAAAAAACATTGATCATCCAAGAACCCCAGTTAGTTTCCTTCCATATCACAAGTCTGATTTTCACACTGACACAAAGGCATTGAGGGATACAGCCTTTTTACCACAACATGGATATAGCAATTACCACAGAATCATGGAATAAGCTGAAGGGAAGGGACCACAAGAATCACTGAGTTGAACTCCTGGCCCTGCACAGCACCATCCCCAAGAGTCACAGCCTGTGCCTGAGAGCATTGTCCAAATGCTTCCTGAATTCTGTCAGGCTTGGTGCCTAGACCACACTCCTGGGGAGCCTGTTCCAGTGCCCAGTCACCCTTTGGGTGAAGAACCTTTCCCTAATACCCAAGCTAAACCACTCCCGACCCAGCTTCAGGACATTCCCTCTGGTCCTGTCGCTGGTCACCAGAAAGAACAAATCAGTGCCCCCTGATCCTCTTCCCCTCACAAGGAAGTTGTGATTGCAGTGAGGTTCTTCCTCAGTCTTCTACAGGCTGAACAGATCAAGTGACCTCAGCCACTCTTCATACAGTTCCTCCTCAAGGCCCTTCACCATCTTCATAGCCCTTTTTTGGATACTCTCTTAATAGTTTAATGTCTTTCCCATATCATGGCACCCAAAACTGCCCCCAGCACTTGAGGTGAGGCTGCCCCAGTGCAAAGCAGAGCAGGACAGTCCCCTCCCTTGCCCAGCTGGCAATGCTGTGCCTGGTGCTCCCCCAGGACATGGGGGCCCTCCTGGCTGCCAGGGCACTGCTGGCTCATATCCAGCTTGCCATTGACCTGGACCCCCAGGTCTCTTTCCACAGCACTGCTTTCCAGTACCTCATTTCGCAGTCTGTCCATACATCCATGGTTGCCCCATCCCAGGTGCAGAATCCAGCACTTTCACTTGTGGAACTTCACATGGTTGATGATTGCCCAGCCCTCTCCTTTGTCGAGGTCTCACTGCAGGGCTTCCCTGCCCTCAAAGGAGTCAACAACTACTCCCAGTTTTGTACCATCTATGAACTTGCTCGGTACCCTTTCCAGTCCTGTGTCTAGGTCATTTATGAAGACATTGAAGAGCACAGGGCCAAGGATGAAGCCCTGCAGGACCCCACGAGTGACAAGTCACCAGTTTGATATAACACCAGGGTCACTATAACTAACCCTTTTTGCTCAGCCCATAAGCCACTTGCTCACCCATCCCATAATGTGTTTATCCAGCTGTGTGCTGGACATTTTATTCAGAAGGATGCTCTGAGAGACGGCATTGAAAGCTTTACTGAATTCCTAAAGGATTACATCAATTGGCTTCCCCTGATCAGTTACCTGGGTTACCTTGTCATAAAAGGAAATCAGGTTTGATAAACAGGACTTTCCCCTCATGCTGGCTGTGACCAGTGACTGCATTGTCCCTCCCAGAATAATCTTGTCCGTAACTTTACCAGGCACTGAAGTGAGGCTGACAGGCCTGTTGTTTCCAGAGCCATAATGTATTAGTACTAAGTCCTTCAATGCCTTCAACTTCTGTCACACTAAAATAACCTCACTGATTGACAGTTACAAATCTTTTTTACCTCCAATATTACAGCTATATTTTCCTAAAACAGATTAGGTAAGCTATACAGTGTTTGATGCGTATAAGTACAAACGATTTCTAAAGAACTTTCAAAGTCTCTCCTCCCTTCCTTTCTGTTTTGACCATGGGAATAACTCTCAATCCAGTTTGGTTTTATCTCATATAATGAAAAGACATCTGCCAAATGTTCAAACCCTGAGCAAACAAGGCACTGTACAACCTACTCTAGTTACACCCACACTATGCAGAGCTAGACGGTCCTTTCCAACCTCAACAATCCTTGTGATTCTGTAAAATCTGGACAAGAATGCACACAATCCCCGACATTCCTGGGAAGAAACCAATATGCATCCAATGCATTATCAATTCTTTCTAAGTTAAAATAATTTGACAGACACAAGGAAGGGCCCTCACCAGAGGCTGGTTGTTTTTCACTAAGCAGACAATCCTCATAGCTTCTTCATTTTCAGGTATGTTGTCTGGCAGTGGTGGAAGGGTTGGTTCAAAATCTTTCTGGGCCACAGTATCATGAGCGGATAGCAAGGCCTGTTACAAACGAAAACAAGCAAACCAACCAACCCATAAGCAAAGATCATACAATAGCAGAGCTTTAAACAGCAACTGGTCAGAAAACAGAAATCACTGAACGCGGTCCTTTGTGAACACAGATCCCTTGCACATATTGTCATTTTCTTCTTGCCACTAGGAAAATCAAACCATGCAAGTTTTAAGAACAGTTCCTCTGTTTCTTGTGGAACATCTTCTTACAAAAGATGAAATATTTCTATTTGGAGCTCTTGAGTTAAGAAAGCAGGTTTTGCAATTTCAAGGAAAATTTGATTTATATATCTGCATTAACTGCCCATAATTTAAAACTTTGTAAGAAACATCTTTCAAACACAGCCTTAAGTAAAATGCAGCCCACTGGAGGTACTTCAGATACACAGTCCTCATTTGATCTCATGATCAGATTAGTTCATCATTAGTTAACTATGTCTCTTCTGGCTCCTTTACCAATTCCTGTGAACAGCTGCCTATCCATTTCCATTCCTACTGCAGAGAGCTCCATGAGAAAACTTTCTTTCCTTATGCAGGACTTGCCTTAAAGTGTGGAGAACGCAGCAGCCGTCTTAGCTCTTTGATCTCTCCTGACTGAGGGGCTTCACGCAGTAACTCTACTACCTGATAAATGTAAGAAAGAAAGTACAGAGATGGATTCTAGAGGACAATTGTTTTAGAAATCTCTACACTGAATGTAAAGGAATATGGTATGAAGACAGTGTAAACCATCCCCCCCCCGTGTTATATGAGTCAGAGGATGTCCATATGGACATTGCTCTAGAACTGGACAATATGACCACAGCTGCACAACACTCAGCCAGGCTTAATGTAGTTCTGGCACAGTGCCATGTGCTCTAAATTAGTTTTTGCTCCCATCTCTCAATCAATTTCATCACTAGCCTCAGTTTCTCTACTTCGTCATTAACTCTCTCACTAATTAAAAGATTAGGAATTCAGCTACTATTAGAAAAATCTAAAAAGCTTTTTAATATCCTCATGTCAGTCTGCTTACTTGTAGCCATAACACTGAACCACAGAGTTACATGGGAAGGAAAAATACATGGTCGGTGATTAAACCATTAATGTTTGTATTCATTACACTGGCCAGGATTTGCACAGTCCAGCAACCACAGCTGTGCCCATTTCTCATGCCCCCTCTCTCATCACAGTACGGGTTGTGAAGTAGTTTTACAATGTGCAAGGAGAGTTTCAGGTTTATATACTGTACTTAGACCTGAGACACAGAATAAATACCACAACACTTAACTGCAGCAGAGTCCATTCATTTGGTATGAGTAAGTAAAGCAATAAACTGTGCATGCAGTCTCACCTCACGACTCAATGCACGTGCCTGCAGCGTGACAGGAGCTGGTCTTTTTCCAAGATAGTGTTGGAGGCATTCATAAATCTGTTGCATGCCATGACAGACAAAACAAGGCAATGATGATATTCACCAGTTCACATGATCATACAGATACATACATGACAGGCAATGGACAACACTATTTCTGGAAACTTCTCAGTCCAACTAGAGCCCCAGAGTCTGCAATCTAAATTCTTAATATCTAACGCATCTGGAATTGAGTCTTGAACTCAATGCCTTTCCATGTTATCAGGTAGCTTTCCAGTCATACTGTAGTTTTGAATTTTCCTAGAAGAAAAGCAGGTCAATAGCCTGATAGTCAATTCTCTGATTCATAGCCTGTTTCCTTCCTCTAGCTGGAGGCACAATTGCTGCATTTAAAATGCCCTTATGGGCATTCTTATCCAGTAAAAGCTCTTTAAAAATCAAAGATTTTAAAAATCCGTCTTAATGAAAAGCAGGACTTGTACAGAATTTGTCTCAGAGATAAAGTTCTTCTCAAGATAGAAACACCAAAGTGTCCTTTAGTAAAGTAAAAAAACAGTCAAAACTCTGTTCTCTAACAATGTAAGATCTTCAATTACACATCAGAAGAATGGAATGCAAAATAAAAAAATACAGCGCCACAGGCCAAGAAGTGGGATGCATAGCCATACAAAAATTTAAGTACAGGAAAGACAGTTGAGCAATTCTGTGTTCAGTCTCTGTCCCCTGACCTTAATATAGACAGGTAAAGTAGAAGAGCCGTAATGTCTAGGACATTAAGGAAGAGACTACTTAATTTTCCTTTAAAGCATAAGGGGTTTTGTCTGCTGTGACTGCCGATATTAGAACTGACAACAGGACTATCAACACTTAGTGTAAACAAGCATTTATTGTCCTGACATGGCAAAATCAAGCAGCTATTCCCTAGAGCTTGTTGTGTAGATACCTTGCTTTCCCAGCTGTGTTGTACCTTACCTTTAGCAGTGCTTGCAGCCAGCGAGATCTGAGCAGGTCATAGAGCATGCCAACACCATTGACATCTCTCTTACAGAGCAAACTGAGCTCTTGCAGCACTAGAGTCAGAACATGAGATACACCTGAGCCCAAGAAACAGAAAAGCGCAAGACACTTCAGTACAAAGAGAAGACCAACCAAAGCCAAACAGTGACCCAGACCTTTGAAATGCACTTTTCCTCAATTTGTACTTCTAAGAAGTGCAAAGACAATTCCTGTCTGCCTTGCTTTTTTTCCGGCAATCAACTCTATTACACAGGAGCTATTTTACCATGTTATTAGCCAGCAGGGTTAGGTCAATAGTAGCAATTTGCAACTGACCTGTGAGAAAGCCATACAGGCCATCTCACACATAATAGTCTGAGTTCAAGCTCATACCTCCTACCGAGAAGGGGCAAAACAACAAAGAACTCCTCGGCTTTATAAGCCAGAAACAAATGCCAGGTATTCTACTCTGATGCTCTCTGAAGTAAACTGCATACCACCACCAAACATCAATAATCATTCCAATTATTAAGTAGTATTACTTCAGACACATTCATCTCTCTCATGACTCAATAGAAGAAGAGTCACAGGGATTACGGAATAAAACTTTTTTCAAAGAGAAAGAAAACTGGAAAAGAGATGTAAAAGTTACCATTATCTTTACTGCTGACTGTCGGCACCTCCATCTTCTGCTTTATTCAAGGAGATTCCACCCACTTTGAATACTGCATTCACATCTCGTTGGTTTCACAAAGATAGATGCTGAACTAGGGAAAAGAGCATGCTCATCTCAGAATACTATCAGGTATTTTACACTGATGAGAAAGCAGAATTTAAAACAAAGGAAGGAGTGGGCAATAATTTGTATTTGAAGTGCACCATGGGTGTCAAAAATAAATTAAATATGAGACTCACCTGTAAATTCAGCTACCCAGTAGTGTCCAAGATGCAGACAGAAAAACCTCAACTACACCCAACCATAAAGCAATAAAGGATTGCTTCAGAGAATTCTCTGAACTCTTCTTCTCAAAGTAGTATGGAAAATCCCCAGGGAACACCACATTTTACACCCTAGAGCATCAAAAATTATGTATGAAAGCTCTTAGGTAATTCAAAATCTTCATTACATCCTAGTTGATTTAACTTCAAATCACACATGATACAAGTGTAAAAATATTGTCATGATTACCAGTATGGTAGACTACTCTTAAAGAATTAAATATTTCGACTGGCCACTGAAGAGATGACTTAGACTACAAGTGAAAAAACTAACAACAAACATCTGAGCATCTCAGCCAATAGTGAACCCCAGTGTGGCACAGTAAATGCATTACCAAATTCTGTTAAATACACAGTACTTTATCCCCTGGATTAAAAAGGCAGCCATTTTCCTCTAGATTGCTCTGTAGACAGAAAACACCAAAGGTACAAGCAGGAAAAGTATTATCTTGATCTGCTTACAAAAGCAGAAGGCATTACTGTCACTTTTACTGCACTTAGTACTTATTTTTAGAATGAGCTTCCCTCTCTCCTGTTAAATCATAAAACTGCTTTCAAAAGGCACTGGAATTTAAGGGAGAAAAAATAAATCTCATACATTATGAGATTATGACTCGAACATTTTATTACTGAGTCTGGGCAATTCATTTCAAGTTACTTCTACAGGACACTCAATGGTACATCTTATTGAAATTCTAATCTGAAGATCGCTTTTAAAATTATGATTTCTTCTTTTAAAGATTCACAGAAGTATAGTCTGATCATCCCCCAGTACAAGTGAGGTTTGAGCTGCAATTATTTAATATTTTGCAATGTTCTCAGTTATTTTCCTTGAAGAATTTACCATCTCTGTTTTTAAGCTTAGTTGATCTGCCTAATAATGGATTTAACAAAGCAGGACATATAAATCTAGAATGAAAACCTGTTTCTTAATCAAGACAAAGCACTTGGAAACAAAGAACAACATTTCTGGAGATGCTGAAATATCCCGGATTCTTCTAAAACACAAACAATATCGTTGCCCCTTTTAAATACTCAAGGGATTAATTTTTCCCCATAGAGCACTGCAGCTTCTGGTATCAGTACAATTTCCACAGCGAACAGATATGTGAGTAACTTGAATGTGTTTAGAAATTTTGGACTTGAAGTTTATCTTGAAGGTTAACCTCAGATTTTCCAAAAATCTGGGAAAGCTACTGAGCAGTGATTGCTTGTCTTGTTGGGTGAAACCCTCAGCTACAGCTATCAGAGTTCTAGGAATAAACATGCAGTAGCCTTTCCATCCATTGCTGTCACCTTAAACCACAGAGTTTATGCTCACACTAACAGAAGCAGCATTTAAACAGCAAAATCTGTCAAGTTCTGAACACCACAGGTCACCTCAGTCATAAATTAGTAAATAAATTTCATACTGACACACAACAAAAGGAAAGCAGCTTCTAACTGTGAAGCCTGGTTTCAGAAGCTGTCAGTAGCAACAGATGCTGAAAAAGTCACTGCCAGAAGAGGAGTTGCTTCTTTAGAAAGAGACCTACTGGGATTGCTTGCTTAAGGGCAAAGGTCAGAGTTCAAATAAACGCAGAATTACTGCCGTGCCTGTATTTCCTAAGACTTATATCTACGAAGACTATAAGGCCAGAGCTCAGGGTCTCCTCATCCAGGGATCTAAACAAATTAGATGGAAATTCTTGCTAAAAGGCTTACCTGACTAATCTCCCAGGCAGTGTAAGGGCCTTCCCATTCACGTGTATTGCAAGCAATTACAGATGCTCATTAATAGAAGAATAATTTCTCTTTGCCTGTTGTTAGAGACAGAACTGGATATCCACACTGAGTGTGCCAGAATTTGAATCAAAATGAGTCAGTCACCTCAAGTCTGCACACATCAGTTATCCCAAATCTGGGTTACTCCTTCAGCAGCAGAGTATGCAATTCCTTGACCCTAATTGTTAGACAGACCAGAAGGTCTTACTGATACAAGGCTAGAGCTGCAAGGGAACCTAAGCCCTGTTTTTATAAAGTTTCAGAATTGTCTTAAGTGGACAATTTTGCATCTTGTCAAGACTCTAAAGGGGACAACACCAGAGAGCCTGACATTCAGAACATCACCCCCCTGCTCTTATACACTGCTGTGGTTAATATGTTAGACTTCAGCACCTTTTACAGGGAAAACTACTAACTTTAGATTTGTCTAAAGTAATGATTTGGCATATTGAAGACTGCAAATTAGCTTGAGGGCAGGAAACACTCTGAAAAAGCTTTTGTTGCAAATAAACCACTCTAAATCAGCAAACTGAGTAGGCAAAAACTGGTAGGGAGAAATATTCAGCAACTCAAACCACACACCCTGTTCAGGACTTTTTTGTTCTGCATTAAATAAGCTTAATTAGGCCAGTGTCATCACTGAAGTCTGACAGCTTCTTTCTTTCTAGTCAGTGTAAAGACCCATCTTGCTTTTTGTATACTATTTGAGACCCTAAAGTGTTTCAGCTAAAACAGCAACCATAAATATTAGAGGAATATATTGACACATTTTAAGCCTTTGAAACCATTTATCCTCATCTCATCCCAAGCACCACTTAATGCAAGTCAGAGACAGTAGAGTTTAAAGACAAGAAAAGGACTGCAAAAGTGTTATGTTCACACCAGGCATTCTGTGAGATTTCACAGAATCACACTTGCATATGTGAGGTAATTCATGCTGTTACTGCCTGTACTCAGATCTATTCAGTTGTGGTTCATTCTGCCTCCCTCTAAAGCACAACCTTAGAGCTGCAGTGGTGGGGCGAGTACCTTGTTTACATGGGGTAAGGACTGCCAAAACATCGCTGCCCAAAAGAGCAGCACTCAGAGAACACTTGGATGCAGCACACTGCAGTCATGATGGGCAGCTAGCTTTACTTCCAGATGTTTACTGCCAACAGCTTGGGCTTACAGAAAAGAAACCAAACAACCAAAAGCCCCCTAAAAAACAACAAACCACTGTATTGATACTAAATCAACTTAGAAGGACATGGCTAGTTTGTTCAAAGATAGGATTTGTTTTGCAGTCCCATATCAGTCACATATTTTTCTACATTATCTCTCAACATACCAGAACAGGTAGTTTGCTAACCTACTTCTAAAAACAAGTACAGTTTTGTGAAGATTAAGACTGAAGAAAAAATTCCCTTTAAGCCCCTACTCCCTTTTCATATAGCCCTCTAATATTTAGCTAACAAGAATTAAACAGACATCAGAGGTTTAAATAGCTTTGCTATAGCTATGAGAGGAAACTAATTTCACACTTACATGGGGGAAATGCATCCTTGCAGTACAATGGTTTCAGTAAATTTTCTTACCTGCAAACCCCACAGAATACACCATGTTCAGCTCATGCAGAATTTCCAGAGGGAAAGAGTATTTGTTGGATGTTAGTACAGCAAGTAACCTCACTGCCCCAGCTAATCTATGGACATCCTCTCCTTTCTAATCCGCAGAAACCTAACCTTAGAACTACTCATTACCAGGGAGAAGAGAACAAATCTCCTTAACCCTTTTCTTGCATAAAAAACCTACTTTACATCGTCTCTCACTTAAAAAATTTCTTATTCTCATCAACATCCCCAGTCAACAGGGTGCTTATCTCTTGGGGTCTGTCTGCAGCTACCATGCCTGCGATTGCAGTGAGGATCTGTAACACCAGTGCTGATCTTCTGTGTCTGGTTAACGGATTTCTGCTGCAGCACAGGAAATATCCGGCTTTCCGTTTAAGAAAAAAAAAAAAAAGAAGGAAGAAAGTAATTACCCTGAAGCAATCCAGCTGGAAAGGTCCTGCAGGTTAACTCATTTCTTTGTTAGTTACAGCAATACACAAATCAAAGCTGGTCTGTGCTGATTTCCTAACACATCACAGAGCCCAGATCGGCTGTAAAGTGGAATCTGTGTCAGAAGCACATTTAATCCTGGGATTCTCTTCAGCTAATAATTGAGCTACATATCAGAAGGACCAAAAATAATCCAGCCCAGACTGTCTGCTTCCCTAAATCAGCCAAGCTAAATTCATACACGATACCACTACTTTTTCTAAGAGGAGGAGTGTATATATACATACCTCTCTGTGTGTTTACATACGTAAAGGCAGATGTATCCTTTGGGTTTGGTAGTTCTCAGTTTTGCACCATTCACAGTAGATGAAGTTACACCATTAAAGCTGCTACATATTTGTAGCTCCACGTTGTTCTTGGAAGGCAGGAATATTATGGAAGAACTTCCCATCTCTAGTTATATTTTTGGTTTAAGGCACAGAATCAATGTAGGACTTAGGTCATATGAAACAAAGCATAATATTAAAATCCTTTCTTCTGAAATATCCAAAAAAAACAAATGATAATTCAAAGCAGCTACAGGGGAAAAAAACCAATCCCAAATCTGCTTTTCATGGTGACACTCCCACAAAAGGCAAAATAAATCCTGAATTCAGATCTTCTGCAGATGAAAATTGTTGCCATTGATTTACTCAGCCATTCAGCATAGCCCTTTTTCAAAGGGCAGTTCTGTTCCTAAAGGCTTCAAAATAAAAAAAAAAAAAAAAAATATATGGAAGTCCAAGAGGTGATTGCATGGAAAGGCTGCATCTAGTGCAAGGTGAAGCGTTTGAATTCTGCCTTATCCTTCATTATGCTCTTCACCCCTAGTTGTGTGTCTTCCCACCTTCTCAAGTTAGCTTTTTATAGCTTCCCTTTTATTCATATTGTTGCTTATATCTCCTTGAATTATTCAGTATAATTTAAAAGATAAGATTAAGCCAACACTAAATAGTTTGTAAACATGAAGTCCACTTTCCATATTCTCTCATCACTATAGTCTGTTGCAAGTTTAAGAGTGGTTTTAAATATCATTGTTCCAGAATTACTCCTTCCCCTTCTCTGAAAAAACTAGAAATAATTTTGAAAAGACCCATCACTTTTACTTTCTTATGAAAACTGCTACATTACACCTGTTGTTCAACACAACAGCATTCTGGCATATGCATTCTTTCCATTTAGATGCCAATACACAAGCCATAACCCCTACTTCAAAATATGATAAGCATTATCTGTGGCAGTCTAACATAACTTAAACCATTATAATGTTCTGTAATCTACATTTCCCCTCCCTTTTTAATTTTTTTAAGTCAGTCCTGGCACCTACAATACTCTAGTTACCCACCAGTGTTATTGGTATAAATGAAGTTAGCCATAAACCACAGAACACACACGCCTTCACAGATTCCCCAGGGAAATTACTACTTCTTTGCAGCCTTCGAGGTGAACTGCTCCAGCAGCGTGCTCAGGATCACGCTGAGGGACTGCAGGGAGCTTTCCCAAAGTGGCAACGCCCTGTAGTTAGTGCCAAGAGACAGCCCAGCGTGTCCTGCTCCGAGGGGAAGCGTGGAAGTACTGAAGCTCTGCCTCAGAGGCAGCTCTGGCTCGGCACAGGCAGAACCAGGAGCAATGGCAGCAGCTCCAAACCCGCTGGAGCAGCCACCCCAATGCAGCCCCTGGGGTGAACTGCCCGGGAGCTTCCCTGCAGCAGGAAGAGCCCGGCACTGGTGCCAGGAGTTCACCTCTGGGGCAGTGGCTCTGCATGCTGAGCCCTGCTTCCTGGGAAGGGGCTGCACATCCCTTGCTGATGAGAAGAGGAGGAAGAGAGGAGCCTGGTGGGCACCTGGGGCCAACCAAGGTCAACCCAGCACATCTGTGCAAGAGCACCCTTCTCACCTCCTCCCACGAGGGCTGACAGAGATAGCGTTCATCCTCAGGGTAAGCAAACTGAACACTGCACAGCATTTCATTCAGTGCCAAAATCTGAAGTGGTCAGTGCCCTTTATTTATTCCATAAACAGAAAGAACGGAAAATGCCTGTGTATTTACAATTCTAGTAAACAGGGACGTCCTTAAGAGTGTGATTATTTCCACAACAGCACATGAACACTGCATTCAGAAATGCTGTTCAACACAGATGCCTCAAAACCGTTATAGCCAAACGCACTATAGGTACCCATTATAAATACTAACATAGTACTATTTTCTTAAATAAACAAACATACAGCTTAATTCAGGAAGATCCAATGGTTTTGTGGTGCAATTCATTCCCTTTAAACATTTCTGCTGACAAACCAGGAATAATAAAAACAAACCCACTGCTTTGGAAGCCATGCAGTCCAGACTCTCACATGTGTTCTATGTAGATGCCATGCCTTTGTGCAGCATGGTTAATTTAAAAGGAGTGAATAATCTTTCTGTTAACAATGGGAAAGTATTTCTTCTTGGTAGGTACTTGACAAGCCAAGTCTTTAACTTCATCACCACTTCACAGAAAGCTTCTGGCTACAGTTTTTGAATCTTAGAACTGAGAGTTCAGAAGAAACAACTCAGTATTTTCATCTGTAGCAGCAGAACTATAACCAAGTATTTTCTAGGGGCCATTTCAGGGAAGAAGTGGTTATTAGTGAAGTTCTGCTGAGTAGATTATCCCACAGAGGCAGGTTGTGAATGATGGTCTAGGTGAGCTTTTCGTGTTGAATCTGGTAGTAACATGCCTGAATTAAAACAAAGTTTAGATTAGCACAAGTGCCAGTTCACAGCAAAGCATCACACACAAAAAGGTTGATTTTTTTTTCCTATGCAAGAAAACAGAGGGCAAGGCTCTCTACAAGCAGTGATGCTACAGTGGCACTCAACACATAAGAACCTTCTGATACCTAAGCTAGCAAAATGAGCAACAGGAGACTAAGTTACAAATTATATCCAACACCAAACAAGCAAGATAGCATGATTTGGGACTCAATACTTTCACAGCTCCCAGCTACACCAAGATGAAAGTATATTTTTGGTTACAAGTCTCTCTTTGCCCTTTGACAGAAGGCCTCAAAAAAAAGAAAATATTTTTTTACAGGACAAGAATGCAGAGATTAAGCATTTCAAAAGCACGCAGACTGAAAAGCAAAGGTTTCCATTACCCTGACCTCCTCTTGAGAGTTCACTTTAAATGCTGGTTCAAATATGCACTGGGTCAGGTCAGCCAAGATCAGAAACTTAATATAAATGTCTCAGACAACAGTTACACCCATGGCAAATTAGATCCTACTTCTGCTTCTACCATGTATGTTCTTTAGTAAATTTGAACTAATGCAAACCTTCATTTTTATGCAACATTATGAAACTAATAGGTCTTAAAAAAAATCCTCTGGACCCAGCTATTTTGAGTTTGCACAGACAGAAAATACAGTCATGATAACCTAACACTTCAGTTTAAGATTTTTACTTAAACTTCAGATTAACAGCCTCCCTCCAAAACAACTCCCCTAAAAGCCTCCACAGAGCTGAATTGCACTAAGATCCACATGAGAAGCAGTTGAGGTACCAAAACAACATGTTTCCATTATGAATGTCTTAGTGTACAACAGGATAGTCTTCCAAACACACTTTCTTCCTTTTCCCATACTTAAAAAGATAAGAATACGTAATAAAATGTGGAGAGTGAGAGAGTACTTTTTTTTACCCTAAAACTGCATTCTTGAAAAGTCTTAATGTCATGTTAGACTTAAACTTTAACGGAATGGCTAATCTCCAAAGAAGCACTTCATTTCAATTTTTATAGGGAGTGTAAGGCTTGTTAAGTTGCAGGGGAATGACAAGCTCCAGGTGAGCATTTAGAACAGTTCAACAGAAACCAATATTACCTTTGAGTAATCCACATTTGCACATTGCACCATTTTTCTTAGCAGTACCTGCAATTAGGAGGTTATCCAAAGCTCTACATTAAATTTCCTTGCCGATCCTAGTAAAAAATTTTAATTAAAAAAGTCAAAGTAGTTACAGCCTGATGTTCATATAATTGTCCTGGGCTGATCTTCATTGCTAAAAACTGATTATTTCCAAAGAAAGCCTTTAATATCTCGAAATAATTTTCATACCTTCAAGGTAGTGAACATGATGCCTTGCTCCCCATGCTGGAGATAGGGATCCATCAGGTCTTCAATTAAGTGCACCTCGGACCCCAAATTCCTTATCCTGTCACATTTGAGAGCGGGAAAGTGAACATGGGAACAAAAGATGCTAGTACAATGTTTCTTAACTCTGAATTCAGGGCTTTTTCACTGTTCAAGAGTTTTTCAGGCCAAAGCAAACAGTCAAATTGGAAAATTCATAGTTACAAAAAGCCAGTAACTAATCCTATAACAAGCAGCAGGAGTCTTTAACACAGAAGTACTTGTACTGCCTATGCTCAGCTTATGACTGATGCCACCCTTAGTGCCTACCTGGCTCGTAGCACCACATAGAGAAAAACAGGAAATAAGTCATCCATGGACCACAGAAAATCTTCCTGAAGGGTCTCAAGTACACTCTGGGAGATCTCTTCAAAAGTCTGCTGGATCACCTTTAACTTGTCAGCTGGGGTAAACGTGGTACTATTTGGAGAGCAAAAGCAAACCAGGGTAACAGTAAACAGTGGAGATCTGCATCTAAATTAGGAAGGGTTTGCTGGCCAGCATGGCCCTCCCCGTGCCCACAGAGGTCAGTCAGACACTGACACTGCAGCAGCCAGGGCTGCCAAGGCTGCACGGTACCCAGGTTACAATCACCACACCAAGGCACACTACTGCAAGTGAGACTCTCTTCACACTTTTATGGTGTTTTGAAATAGTGGTAAAAGGGGGAAAAAATCCTTTCTAAAATATTTTTAATTTTCTAATTGGTTAAATTCTTGCATTAACAGACACAGAAAAGCCTCCCATGTTCAGGTCACTTTATACAGCTGTTTGGAAATTCACATGTTTATTTGATAGACATCCTTATGCCTTTGATTATGAATGGTGCCCCACAGACACCTTTCAGTCATGTTTATGAGGCAACACTTCATTCTCCAGCAGGATAAATTGCATTTTTACGCAGAATTGGAAAACACCTTAGTGAGTTCTCTTACAAAGGTGAACAAAAAAGGGTGACATGTAAAGAATCCCAGCCAAGCAAACCAGATACTACTATAGCAGGAATAGTAAAACACTGAAAGACAAATTGCAGAGAATTACCTGATTTGCTGTAAACATTCAACAGCAGAGGCAAAGCAGGCATCTTTTGTGTTTGATGATACCTGTGTAACCATGGTAAAATTTATCAGGCAGGTTCAGCACCCTCACTGTTCAGTGCTGAGCCTCTTTCAACAAGATAATAATTAAGAATGGAAAATATACATTTTTTCTAATCAGAAAGTATATAATTATATAACCCTCTTAATTAAACAGCTTGAAAATCTCCTTGCTAGACTTTTATTCTCACACTTTCATAACTGCAGACCAAGCATTCATTACTAAGTCAGTCAGTCAGTGACAAAGCTGGACTGACAGCCATGGTAAGAAATCACAGAATGGCTGGGGTTGGAAGGGACCTCTGGAGATCATCTAGTCCAGTGCCCCTGCTAAGTCATTACTGCAGCATTTAAATAGTGGGCAGACTTAAGGGTAATATAAAACATGGCGTATCGTAAGCAATAAGCCAAAAATTCTTTGATCACTTTGATGATTTTAGCTTCTTGAAAGAAGTACTGGGCAAAACATGTAAACAAGGCCCAAGGAACATACCTTTCTACTCTCTCCAAGGATGGATACAGCTCCTGGCCAAAATTTCCTGCAAGAAACACAACACAGTCCACTGAGAGAACACAGTATTCATGTATTTTTTACACTAGAGGAATGAAGTCATCCTGTTCTGAGACACAACAGCCCTTCCTACAGGATCAACTACACCTCCCACAGGTACCCAGAAAACTGTCTCATTTGAAATGTCTCACTCTGCTTTTGTAGCAACGCCAATCTTTACCTCCTTCCCATCTCTTCCACTTCTCTCCCTGTTCTGAAAGGGGGAAGGTTTGATTCACTCTCTCAACCCTTCTAATTAGCTTGAAGACACGTTTAGATGTATTTAAATCAGAGAAAATACTTTAGAAAATTGTGGCTTTGTTTTAATTGCTTTATCTAATTACATGCTATTACATCATTAGCTGTTCCAGTTTCTGTTTTATTGTTGTGGCATACTCACGCTTGCACTCCAAGAAAGCTGAGGAGAGCCAGATCAGTTTGCTTGTTCAGGCGTAAAACGCATTCCCAGTAAATGTCCTCCTCACGCTCATTGTCCAAGGCATACAGCATAAACAGAGGGGGATAGAGGCGTGGCAGTAATACAGGGAGCAGCAAGCCAAAACTGGTTACCACATAGCTGCAACAGAAAAATAGAGGGAGTGGTTTGCAGAGGAAGACATAGAAAACCTAATTATCTATAAAAATGGAATGAAAATTATTGGAACAAATCTTCCATGCAGCACAAGCTTTTTCGACAAGGGATAAGAGTAAAAAAATAAGTACAAATACATCAAATAGCAACTCTGATGAGAAAAGATGTGTGCTCTTATCCCAAATACTTTTCTGGAGCCCAGGCCCAAGCCTTAACTTGCTTATTCATAACAGACAAAGGCAAATTTTGTTTTAAGTAAAGAATCATTGCACAGACAAGCACGAAATGCTTATCACAACCATAACATGGAAGTTTGCTTATCAGAATCTGTCATCATCAGAACCAAAGAGGAAAAAAACCACTGCTTAGATTCATCAGTTGAATATTGTTTCTGTTTCTTCCCCCACCCAAGGAAAAAAAAAAAGTGCCACAAATAAAATAGAGGCTTTGTAAGTTTTTATTTGTTTTTCCTTTATGTACCCTGGCTCAGGAGATTCTGATCTGGAATCAGATTTCGTGCTGCAAAACGATCGCCTTCCTTTTGGCTCCGTTGCCAGAAATGGAATTGTGCTGCCCTCTTCCGGGAGATCAGGAAACAAGAACCTAAACAGCAACACACATAGCATTGGAGGTCAAGACATTTCCACAGATCTCAGCACTAAGGCAAGACTGGAGAGAAAAAAGTCAGTAGAAATAATATATGGTGGGGTAAGACAGCACAGCTAACACATACACAGTACCAGCTCCCTGGAAGAAAACTTTGGAAGGCCAACCCCTCCAACAGCAAGGTCATCCTTCCTACATTAATATTGCTTCCCTCCAGACAGCGCTTCTAATTGTTAGTAATTTGAAGTATTTCTGCTTTCAGATTGGCAGCACACAAATCTGTAATTATTCTCAAGAATCTAACCCAGCTCTTCACAGGAAGATTGTTCATCCACATTGGTAAGAGCTTAAATGCCATATTGGTAAGAACTTCATAGAATACACTGAGATTCCCTATCCTCACTAGTGTTCTCTACCCTTTGAACATTGTCTTTGCACAGCACCCATATCCACAGACCCTAAATTGTAAATCCATATTGCAGGTCACCAGCCACATCTGGAAGTACAATGTAGGATATAACACACTAGGTATAAAGAGTTTAGTTTTTCCATTTTTAACAAAATTTTTAAGATTCTTTAAAAGATTAGGAAATAACAAGCAACCCCCAAAATGAAGAAACAATGCCAGCACCTTTGAACTGTACAACACTAAACAGCTTCAGTAGATGGGGCAGCTTTAATGAATTCAGCAGCAGTTTGACTTGGAAGTGAGTCTCCTTACCTGACCAGCTGGAAGATGCGTTTGAGGTAGGACTTGATCTCTCTTACAGCCTCCTGCAGCAGTCGTCGATTCGCTCCTACTCCAACATAGGTCATTCTGTAGACAGCCACCAGTGTTTCCACCAGCTTGCCCAAGGGATGGAGAGGAGTGTCACAAGCCTGAGACACAGGATATTAATTGCTCAGTCAGATAGGGCAATGGCAGACAAATTAAAAAAAAAATGGAATCCAAGAGACATAGGGCAGAGACCCAACAACAAGCTTTCAAAAAATACTACAAATATCTCAAAAATGAGCTATATTTAACAAATTGCATTTGGATTACAAAATTTCTGTGTCAGCGAAACACAATTTACACAAGTCAAAACAGTACAAGAACTTGTGCTACTACTTGAACTAGTCACCTGTCCAGTACTCTTAAAATTAACATGCAAAAATTACCAGGTATTTCAAGACGCTTTGCTGAGATCCAATATTAAAGAATGAAAACAATAGCTGAACAGAAAGTGACTTAAAGAGCAATAATGTTCAATTATTTTAGTCTTAATTGTGGACTTCAATATATTAAGAAGTGATGAGCAAGCACGAAGTATGGATTACAAGAGTGCAAATACGGAAGCAATTAGGAAAGTTATTACAAAGTGAGCTTGATGTCATGCCTTGCCATGCCTTATTATGTGAGCATTTCAGTCACAATACCTTTATCAAATATTTTTTTATATTTTCATATTTTTCCAGGGTGAAGGCACCAATGTGTTGTGGAATGAATTCCAAACTTTCCAGCGTCTGAGTATGTGAGCGGCTCAGTAATTCCGGGCTGCAGTGTAAAAAGACAGACATTGTACAGGCTGAGATATACAATAGGGAAAAACTCCTGACATTAACAACTCAACTAGTCACAAACATCAGTATGTCCCTGAAAGGGTTTGTAGTGCAGAGCAGTAAGGTTATGATTTTGCCTGGGATTTGCTGTTGTTTTAATTAAAACTTTACAGTCGGAGTTCCCAGTTTAGAGCTGAGCACAATTCCAGTTTCCTTGTCCATCCTGTTCTGCTTGCTGACACATTCTCTAGGAGCCAACCTGTCTTTGTGCTGCCGTCGGTTGGTGGTCAGAGCCACCGCAATGTTGTCCCAAGCCTTCCATCTGTCCCCCTGGCCAGGGCTCTCACAACCAAGCTGGTTCCAGCATTCTTCAAATACTGCCTTCCATTTCTCATCGGGGGACACTGCCAGGATCCCAAGTTTCCTCCTAATAAAATGACCAGTGGGTCTGTTAAAACCAAATAGCAATGAAACAACACATTCAGCTTAAAAACCACCCATGGCTAAATGTCAATCTCTCACACTGTTTTACCAAAAGCTGACAGACTTAACGGTTGTCTCTACTGTGTACCAAGTTTTATTACTAAGAATAAAGTTAGAGCCGACTACTAATACCTACCCAAGAGAACAGCTATGAACCTTGTTAGTTTTACTCTTTCTTGCAGCCTTCCCGGAAGCAGTACAACAAAGGACTGGTGCTTATCTTCACCACTGGTATTCATTCAGAAGTCTGAGGACACATTCATGTAGCAAGGACACAGCACAAGTAAGTCCCAAGTATCTCGCTATCCTGGAGTGTACAACTAGCACAGCTACCCACATAAATACCAAGAATGGGTACACTTCTGATCCTGAAGTAGTAGCTACAGGTAATGTTGCATGACCTGTTAGGGATGTACTGATAGAGAGCAAAACCAGCTCAGGCACTGCCAGACAATGCTCAGGGATCATCTAGAGCCAGAAGAAAACCAAGAGCTCTTCTTCCCATGTATGTAGATAAAGATATCTCTTTATAGAAGAGATAAAATGAAATAAGACATATAATGAAATATAAAGACATATAATGAAATTAAGGGCTTTGAAAAGCTTTCTCAAAACAAATAATTGCTGTCAGGGTTAACAGTTCTATCTTGATTTAAATCAAGCATCAGAAATTGTCAGACCTTTCATTAATATTTCTTCCAGTACATTTGAGATGAGAACTAGCAACACAGGTATTTCCCCATGCTGCCAGTTTCACAAAGCAGAAAAACTAGGCTCTAAGTCTTTTCAGAAATGATACCAGAAGATTTTCAACTTGAAGACAGAAGAGGGTAGATGAAGCCCTTATTTCACAAGCAATCCTCAAAAATATGTACATACATTTATTCATAGACTCCCTACTGGGGTAAAAAGCAGACAGCTGCGAAGGCTGCAAGTGTTCAGTTCAGCAGGGAGGCCCTGCTTAACTTGCATGCTGTTGTAGGTGTCAGCACTGTCAAAAGAAATTACCAGTGACAGCTTCAGGAAGCCAGCTGAGAAGTAATCTGTGTAAAAATATTAGAGCCGTGTTTCCCATTTTAATCTGAAATTTCAGAGCATGCTTCCAAGACACTGAATCCCATACAGCAATTCCTAAACCATTACATGGTGCTACCACATAGCAATGTCTCACCATCAACCCTTTACTTAGGTTTCTTCTACTCAAAGATATATCAGTTATAGCTTAAACATGTTTTTGTTTTTTTTTTCCCCCAGAAATAATTAAGCAAATTGCCCTAATGCATCTGCTATACTGAGGGGTTTATGGAAACTTTTCAAAGGGATCTTCGCCAAGGTATTAAAATGCTCTTTTGCAAATCAGCAACCTTCTGCTTTCTTACACACTGTTTGGAAGAGGCAGAGGATCTAGTCAAGTTTGTTCAAATATATCCCCACTGGCATTATTAAATGACACACCAACTTCATTAAGTTGCTAACAAAGTAACTGGCAGAAGGCAGAGGTCTGTGATTAACTTTACTGCTCTAATGGAACTCAGTCTTTCTCAGGAGCTCAAAAGTCAGCAGCAGCTGTGAAGTCAGGTTCTATCAGTCAGTTCCAACAGAAGCAAAAAAAAAATTGAGACTGCTACAGCACAGTAGCAGCACATCAGCTGTCCTGTAATTTCATGCCACTATTTGCATATTCAAGTAGTAATTGAAGCAAGAATAACTACAAAAATATATTTGTCTTATTTCCTGAGCAGTCAGAAAGAGAAAAAATGCTTTCAAATCCTCACTGTTTCTTTGGAAGAAGTATTTTTGACTGGCCTTTGAAAAAAGACAATTGTCCTGCTCCTAAGTATTACTGAACCATATGAGAAATTATTTATTATTCAACACTCACAGTGCTTTAGGCTTGTCCTTCTCATTCTCATACAAACTAGGTTTGAAGTAGGTTCCTGTGATTTTTATTCCAGATCCCCACTCTCCACTGAAGAGACCTTCAATATAATCTCCATTTGGCAAGGTCAGTGTTCCCTTGAGAAAAGATAATTTTAAAAAATTGACTAAAATCCATTGGGAACCAAATTACAATCTCTTTATTTTCTTGGATGGTAACAGTTTACAAGTGACAACTGTTAACACTGACCTTTCCACTCAGAGTCCAGTTATCTGAAAATTCCCCCTCATAGACTGTGTCATCCTCAGACAGTAGAATTCCAGTCCCCTACAAAAAGAATCATAAAGAACACAAAGCAGTAATTCTAACAGAAGGCCAGACTACCGAGCTAAAGATGCGCTTTAGAAAACCTGTTATTAATTCTCAGCAAACAGTAATTTTTAAGCTCTTTCTGAAGTGGTCCTGGGTAAAACTTCAGAGCAGGGATAATAAAGACAATTCTAAAAGCACGGACAATAGAAGATTGGAAGAACAGAAGGTTTCCACAGCCTAACACGCACTCCTCTGCCTCAGAAAGCTGCTCCACTTAGAGGAGAAGTCCCTAAGCCCAGGGTCCAGTGTCCAACTCACCATCATTTTGTTCGTGCTGAAGGCTCCTTCGTAATACAGTCCAAACTGAGTAACCACAACACCATTGCCTTGGCAAAGATCATCTTGCCACATTCCCATGTACTTTTCTCCTCTGAAGAAAAATGAAGTAGGAAAACCAGAGTCTAAATAGCACATTTCTAGTCTTTCTTCAGCTTTACAGCCACATTTGACTATTACAGAAATCATGAGAAGGAGAGTGATAGAGCACTTGCTTTGGGTCTGTCAGTTTAGTTTCATCAGCTCCATGCAAATACAGACTTTTTGATACAAATTAGAATGAACTTTCTTTCTCAATTCACATTTCAAATTGGCCATATCCAAGCAAGCTGATGAGCTGAAACAGTGCTCAAGCCCTGTTAAGCCCAGTGCACGCCAAGGAACCTGAGCAGTTTTTGTTTTGCCCAAGTTTTTTATTTCTTTTACCTAAAGTCAGATGACTCAAGCTGAAAAGAATAAAAAATAGAAAGAAACCAAGCTGTTCTTCTTGGGGAATAGGAGGGAGACCTAGAAAGTTATACATGACATTTTTGAAATATTATAAGTGCAAATATTGTAAAGAAACACATCATATTGTAGAAAGTTTCTGTATAACAACCTAACAAAGGTCATGATACCAAAACAATAATTAGACAAAGATTGCTTATAAATCAACATCGGCCTCTTTCACACTATTTAAAATACTTTTTTTTCTATATCTAAGTCCACAGATGTCAGGCTAGAGTTGTTTGAAACTAAGTGCAAGTCCCAAATATTTTGAAACAGCCTATTTTTCCAGTTTTTCTGAAAGAGAATGTGATGTTTCCACCATGTAATTAATAAAAAATTAACTTGTCAAGGCCTTTTTTTCTGCTTTTAGAGGGAAACTAGTGATTGATTTGATACAACTCTGCTTGTTACCAAGCATTTTCCTTGAAATGTACCAGGAAAAAATGTGTTTATAGTAAAGAGAGTAGGCCCAATCATTAAACTAAACTCAGGGGTCTCTCCCAGCTGACTGCCCCCACAAGTGGCAGAAGTTTGTCTGATGATTCATCCTGCCAACTACAGGGGCCTCTGCTGGGCGAAGGCCCCTTGGAGAGAGATTCTGCACACGCAGTTACTGGGCTGGAAACTCAAATCCCACTTGCTCAAATAACTGATTTGCAACAATGACAGGAGGCAGTAAGGAGTGCCTTATTCTGCAGCTATTCCTTGTTTGTCTGGGATGCAGAGTAAGTGCACAAAACAAATCCTGAGGACACAAAGATACAGAGATTACCTCCCTGAGACCAGAAACAAAACTGGTCAGCTTCACTCATGTTTGAGTAGCTCTGGAGTGAAAAGCAAATGCCACACTCTTCCTTCAGCACGAACTAACACTGCATTTACAAATTCTGGAGGAAAGAGGATTTGCAAGGAAAGCTGATATCCATCTGTTCTAGGTAAATAAATGACTAAAAGTCTGCAGAGACATCTTGGCACTACAGTGTAAGAACAACCACCACACCTGATCAAGACTAGACACAAAACTGACATCAGGAAATGCCTCGAGATGTTAAAATAGCTGTTTCAGAAAAACACCCCCCCATTTCACACTCCAGACTTCTGCTGCTTGGCTTTTGAAGTGGGCATTCAGTTAAACCAATAACAGTTCCTTGGGCTTTCACCAAAAGCTCTTACTAGAAAAACAACCAATAAATTGGTGACTGAAAGACAGACTATATTGATGTGTGCTCAGGGTTCATTTATGGCACACATTTAGTGCAAGTCTATCTGAGACCATCATTTCAGTAATCTGCCCTGAGAGGAAGCGTCCTCCCTCCACTGCATCAGCAGAATAAGCCAATGGAAAACCTGAGCACCATTATCTGACACTGAACAACCCAGCCTCGTAGGCCTGAGAGCAAGAATACTCCTCACATGAATTCATAACACTTTCAGCACATGCACAACACAACGCCTCAATAGGACACCATATTCACAGCTAGTTTTCAGACAGGAGTAGGACAGAAAAGCAAGGCAGAAAAAAAACAGTGCAATCCCTCCACCACTCACTCCAGAAGCAGCACCAAAAAGCAGTTCCTAGACCTATTTCTTTATACCATCAACCCAGAAAGCCCAGCAATAAAGAAGAGAAAAAGAGACATACACTATTACTAACAAATCAAATCCTTTCCTACTCTTTTTGCAATTGCACGTCTTACGCGACTTTTAAGGACTTGTGGAAGCATTACCTTGTGATATCATCAAAAACTCCATAACCACTCTTCTTGTCCATTATCCACTGTCCAATGAACATACTGGGAGAAGAAGAGGTCAGCTTCCCACTGCGCAGCAGCCCGTGCCCGTGCCGCATGTTATCCTGGAAACACCCCTCGTACACCTCACCGGTAGCGTAGCTGCAACACCAACAACACAAGAACAAGGAAGAGACCCATCAACTACTGCTCTGTTGGGGGGCTGGTTTTGAAATTTTTGATTGATTTTGTTTTGTTGGGTGCTTCCTCCAAACAGATAAACACTCTCTTTTTCCTTCTAGGAATTGCATTACAACCACACCATGCAACTACAGTTAAAGTATGTTTGGCATAAAAGTGATCCTTTAATACAAATCTTTGGATGCTCTATTGTTTTAAAGCCACTCTCTGCCCAACAAGCAAGGCCATTAGAGGTTCTATTTATCTCTCAGAATAAAGAATCCTCTCTTATTGCAAGGTGGCAGCAGCATTAGAGCAGACATTAATAACAGACCACTGTACAAGTTGCGTTGTGAGCAAAGCAGAAAATAAGCCACGCTAACTATGACCACAAGTCTGCAAGGCAAGAAAGCTACACACAGAGGCTCGGTCAGAGCATCAGCCCTGCTCTCCTGCAGCTGTGCAGTGACAGCAACACAAGTGCCACAAGTTACCTGTACACTCCATGCCCACACATTCTGCCTTCCTTCCAGTACCCCACGTAGTGGTCCTCTTTATTCAGTGCTTTGTTAGGCACTCTGTATTCACCATACCTGCCAGTGCAGAGATGGAACACAAGCAGCTGTAACACCAACACCTTTCATTAACAGCACATACACATCACAGAGCCATTCTAAAATCAGAATGCTCTCTCTCATTTTTGTGCATTTCTAACTACAGCAGTGACAGATTTTTTTTTAATAAGAGAAAGCAAGATTTCCAGCATCACTAGGTAAATTTAGTCCATACTGCTGTCTCCTGTTTGATTATGACATGTTGTAAATACTGCTCTCACAGCCCCATTGCAGCATTTTTCTCAGGCCATGAGTCTTTTCAAATCTTAAGACTGCTTCTACCTTTATTATTTTCTTCAGCTCTTGATAATTCAAGAGCACTCTATTCCAGGGAAAGATGAGGACATGTATTGTTACAGAAAAGATTTTTTCAAAAGACGCTAGCTTCCAATAATGCTCAGTGATAAGGAATTATTCACAATTTCAGTATGCCCAAAAAAAGAGATACACAACTGTATTATTGATTTTAATCTCCTGAGGAGATCAAAATCCAGTTCTGAAGGTTCTCCTGAGAGCATGTCCACCCGACTGCTGTTAAGTGCTGAGACTCGAACATGCATGCTGAAATACAAGTATACACATTTGGTAATTTCAGCAATTACAGCTAAATACTAATCCATTTATTTTTGGTTGGGACTTGTTTACAGTACTTCCATCTCCAACAACTTTAAAATCTGCAGGATTAGTTACACTTAGTTACAAATGACCAAAGCTCTAATCTTGTTTTATAGTTAGACATACAAACAGCCAAAAGGAATTTTAAAAAGCTGCCTGCAGTCAGACCTCATTTCAATTTCCCCTCCAACCCAATATTTTGAAAATACATCTGGAAGCCAATAGGACTCCTCATATATTTTTATCCTGCCCAGTACAGCTATGTCTGCTCACAAGATGCATATAAAAATGCCTTTGGAAATAAGTTAATCTCTCAGCCTCAACAGTGCTCCAAGCAGTTGCTTAACAATGAAGTCCACAAATTAATTCAAAGCTGTGTAATACATTAAGTTATTTTCAAGTGGTTTTATTTGTTTCACCAGATAACATGATAATGTCCAGACCTTCTGTTCAGCCTACTTTCAGTCTCCTCTGTATTAGTTATCTTCATCATCAAGATCACATATGCTCATTAGTTTTCACCCAAACCCTGAAGTCTCAATTCAAGATTTTGTCTCTTTGCTAAATTACTAAAGTTTTGTTCTACCAGAAATATAGCAAAGAAAACACTAGAGAAGACGCGTCTCTATGTTGTAAGAAAGATTATAAGATTCACAGCAAAACCTTTAGTTAAAAAGGTATTGTTGTTTTCTCCTACGACAAAAAGTATTTCTTGCCTGGCTCCACAAGTAGTTAGAATATCTTACCCATCCTCCAGCCCAGCCCGGAAAGTCCCGGAGTACATTCGTCCATCTGCCCATTTTAGGATCCCTCTGGAAATAAAACAAACCCATGCAAATATATAAGATAAACAGTTCACTTTGCACCTTCCAAGTACCTTCTGTGAGTGAGCCTACTTATTGTTACAGCAACCACTTCATTTTGGCTCCAGTGGCTCCATTGCAATGCTTTTACCTTCCATGGGGCTTTCCTGAAAGCCACCTCCCATCATAAACAGCATCCTTGAATCGAGGGTCCTTGTAGAAGGTGTATTTGGCACTGCGAGAAATAGGAGGTTCCTGTCTTGGCACATTCCCACCAGCTCCATACAGAACCATGTCAGAAGTCCCTCTAAGGGCCTGATCCACTGCTTGGCTTATTGCCCTCAGCCACTTGGTCTGAAACACAAAGTGGTTCATCACAGACTTTAGCCAACACCTGTCTTTGCACCAACTCTCACCTTTACAGTAAGCACAATCATGTTCCTGGCACTGCTCAGCACAGTGCTGTGCACTGCAACACTGCTGCACTCAGGCAGCACCGTGTACAGCCAGCCTGCATGCTCAGCTGCAGAACGACTTCATTCTTGGGGAATACTCAGGCAATCCTTCTCCCAGTTTGGTCTCACAGTCGGGGAAAAAGCCTCATTTGTATCACTGAAGCTGTGTCAAATTTGTAGAAAAGCTCACCTTCTCCTGTGGTGTTGAAGAAACAAGAACAAATTGTTCTTCGGGTGTTGTAATCTTCAACCCATTCCTACATGGGGGAAAAGTATTTTAATCTGTGAAATTCCATCCTGTAACCCCAAGGTATCTTAGAGCGTTGATATTGTTTCTTCTCTTCCCTAACCCAGCTAGCATTCCCTTTAAGTTAGCAATAAAAAGAAGCAGCAGCAAAGATTACTTGCTTCCCTCTCGACCATCTTACTCTTTCTGATGTTTACACAGCTTTTTTTAAGACATAGAAATACATTTTCTGAAACAACAGAAAAGGGTAGACATGGCTGCAATCACTATATTTCACTCCAAGTTCACAATAACTGGTTACAAAATGCTTGCCTTCTATCCCAAAATATCAGACTATTTCAGCATCACAAGCAAGAATACTCACACATTACCAGCTTCTTCTGAAAGTGCTTCTACCCACAGTGTGGACAAGGGAAAGATATGGTGTGTTGAGAACTGTAGGAAAGGAGAAGGGAAACATCGCCAGTTACTGATCCATTAACCCGACTCCATTTTTTTTTCTAAATGGTTTCTTTTTTTCCCTTTGTTCAAGGACAAGTCAAAACTGAGCATTAGGGACTTTTTCTACAACTTTGCTTCAAGAAGCAGCCAACAGAAACCATGCCAGCCACAGGGCGATGCAATCAAGTGTTAAAAAGACATATAATTTCAGGTTTACTTTTACATCGCAAAAGCTTCACTGTATGAAAAATATGCAATGTTGTTTGAAGCAGAGACAAGGTCTTGCTCCTGGCTGCAAGCTGGCTCACCTGAGCATGTACCAGAGCATCGTTGAAGAGGATGAACCAGTTCACAGAGAAGCGTCCCGCGTGCTGCAGGGACAAGCCCCGGTTGCTGCTCTCACAGATCAAACGCCGCTCTGGCTTCCGCAACGAGTCCTACAGGAGAGGTCAAAAGCAAAATGCCACAATCCCACTTCTCCCTGATTGTCACTTAAGCTCGATGCTTTAGTCTTTCATAGTAAAGGCCCAACCTTTCTAAAGTAAGGGGTACTACAGCAACACCAGCTGAACAAACAGCAAGTGCAACTGGGACAGCAGCATCAGTAGTAGACATAGACACGAAGAGCAAGACATTCAAGCTGCTAATGGACTGGCAATTGTCACCATACCGTCATTTTCCCAGGAAAAGTCTTCCAGAAGCCAAGGGTGTATTCTGCTTCTTTCATTTTTCTGCTAAGATGGACAGCAAGGCTCTCATAACATGAACTAGAATCCTGCAGCTTTTGGTATTCTGGAGATGCCTGTAGGGCACAGGTAAGACAGAGCTGAGAGCATTTCTGAACCCCTGTACCAACATCCCCAACCAAGCTGCAAGACAACCTCTCATTTTATTAAATCAGCACTAAGTGTATACAGTTGGTCTGGGTAATAAACAGAGCAGACTGAGTTATTTTCTTGGTCACATGTTCTGTTGGTATGCTGATATTTTTTTAAAATCACAAGAAGGTCCCTGAATGCTACAAGGAGCATGATTAATACACAATTACATGATCTACTTTCTTGCAGCTTAACAAGCTGTACCAGAAGTAGTGCTCATAATTGCAGGAACAATATTCTAAATTACTATATTGGGCTAGATGTACAAGTAGTTACTATTCCTGTTTAGTCATCTTTTATTTCAAAACAAAGCAATTATATACATCTAAATGAGTGGTAAAAGTCTACCTAATATATATGTAGTGTTTTTACTAGAGTATTACAGCCAAAGGTAGCTACAGCAATGATGCCAGATGAAACTGAAAAGCAACAAACATCAAAACAATATATTTGCAATTAAGCACTCAGGCACACAAACAAGCTCTGGCAGGGTAACAAGTTTCTACCTGTCACATGATCTGTGCAGGTGGTGAAAAATTATGCAAATAAATCTACAAGATCTTCCCTGCAGCAAATACAATTTTGAAGCAGCTCCTCTGAGGAACAAACTGTTTCTAATTACACGGCGTTTGCTTTACACAGTTACTTCCAAGCTGTAAGTCTCATGTGTTTATTTACTGAACTATAGATAGAAAAGCCATCCTACCACTTCAAAACACGTGGCAAGCTTTAGCAAAGTTCTGGCATAATTATGAAGTCGTCCAAATGGCATGAAAAACAGGGCATTCAAAACTTCCACTAGCTGGAGGTTTTCCTCATTCTTCTCAGACAGTTTCTGTAACAGCTCCTGGTTTTTACTCAAGAAGTCTCTAAATGATGGGACCATTAGGAAACAGAGGGATGAGAGAAGAAAAAAGATATTAAGACATAAGTGATGTTTTATGTAAATGAGCCCAGATTGCCCCTTTCTGGATTATCATAAACCAATTATAAGGGCAAATTATAAAAATTAATATATAAATAAATAAATTAAAAATTATAAGGGCAAATGCATGCTGCTTATTCATCTAGTCACAATTTACTCTGAGGAAGTACAGCAGTAAAGACAAGTAGCTAAAACTACAACACAAGATTTGTTTTTTACTTCTAATTGCATATGCTCAGTCATCAAACTGGCTGAAGGAAGTTGACTATGTTGCTCACTTGGAGTGTAACCAATTGCCTTTTTCCTCTTTACCACTTCATCAGAAAAGAACAAACAGGTGGAAAGACTTCCCCATTGCTTTTAGAGTAATAAGTTTCTAACACTATGGATTTATACAAGAAGGCCTGAAAGAATCTTAACTTTGCTCTACTGCACTTCCCTAAATATACTGAAATAATTTCTTCCCCCTGCTGTTGTTCAAGGCAACTGAGCAGTTCTTCCTCTAACTACAAAAATTACATCCTGCCTCAGAGAAAGGCAGGAAATCTGTTCAATCCTCAGTCTGATTTCCCAGAGGGACAACTAATCTAGTTCAGAGAAGAGGAGGGAAATGATTCTGAAGACAGAATGTTAGCACACAAACACAGGATTTCTTCATTAAAAGGAAAGCACACCTATTTTTCCCTCTCCTTCGCCGTATGCCTGTGCTCACATAGGACACCTGCACTGAAACACACCCAGCTGGGAAACAAACCACAAGCTGCAAGAATCAGGTGAGGCTGAGAGAACAGGCCCCAGGGACAGCAAAACAGATCAAAGTTTACACCCTAAGAATGCCACACAATTACTGAGATGCCTTCTCACACAAAATACTGTACCTTGTCCAGGTCTGCTAGTTGTTTTTAAGAACTCTGGTACTGAACAAGCCTTAGGAATAAAGTCTTTTTTTAGAGAGAAGACTGTTTTTCCTAATTTTAAATTTATGCCTCTGAACAGCTTGCTATTTTTGAGACCCTCATATGGAGGTTTCTCTGTTGAAAAGCATCAAACAATAACAGACAACACTCAGTACAGCTTGTCTACTCTTTTAGAGGACATGCTCAAAAACCTGCCAACTATGGAGACTTCCATTGAAGCTGGCACTTTTTTTAAAGTCAGGACTACATCTAATGCATTCATGCTGCAGAACATCCATAAAAGATGGGCTGACACCAGTAACCATTTACTTAAGACAGTACCTCTCAGGGAAGGAGTGGGGGCAAATTCATCATTAGCAACAAAGATATTCTTAACTTTCCTTTGCAAGGACCGGGACAAAAGTTGCACATCTCTTCCCTGAAGTGTTACTAGCCTAATGAGAACCTGGTTGCAGCAGGAGAAGCTGTGACACCCGACAGTGACAACTGATGGGATGAATTCAGCATGGCTGATTTCAGTATGAATGATAAACAAGCTTATACTTGAACTAAGATTTCCTCTAAGTCACCTTAAAAATCCTGACCAATGAAAAAAGATTCTCAGTGTCTCTGCAGGAGGATTCTGTATTTAGACTTTGGCACTGGTCCTCGAAGGCAGAATACTCTTTGTCCTGGCACCTGCATTTCCAAGAACCTCCAGTACCATAATTTACACTGCACTCAAAGCGCTCCATAAATGTTAATGGAATTACTCCCAGATTACAGAATTTGTGAAGGAAAGGCAGCAATTCCACAGACAAATTATAAATTACCCTTAGTACAACAACTTCTCCAAAGCACTAGGGTGAGAGACCCAGTGTCACTACTTTATTTCCTAGACAAAAATACTACAGAAATGAGAAAAAAGCTTTATGACCTAGAAACCTCAACTGTACTGTCTCAGGCCTTAAAATACAATTCCTTCCTCACTTTTACAGCATCTAGGCATGAAATAGAGCAAGGAAACCTTAAGAGGCAGAGAAGATGCATGTGCAGAAATATTATTTTTGCATCATTTTAAAGCACTTCCATAAACTTAATGAATTCAAATGAAAGTGAATTCACATTATCTACTGTAGCTAATTCTCTTTGGTATTTTCTTGACAGCAACATTTGAAAGTATAAACACTAACACTGAATAATGATGACCATTTAACCTCATTTATCTGAAGCTTTCAAAAAATCATTATCTGAACTTCCAATAACAAGGTTTTTTGCTCCTTTCTCCACCTTCAAGATGAACTAACTGAACTCAGCAGCATTCTAACCTAAATTTTTATCACAGTTAGGAGGTGGTAACTTTATCTGAAGGAAAAGGAATTAGCATACTCAAGTATGCTGAGACCAAGTGTCTGCATGGTCATTACTACACACTCTTCATTCTTTACAATTCTTTGCTAATTGATAAAAATGTCCAAAAACTGGTAAAGGTTTGCTTACATTGCTGGCTTTGCAAGGAGCATAAATCCTCCCATTACGAGGAAGTTTGTTACTGAAGTACAGTACCTAATATAGGGAAGAAAAAAATCTTTAGTTACAAAATGAAAACAAAGTAGCAACTGTGTAGCGAGAGTTTATGATGATGTCTGTAATATCTTTTACTACACAAGTTACATAGTACTTGAGCAACACTCAGTGCTACTGAACACTTGGCATTCACCTTCCACGTGGAGCACTGAGAAGGCATTATGACACATTTCTGCTGCCATTAGCACAATGTAGAGGGCTTACTTTGATTTCATTTTTGTTTCTACCAGATTTGGGCATGTACAGAATAAACCACCTGTTTCAACCATTTAGTACCGCTAGCTTATAATTATAGTCAAGATGGAAATTTCAAGAGAGGAATTTTCTCCTTTTCTGCTGTTCAACATTCTGCCTATGACATCTCCCCATCACCATTAAAAAAAAAATCCACAACCGTCTTTCTCCAAAGGGAAGAGGTCTCTGCTTAGCCCATTTAAAAGATTATACTTGTGCTGCCTGACTGATCCTTGAAAGATGCTCAGGGCGTAACACAGGTTCTGATGCCATACACATAAAAACATGTAAGCAATAGGGAGCAAAGGGGAGAGCACAACACAAGCAGTAGTGAGAATAGAGATTAGGTATTTCAGTCTTTGAGGAGGAAGAAATTAAAACCTATTCTGAGTAATGAGAACCAACTTTAAATATTCAGGTTACAGGTTACAAGAAAAATTCAAGTTGAAGGCTAAGAAAATGAGAAAATACATATTTAGAATTATGAGCAATCTATACAATACGAACAGAGATGGAAGCTTCTTTTAGGGTGATACAGCATAAATTTGTCACTGACCTAGCAAAAATGTTATCAGTTGTGCCTGTGTTCCAAAAAAAGTGCAACTAGCTGTCCATTCAAACTGCTACTGCATAACAAAGTTGACAACTACTGCATAACAACTGAAGTTGATAATCTCAAAATTTTTTTTCCTTAGATATTTTCAAATATCTGGTAACCAAGGCTACATTCTGATACAACACTTTTAAACTTTCTGTTAAGCCATTATTTTCACAAAAATCTGTAAGTATTAAGTATGATGAGACTTTTGTCACATTTAAATAAAATTGTCCAGAAACTAGAAGTTACTGAAGAGAAAGACAGAAAACAGGTTGACTGCATAGCTCTTCTCTCCCAAAAGCATTAAGCCAATAAAAACAATAACCAGGAAAATCCATATTTAGTTTTGAGTACTAAAGCAACTCCAGCTTTTGGGTGACAGATGTAATGCCAGCTGTTTAGCAGGTATGAGGACAGACCGTCTTCTGGAAGACGATCTTCAGTTAATGACTATTGAAAAAGCATTTTGTAACCTCAATAAACTCCCAAAGGTAGCTTTAATTAGCAGTCTAGCAATGGTAAGTCTATTACATTATACTACAACATCCTTAATAGGTGATGAATATTTAGGCTTATAGGCAGCAACCAAGGAAGAGTCTGTACCCAGAGTTTTACACAAAGGAAGGTGATGCTGTTCATGTGCTCCACTGGTGAAGACTTGGAAATACATCTCATACAGAATGAATCCATTTGTGTAAAACTCTCCATACATTTCTAAAGCACAGCAATACAACAGTTACATAGCTTTCCTTATGACCTACTTTCCCTTAACTCAGGGCTTGTTGCCGTCAGTAGATTAAGCCTGCAGAGACTCAAGATGAGAGGGAATTGGATACTTGCTCAGTGTAACTATCCAAAAAGAGACTGGAATGCTTCAGGATGGCCAAGCTCCTGGCTTCTTTTACTCCATGAAGAAAGCTACTTAAAGAAGCTCCATGTTGACCAATGAGATAGCACAGCTTGCTGAACCTGCTCGCCATTTCCTGCAACAACTGGATTGTATTTGCATTGCCCAAATTATCTGTAACAGACCAGAAAGCAATTTAGCTTACCTTATGAAAGAGCAGCACCAATTAACAGAGAGAATCTCAACATGGTGCTGTTTAGATGTTTTATCGGCACCTTCACCTCATGACTACATGATCCAGAATCAGAAATTCAACAGTTTTAGGCTAAATACAGCTCAAATAACAAAGGTATTTCAGGTGAAACCATCAGGAAAGTGCAACAGAATTCACACTGTCAAAATACAACTGTCTCACCCCTCTTCATCCAAACAAAGGAGAAAGCAAGACCTTAGTCTGATCTCAAAAATGTATTATTACGTTTAAGTTTTGCATAACAGACATTTGTTGTGGATTGGAGAGGAAACAATATCAAGGTAAACATTAAAAGAAGGTCTTACCTAAACCTAAAAGAGGTCTAAGAACCTGAGATTTGATCTCACTCAGTTTGAAATAAAACCTTCTCTCAGTAGCAGCCAACTCATGCAAACTGGCAATATATCCCATTACGTTTTTGTCTACTAAGGCCAGACAGTTGTCACCACCAGCTATCACATTGCTTATGTACCCTATCTGAAAGATGAAAAAAGAGAAAAGAAAAAACAGCAGCTTTAATGTTTTTCTTTTTACACTCCAACTTAAAAATAGAATAATGCAAATAAAGCATATTTTGAAGAGCACTATGTGATAGTAAGCATTAATTACCTTCAGTGACAAACAACCCATTCAATAGTGGCTTAATACAAGAATGATAAAAGTTGAAGATACATTTATAGCCACTGCTATTCATGTTCATTTTCCTGACTGTGAGAGAGCCAAAAGACAGTAAATAGACCACCTTGTAAGGTGGCTCATACAACCATTCCATGTTTAAGAGATAGTGACCTTAAGTTCAGTTACTTTAGAACTGCAATATTTTCATATCAACAATGTTATTAAGTAGCATGATTACATCATACATTTCTCCTATTAAATACGAAGAGAGAAGAACAAGCCTTTATTAGAACTATGACTGTGCTCTGGAGAGGTCCTTTCTGGACCTGCAACAAGTCAATTTATTGATAAGACCCCAGTTTAATTGATACTACAATATTACTAACAGTAGTACTTGCTTTCCAAAGTAGTTCAAAGCAAAATTCTTCTCTAAGGTCAGCACAAGTGCCACTGATGCATTGTGGTTCCTCACTAATTTTGGCTCACATGCATTGCCATAGAGTAATCCAGAGTCTGAGCTCTACTTTTATTTCCTTGATGGCTAAATAGGGGATTCCTTTGAAACACTGAGCCAAAGTTGTTCAACAGGCAACCGATTCTCTCATGCAAGAGCCTACCAATCACCCTTGAAGAGAAGGGAATAGCTAGCAACAATTTTACAGAAGGAATACAGGTGTATGTGTGTGTATCTAAATCTCTGTCCCTCCTCAAAACACTTCTCAAACTGCTACTCTGCTCAATTTAAGGAAATAGCAGTGATACCCAGAAGAGCTAAGGCAGAGACACTCTCTGCCCTCACAATTTCCTTTCTGTTACCTTAATCTCATGCTGGTCTGAAACCATACACAAACAACTTGGAAGAGGATGTGCAGTCAGAGTTCACACTGCTACCTCATGCCAGCCTCAAGGCATGTGTAAGATTCAGCTTCATGAAAAAGATTGTGCAGGGGCCCCTCCTGTCTCCCATTAACATCAAATGCACATTTTTGCTCAGATGGCCCTTTGGACTCATGTGAAAGGAAGGGGTAAGGAAGGAGATGGTGCAGAACTCACAGGGACCTTCTGCCCAGTCACAAACGAGAGGTAGAATATTGGAATGGAGTAACAGAATAAAGCAGTCAGAGGCCTCAGCCAGTTGAGAGACAAAGTGAAGAGCAATAGCAGTGAAGACTGAACACAACAACTGGTGGAAGAGAGCACAATAACAGAGTACATTTCTGCAGCATGCACAGATGGAAGGAGATGGATTAAACACACTAGAAACACCTCCTTGTCCTTCAAACAGAAGGTAAGGCCAAGAAAGAGGCAGGGGAGAGAACAATACTAACTCAGCCTCCTCTCTGCCCTCCATCCAACGTGCTCCTCCATTTGACTACTAGGAACCAACCACGTGGCTTGACAGCCTCAAAGCTCATCGAGGCACCAGCACTGTGCTGTTTCCTAAGAGCACCAGCATCATCTGTACTGACTTAAAGGAAACAACACTCACCTTACTACAAGCTACTAATAAAACTGGACTCTTAGTAGAGCTATTTTCATTCAGATTGTTTTCTGTTGATGTCTCCTGGCCACAGTAATATAATCCAGGTTGGAACTCTTTCTCATCTGCTAAGAAGAGAGAATAATCTAGTCCTGCTGCTGTAGTCCAAATACCATCACCGCACACCTAAAATTCAGGAGGAAGGAAGACATTAAACATCATCACCCAAAGCTGGAAGGAGAGAAATGTACATAACTCTTCTAGTCACACATGTACATAATACACCTACCAAGATAAACTATTGCAATAACTGGCCACTTTTTCAACTTCAGTGTCTCATAACAAATAAACCCCTTGGACATTTACTGAAAATTCTTTTTTTATTCTTTCTCATGACCGATTCTTTTGCCTTCCAGTTACAAATCAGTTTTATTTTTAAATAGCATCAAATGAGCTTGATTAAAGTTGGAACACTATTCTCCCATCTACATTTAACTGGGAAATCTATATAAACTTGGGAGACAGTTAATCTGCTGTACATTAATTTGCATAAGGCCTAAGCAGAAAAATTGTGCAGCCAGTTTTCCATTAAGATGAGCACCAGAAAACATGAAAAAGGCTGTGGTCTAACCCAAAACTTGTTATTTTGCTATTCACTCAATGTGGTGAAAAGTTCAAAACAAAGAGAAAACCTACTGCTAAAACTCTGCACGGCTACAGAAATATGGAAACAAACAACAAACGTGGCTGTGGTCCAGCCAAGCTAAAAATGCTAGAAACAATTGTTTAAAATAAAAACAGACCTCTGAAGTATTTAGAAGTTTCAACACTGCAACATCAATATCAGAGAAACCAAACATAAGGTCAAAGTGAAATCTGATAGGAAGATACAACCAGTCACATTTCCCAGTTCTAGAACTTCACTGTGGTCAAAAACCAGCAGAAATCTGTGTAAATGATTTCTTGGGTAGATTTTCACAAGCTCATCTAAAGATCATTTCACAGCATAAGCAAAAAAAAACCAAGGGCTCTATTACGAAATAGCACACAGATCCATGAGCAGGTCATTCTCAGAAATTACTCTGCACTCACTTGTACAAGAAGAGACCCTAAACCGAAAGAAGAAAAACACAGAAAACAAAGTACCTTTGCGAGACGAGGGACGGTGGTTGGGGAGTTCAAGTGACCAAGCTGGCCAGAGATATTACTGCCCCAGGAATACACCTGCAAAAAGCATTCTGAACATCAGAATGTACATTTACGTACATGGAAACATACTGAACTGTGGTAGCACAACACTTCAAGTGTGCAAGCACACAAGTCAAGGCTACAGGATTCATGTACTGAGAAGCATTTCCTTAATTTTCACTGCCTTCCTACATTCTCAGATTGTCTTCTCACATTCAGAAACAGAATGCACCAAATCAAGTCACAGCAATCTTTAAATATAATGTTGATGGTACATGCAGAACTTGGGCAGAAATAGAATTTAGATTCCACACTACTTCCATGCTGCCTCTCGCAAACGGGAACAAAAGTTTAGAAGCAAAAGAAACTAAAAACTAGAAAAGACCACAATAATTACGTCAGAGATAAACAGTAAATGGTAACAATCACTTGTACCTGAGATTTGGCAGTGAGTGCTAAGGAATGATTGCCACCAGCAGAGAGGTGAATCACTTCCTTACCATCAAGGCTTTTCACACACAGCGGCTGAAGCCTGTCAATCCCCAGAACCCATAAGGTGAGGGAAAAGGGGTAGAGGATGGGAAAAAGAAAAAATACTATCAGAGGTACTGTTAATGCAAAAACACTCAAGGTTTTATTTTCTTCCCCAAAACAAATTAAAAAAACAAAGATACATGGAACCTTCTGGCAATAAAACAGCTTAGTCAAAATGGCCAGGAAGGGCAAAAGTTGGTGATAGACTTCACCTCTATTTGGACAAAGTCAAAATATTACCAAAACTGTTACTGATTACAAAGGGAAAAGTCATAATTGATTGATGCTTGGTAACAATACAGCATAAAACATGTTACTTGGAGAAATTTACGTCACAACACTTGAAAGAACAAGAACACAATGCATGGCAGATGTTTAAATTTGAGAAAGCTGAGACAGTTCAATACTCAAAATTTTCTGGCAATCTAGTGAATAAAAAAAAATTTATCAAAGAAATCTCACCTTGGCAGAACATCACCATGCCCTAGCTGTCCTTCCTTGCCCTTCCCCCAGCTCCACACCTCTGTTCTTAGAGAGGGCAAAAGAGCATCAGCTTCACCACTGTAGGTTGGAGTCAGAGCCACAGTCCTCATTTTTGCCCGTCCTACCTTCCGTAAGAGCCTTGGGGAAACTGAGCAGAGGTCAAGCATTAGAAAAACTTCTGATCATTTTGGTGAATGCATCACTCAGATTGTGTGTTACACAGCAACAGCACTACTTAATAGCAAGTGATCAAAACTTCTTAAAGCAGTTTCAATTCAAGCCTGAGAACAAAGGTTGACAGGTAAGACAATAGGTTATGGATACTAAGAAGTAACATAGGTGCTAAAACCAGACGTCAAGTAGTTTTTACCAGCTGCTAAAGGATAGCAGACATATGAGAACCACGCAGTTACAATGAAGCAAATGAACCAAAACAAATTATTCTTTAAAGTGTTTTGAAAGAAAATATATACTTGCAGTGAACAGAAGACTTCACTTCTACCTAAAACTCCCCTCAAATCCAAGATCAATATAGAACTAAACCATATACAGGTTCAGAGCAATTCACAGCACTAAAATCTGTGAGGGAAGAAGGTCATTAACTTTGAAGCTCAGCAGTGGGAACTCTAGTAATTCTAATTCCCTGGCTCAAAACCAGCTCAGTGCAGTGCAGATTACAGACCACACAGATTTTTATCTGCTACAAAACCAACATGAAAGATACCTTAGCATCACTTGGCAATATGACTCCCCCAGCGTGCTCACTTTATCTTAATTTAACAAGAAAGACCATTTGTAAACTCACTGTTTTTGGTTTTCTTAGCATGCAGTATCTACTAGTCTTCACTCTCTCCACTGCTTTCAAGTCCTAAGATATGATTTAGAATTCATACAAACCTTTGAGAGATCATTAGATTTATGTTTAATAAATATTTGGGGTTTTTTTCACTTACAAAACTTCACATTATTTCAAGTTTTGCAGTGGTTTTTTCCCCAACGTGCTTGTTTACCTTGTGACAACAAGCCAGGCAGGGAAAGCCTTCGACTCCCTCCTTCAGATTCCTCTTCTCTAATATCTACTAAACTGGAACTCTTCTTCCCCTGCATGGATTCCAGTCTGACTTGCTCTTCTCGACTGTCCTTCAGAGCTTCAGGCCCCGGGGACCTGCTGCCAGACTGAGGTCCTGCCTCACTGGAAGATGTGCCATAGAAGTTGATGACCTTCTTCAGGGACAGGGCTCCAGCCTCGTAGGTGGCAGCGACTCTCACCCCAACGGCTGAGGCACACGAGGCCACCAGGCTGTTCAGGGTGGATGTGCTGCTGCCCGGAGGGCCAGGGATACAAGCACCGAGCTGCTCCTCTTGAGACGGCTAAAACCAAAGGGAAATTGGAGACCATCAGAGCAGACAGCACACAACAGTAGGGTGATGATACATATTCACTACTCCAACAGTGGGCTGGACTGAACACCATGTGTTTATCAGAAACGTTTACTGTAAATTATAGATGTATTTTAACTGTATATAATATAAATTATCTACGTTTTTTATGCTTAGGTGTACATCTACTGCTCAGAATAATTTTTTTAAAGGTGGCACCAAGCACCATTTCTAAATGGACTGGGCTTTGTCTGTTGCACCTGTCTTGTAGCTCATCCGTAAGAGACTCTTAGTCCAGGGTTTTTAAATACCAACAAAAAAAGGATCTTTGCAAACAAATATAAAAAGGGATATAATTTTAAGCTTATTACCAACTTCTTTGCCACCAATGAAAGTGCATCAGTGAGCATGCTCTATTTTCAGAGAGAAAAGTTCTCTCTTCAGTATGATAAAAGGTAAAGAGCAATTCATGGATTCATTTTGCAAGGCCTATCCTAAAACCAGTCTGGGCCTGTGTCTCCTTACACCATTGTTGTATCCATGTAAAGCTTAGTCAATAATCATCAAGTCACATGAGGGACACACTGATTGAAGGCAATTATTAGTCCCAGCACACCATTGCCTGTAATAGCAATCAGCTGGCCAACCAAATAAGAAACAATGCCCAAAATTATCTCTGACAAATAGTTTGCTGCCTTTGTTTTAATATTCAAAGTCTCATTTTCCCATCGACTACACAGTGGAAAATGGTATTATTACAAGTATTACAGCTCATTTTATTCTGCTAAAATAAAAACAATCTTTGACTTTTTAAAACTTCTTTAAAGCTTAGATTAAAGGACTGGAATTGGTTCTACTTACTTCATCCTATTTCTAAAAGGCATACCTAGCAATGCAGGAAAAACTTCATTTGTGTAGGAAAGCAAAGAATAATGAAGGACTTTACTAATGCTGAAACATTATATTATATCTCATCTCTGCTCTTCACATGTATGTCAATTGCAGATGATTCAGTGAATCAATGCCAGTCTTGATTCCTGAAACTGTGCAAGGAAAACAGCGCTCCAGAAATATGCCAGGAACAAGGAATTGAGCAAGGGAGCATGAGACCAGTGTTTCTGTCACTTCCCAGTGCTGGAGTTCTTGCAAGAGTCTGAGGAGCCCACAACTGTTAGAATGCATTCGTAATAGCAAAAAGCAAAAGAAAGAGCAAATGTATTCACACACAGCATTCATTTCTCTAAAGTAAGTTTTCTTCAGAGTCAGGAAGCTTAACTTGCTGAACCACCACATTATTGGACAGATTTTAAAACTACAAGGGTTTTGTTGCCATCAGAGGCAGTAACAAAAATCAACTATTTTTTCGGTATTGTGAAATTTATTTCCCAGAACCACTGTGGAGAATGTCTTACTGCAACTATTAAAAATTAATTAATGTCTGCACAACACTTTAAATGACAAAAGAAATTTTCAGAATTCCATCATCAGTTTTGCAAATTAGGCCACAGAGCAGCAGGGTAACTCACAGGACAGTAGTTAGGTAAGGACTGCCAGACTGCGCTGCGAGATTCTGGATTACTTTTCTGTCTAGTAACTTTTGGGTTCTATCTTCTTCCCTTTGTCCCTAATTACACCTCCTTTTTTTTCCCCACTCTCTAAAAAACAGAAAACAGCATTTTGTCTGGGAGCCACAAACAGCTCTTGAACCATCATGTCAAGCATTTTCTGATGCTTACTAAGAGATGAGTACTTGACTGTCCTGCTGCAGCATCAAAATAGTGTTGTTGAATCATTTTCCACACCACACAGAGTAGTACTTACACATCTCCCATCCCTTTTTGAGTTTGTGCCACCCCTATCCCTACATTATTAACATTAGAAACCCTTTGGTCAAACCTTTTAGCAATTTGCAATCCAGAATTTTTAACTGATTGAGAAATTAGATGGATTTGTGAGGGATTTGTTCCAGGTACAGAAATTAAACCTCTACCTTAAAGGTAAATGAGATGAGTACCAGTAGGATTCACTGAATCTTACTCCCCCACACAAATGGAAACCCATGCATCAGGAAACAGAGCACGGAAATTGGCTTACATGGTTCTGGTACTGCAGACCATAATGAGGACAGACTAAAGCACTGTCAAGGCTGCCCACAATGAAGGCTCACAACTGAATAACAATGGAGGACAAAAAAAATCTTCCACTTGAAAGTTGAGAACCATCAGTGAAAAAACCGCTTGGAAGCTATAAAATATACCATAGCTATCTTAAAGTAAGTTTTTCATTTGTAAAAAGAGTAATGTTGTCACATTAATATGCAAGAGAATTTATAGCAAATTATGAGCTAGTGATTAGGTACCAACCTGTTCAGGCTCTGTACAGATGTTTTTATTAAGGCTCTCATGTAATGAGCTATCTGACAAACCAATAAAGTACTCTTTCACTTCTTTTTTGTCCGAGAACAGAGTATTTGCCGAACTAGAAATGCCACTATCTTCCCGTCTGTCGCTGCCGCAAAGGCCACTTGGTCCATCAGATTCTAACCCAACAAGCCTATGCTGTTCCACAAGTGGTTTCTGACAGTCTTCACTTTGGCCAGCTGTTACACTTCTGCCCTCGGGGGTGTCTGATGAGGGACAGAAAACGTGGTTTTCTGGCGGGTTATCAGTCAGTGCTACGCCCAGCGGGCAGCAGTGACTATCTGAAATGATCACGTGATCTTCCTTGTCGGTCATGGTAATGAGAGGCTGACTGCAGTGATTGCACCTCTCTGGGATGGGCTTCATTTCCTGCACGGGGAGACATTGTACCAGAGCCAGGCTGTGGTAGGCTCCACAAGCAATCTGGAGCACGACTCGTCCTGCCAGGTGCTCTACCTTCTGCGGCTTTGTCACTGGGAAAGTTGTTGTTATGAACCCGAGCTGGCAGCCGCTCCCCCAGGCCCATATCTCTCTGCTCAGCGATAGTGCCAGAGTGTGCTCCTCTCCACATGCCAGTTGCAAAATCCGCACCGATAGCAGAGGGCTGGTTTCAGAATCACAGATAGTGACGAGCTGGGGCTCTGGCACGCAGGGCTGATTAGCAACCGCGCACTGGCCAGCAGAATTGTCCCCCCACATGTACACCGCGCCACTCTCCGTCACGGCTCCGTTATGGAAGCTGCCGGCTGCCACCGTAATAATACGGTGCCCGAGCAAAGTATTTTCTAAGATAGGCCTGGTAACATGTTCCTCAGGTCCTGATCTCCAGGGCAGCTTTCCAAAACTGTACACCTCTCCACCTGGGAGGAGGGGAGACAAAAGAAAAACAATCCTAGTATGAGTGTAAAGCCAATTGTTAAACCAATGCAAAAATACGAAGACCGCTTCAGACAAGCGGATATTAACTCCTGGCTTACTCCAGGCTCAGCAAAACTACAGCTATTGAGGTAAGAAGGCTGCTGGTTGCTCTTTGCAATTGTTGCTCTTAAGTTCTACATCTCACATTAATGCTACCCTGTGCATGCATGTACTGTTAAAATAAGTAATTCTTTTCTGCTAAAAATTCTATTATACTCAAGTCAAGTGAGTTAAGTGCATTTGTTGGTCCTTTCCAATATAAGAACACACAAATGTGTATGAAGAGGACAAAGTACAGTCCTCATCTTTCCACTTTTAGAAGTGAAACTAGATACAGATCTAGTATCACTTCTAAAAGACAAACACTTGACAATAACTGAAGATTGTTACTGCCCCAGATCGTTACACTTCAGGTGTTTATTACCTTCTGTTAGAAGTAACCCATGATGGATTCCAAGGGCTGCCTGTAACACTGTCTTTCCACTGAGGCCTGGAAGCCCTTCTGGAATTACAGAGCAGGAACCAGCTTTCCAAACATAGACCAGGCCTCTCTCTTTGGCTCCTTCTGCCTCTTCTGAGCTACAAAGATTGGATGAGATTGGAACACAGTCAGGATGACATCTTCCATGGTTCATTAATGCCTATGTAGGAAAGGCTTAGTAGTTCAGACATTAGTTTTACTTTCAAGCCAACATATTTAAGTTACTATTATCAAATTGTAAAGTAAATGCTATTTAAATGAAAAAGCAAGTGCTTGAAACCATAAGCTTTTGTCTCATTTGTACTTTACCATGTACCAATTGCTCCCATTAATAATGTGTTTAAAACATTACACCTGTAAGGACTCATTCTTTACACACTTTCATTTCTACCTCTAGAGCTAAAAATGAGGCTTTGATTGTTTGGGTTTTTTTTCCTTTTTTGTAAATTTATAATAAGCGTCTCAGAAATGAGCCAGTTATTCAGATTAACTGAACCATGAAAAAAAAATATCCTGAAATAGTGTGCAAGTATCAGGGCTGGCAGGAGTGACTGGAACTATCCAAAACTGGCTTAACACTTCAACACATTGTTGTTTCAATGCTCAGTCAGCAACTTCTCCAACAAAGCACAAAGAAATTCCTCGGATATTTGACAAGCCCACAGTTTTAACAATTTGCAGAATCTCTTGATTTAAATACAAAATATTATATTAAGCATCAGTATAGACTGGCTTAAATTAATTCTAGACTTAAATGAAGAGTCATGCTTAAATTTCCTTAGAACTTTATATAGACTAGAGTGTTATCTACTCTGAAAGAAAAAAATAGGTTTAGCTCTTTATTTGACAACAGCCAAGTCGCTCACTCCCTGCATAAATCAGTTCTTGCAGCTTGACATGAACTTGTGAAATTAAATACATTAAAGGCAGAAAGAAAAGCTCTGATAGAATTACAGTCTTTGTCTAGAAGAAAAGGCACAAGAAATAAAATGTAGTCTAAACCTGTACCAATCCCCAAAAAAGCTACTCTGATACACTATACTTCAGGCACACTCATGCAAGCAGCCCTATTCCAGCAGACTATGGATTTGTTAAACTATGTATTTTGTTAACTGTGGTGCACAGGATGAACTTCTTTATACAATTTGCCTCTGAAACATTCAAAGTAAGAATAGCTAAGAAAACAAATTATCTCTCTTAGCTCCTGTGCCCATGCCAAATATCTTTATTTTTCTACAAAACAGAAAGAAAAAAAAAGAAAATAAAAATTTAAAAGGTGACAGTCTAGAACTCTTCTAAAATTCAAGTAAATAGTTTATTCCATAAAGCAGACACAGATTTAAAATGCAGAGACCACCTTGCATTTCAAAGACATTGGACTTTTGTTTAGAATAGAAGTAAATTAAAAAGAAACCAATCAAGTAAGATATATGTAAAGAAAAAAAGGAAGGCTTAAAAACTTAATATCAATTTAAGGATATTTCACCTAAGATAAAAATACAGATTTTACACAGAATGGCAAAGCCCTCCAAAGAATACAAAATGATAATATTGAGAGTTTTCATCAAGATAATGAACATCAAATCAGTTCAATGCCTGATATTTGTGCTTTTATCCATCTAACAGGTCTTCAGAAAACATTGGACATTCACATAACAGGATTTGTGACAAAAACATCTGACCTCTATCAAGTATCTCAGTGCAAGAAAAGTCTACTGCAGGGCCACTGATCCAGAATCAAAATCCACAGGTGCAGGTGCCAGACAGGACTTACTGTTCATTCGGGAATGTTACTTTCAAGTTTGTAGCCTGTGGCTATGGCTCCACAAATTACCACAATCAGCCTAAAGAAGAAGTTGCTGTTGTACCACTTTAGTGTTCCAGACACAACTGAAGCTGAAGCTAAGTTCACAATCTTCCCTTTAGTGTAATTTTATTACAAGTTACATAAAGAGTATGCTGATATCACCTAATTTTCCAGGATGAGCAGGAGCTGGCCTATTTCAGAGAGCCTCTGTGGTTTCACCTAGCTACTCATTCTCACCTTCTTTCCTGTGAGTCCATCTGTCAGTGGCAGCACTCCATCACCACCAAATTGTTCCTCTCTCAAAAGGAACAATATAATTTTCACAAACTGAAAAACATAAAAACCAGCTATTTAATTCCAAATAACATAAAACAATAACAACAACATAACCAAAAAAACCCCAAAGGTTTAGCTCCTGCATTCATTAAACAAACACTTCCACACTGCTAGGATGGTTCAAGTATTTATATTTAGTTCACTCACACTGAGTTGGCAGACAGAAGCTAAACAGCCAGACTTGTCCTAACTACTCAGCTCACAATGGGTCTATTGTAAGAACAGAATGAACAAAATCTCGTTCAAAGGCAGAAATTTACATCAATCTCTCCATACAATTCTCATTATATCACTCGAGAAACACCAAATTGATTCCTTTTCAGTCATAAGACAGAATTCAATACTCAGCTACATTTAAAGTGAACAGATTTGTATGAGCAGAAAATGATCAGGAGCCGAATTTGTACCTTCATTCCTGAACCAAAGCACACATCACCACTAGAAGGTGCAAATCTGCCTGGGCAGAAATGCAAAAACCTGAGTTCAAAGCCTTTCTTCATGCCAACTGGTAGCAGAGTGCCAAAGAGCTAAAAGACAACCACGGAAGGCAAGGGGAAAAAAGTGGCTGCTCTAGTTACAATTTCATCCTCTCAGATTTTGAATTTTTCAAGGGCACCCTCACACCTTCCCATCCTCACAAAGATACCTTTGTATTACTTTTCTTGGAATAAAACAAAGCTACAGGTAATCTTTGTTTCTTATGATCTATTTGGATTTTTTTTTAATTATTAAAAGAACTGTGATTTCTCTTGATCTATTGCCTTACTACATGCAGTATTACAAATTTTACTTACATTAATGCATGTGTATAATCACGTTTATTCAAACAGTTTCACATATAAATGCTTTAGAGCTGTTGCTTTATTATAGTTGCTGTCTGATATCCACTGTAACAAAATCAGAAGACAAATTAGTCAGTGTAAGTCTTAAGATTCAGAATAAGTAGTTTGAAGCTTCTGCATACAGAAAATAGAAATTAATATGGCTAGTCATGAATACAAGAGACAAAATATATTCAGACCTGTAACTCTCATACAGAAGCTTCAATGCACACCTGGAAGTAGTAATCATCAGGTTGATAAATAATTAAAATAACTAACAAAACCTCCAACACTTTCACTGGAGTGCTCTGAATAATGAATTAGCAAAGACCTTCACATATAGAAACAATACAGCATACAAACAATTCCAGTCTTTCAGATGCAGGACCCTAAAAAGAGGGATTTGGGTTTCAGAGCTGGCAAAGAATAAACCTCAAAAAGGTAGAGATTTGATAACATGGTATTGTGGTAAGTCATAGGCACACTGCTCTAAAAAAAAAAAAAACCAGAGCATACTTTCTAGCAACATAAAGACACACTTGTCACCAGAAAGATACTGCTTTCAAGAGAGCCTCTCCTTCCTCAACTCCAAAAGAAAAAAATCACTTACAATTGTAAAAGTTAACTTTCAAAATATTAACAAAGAAAGTCACACAAGCATAAGGGAACTGCCATGCAATGCTTCAGTAACAGAGGTGTTGATGAAACATCAAAGGAAAATGGAAGCTCATTTTTGGGACCATAACTTTCTGATTTGTTCTTGCTCTTGTACATTTAGGGTTTCCTTTAGCCTACTCAAAAGCACCTAACCCTACAATTCATTCTCTTGAAAATGCTGGCACCGCTCCTTTGTGAAGGACTCTAGCTTCAAATAAAAAGACTCAGTGGATCACTGAATCAAAGGGATGAACACTTTGATAGAGTAACTGAAGTATCAATATACCATTTACGTTGCATATAGTTATTTGAGGTTAAGCAACTGAGGCTTAAAATTCTTGACTTCTAGAATCTATGGACTTTTTTAAGGACTCAAAGAATTTTTTTTTTCATTTTCATGAGCCTCAACTGCAAAGAAAAAAAATATTGTAATTGTCATAAAACCTTCTGATTGTAACAGAACAAAGTTAAAGACAGGCGTTTTGTTAGCTGTTTTGCAAGATCTCCCCTCAAGGCCAAATTGAAAAACTATTTATAGAATTATTAAGTAAGAAAGCTGCAACAGTGGTGAACTAGAAACCAAGAGCATGATATGATGGCAGTGACAGCTTTTCTTTACAGCTCACACTTAGGGTTGCATTACCAAGCATTTATGCATACAAGGGAAAATGAGAGTCAGACTGTTTTCTTTTCATAGATGAGACATCTTTAAGACATTTTGAAATCACTTTCAAGTTCAGTTCAAGCTTCCATTCACTCCACAGCACAACATGATTCCCATTCCACAGCTAACGCAAAATACAAGTTGCTTTGCCACAGCTACAAAGTAAAGTAATTGTAACAGAAAGTTTCTTCCTCCCAACAGAAACATGTAATTTTCCTTGCTTACTCTCACATTACATCTACATTATTTCCTTTCCACTCAGATTGCCTGAATTTATTCACGGAGGTGAACAGAACAACACTCCTAAGTGTTGGAACGGCAGCTCAGTGTGATACCAGCACCTTCACTGCTCTGCCCATACTTTTACCATCTACATTTTTCTTTCAACGCTGCAAGTGGAAAGCAGCAAGGAGTGCCAATTACGAAATGGATTCGTGCTACAGACAGATGGTCACTGGCATGACACTGATGTCATACTCTCCACTTAAGAAGTTAAAGGCTAATTCCCCAGAAATCAAACGTTACCACACTGCAGCGAGTGCCATGGCTGGGAACGACGAGGAGCAAACACTGCTCTCATTATCACGGGCTGAGCTCTTTGTTGACTGGTCAAGCGAGCACCACGGGTATGAAGGTAACCTCACAGTCAATGGGGAGCAGCAACGCTGCTATGCCCTGACTTTGAGAAACACCAGAACTCCCTTGAGCCTCACGTGCTTACTCACCTCCTATGTCAATAAACACGGCAAATATTTCTACAGCTTTCATACATGTTTACTTGCGTATTTCCAAACACATTTTTAATAAATTTGTTGCATCACATTTAGCAATAACTTGCAGGACCAAGAGTGCATGTCTGTTCCACAGAATTACTCAGGTTCTGAAGAGGTGATCTCCAAGCTTCCTCATTCAAAACAGAGTTTTCAACATCATTTACTGATGGCAACCGCGGCTTACACACAGTGTGTGACCCGTCAAAGAAGCCCTTGTGTTTCGGTCAGCACTAGCCACTGCTTTTAACATTGTGTGTGTGATTAGGATGTGCTCAGAACAAAACAAAACAACTGAAGACGGCTACTGAAAGACGGCAGCGATCGCTTTGGATGAGGGCGCAAAGCTTTTAATGCTAGTTACAGTGAATGCAGGATGGTAGCAAAATAAAGCAGTAAAGAAGTCGGGGGAAAAAAACCAACACAGCAGAAAATTATCTGCTAGAGCATGCAATTAAAAATTTTAAATTCACCACACTCGTAAGAGACCCGAAAAATTCTGGATGTCCTTCTGCCCCTCTTTCTTTTGAAATTACACCTTAATTTAGCACATTCTCATGTGCTCCCCCGTTCTGAAGACAGTTTACTCTGCAGAAACTGAAAGTGGTAAGTACAGCTAGTTTACATAAGCTGCTGCCCCCACAACAGCAGTGATTAACTAGCGATCATCCACGACCACTCCGGCTGCTCCCCGGTGCCTCACCAAAATATTTCCGTTCTGGAAGAGGAGGTCTGTGCCAGTAGCAGCAGCCTGTGTCACCTGTACAGGATACTGCAGCCACAGCAGTACCGTCACTCAATACACTCCGAACGCTGAACTGAGCAAGCAAGTCACGCAAAGGGACAGGACTTTTAAACGCCAGCGGAAGGAGATGGAGGGCATGTCAGTTATAGTTCGGGGGTCTTTCCACCAAGAGGGAGGAGACCTTTCAGACCCTACAGAAATCCACCTCGACATCTCTGCTGTTACCAGCCCATCACAGCGCGGTTCGGGTTGGACGCCCAGGGTCCGTCAGAGCTGCTCTTCAGCCCTTCCCCAAGTCCCCAGGCGCAGCCGGGGGCGGCGCAGGGCCTGTCCCGTGTCCCCGGTGCCGCCGGCGCCCCGGTCCCGCAGCGCAGGAGCGGGAGCGCGGGAGCGCGGCTGCCCTGAGGCGCGGCTCCCCTCAGGGGCGGCTCCCCCTGCCCGCGNGGGGCCAGCGCCGCGCGAGCGCCGACGGGTCCCTGCCCGGGACAAAACGGGCAGAGACGGGAGCGACTCGTGGGCGCGCGTCAGGGAATACTCGAGGCGCAAATAAAGAGCCCGGGGCCGGCCCGGGCGGGATCCGTGACAGCGACAGCGACGGTGACGGCGACAGCGCCCGCGACAGCGCCCGCCCGGCCCTTCCTGCTCCGCAAGCCGCCCGCAGCTGCTGCTTTAACGGGGAGCAGGCCTGCGCCACGGCCTCCGCAGGGCCCCGTGGAGAGCTCCCCCTCAGGAGCAGGCCGGAGCGAAGAGATGTGATTCCACCGCGGCGTGCGAGTCAGGCACACACACGTCTGTGTCAGGCACAGAATACATCTAAAATATGTACCCATAAACACACTAATATGTGTATATACACCTCTGTGCGTATACACACACAGATATATATTGTATACATATACACACAGACACACACACACACACACTATATATATATATATGTATGTGTGTGTGCATATATATACACATCCCTATATGGGTATATACATGTGTTTCTATTTGAACAAGTTTTCTAAAATGTACTTTTAATATTATGTCACCTCTCAATCGATTTTTTTTAATTTCAGTTTCACATTGAAACTAATTTAGAAACCATGATTCCAAAGATAGGTATAGGCTCTCCTTTATAAATTCTCCCATTTTCTAAGGATAGCTATTAAACATTTCTATTAGAGTGTTTCCTCCACTAACTGGAATGATTACTCTGGGTTTTTTTCCAATAAAAAAAATCACCCGCTATAAGCATGCTTTCTCCATTTATCAGCTCTGACTACCTGGCAAAAGTTGCATTACTTCTCTTTGTGACAGTGTATCCCCTCTACTCCCTGACCCTAAAGGTACACAAGATTAAAATTTACAATCTTCATATGAATTTACATGTATATTTTATATTGTCCATTTTTTGTGCATTTATATTTCCATTCTTTTAAAATGCAAGTATCATTTGATCGTGACACTAAAAAGTGTTTTCTGGAATAAAAAACTACATAACCAGTTTGTTACTGAGTGTGTTGCATCTAGACAACCTTTCTCATGCCTGGACAGCACATCTAAATTCCTGCTGTTTCCTGGTGGCTCAAAGAATACTTAGAAAATAAAGAGAAGACTAAAGTCCATGATGATAGCTATTTAGCAAAAAAAGTCATGTAAAGGAAATCAAGCCTTCTGGGTATGTTAGCTCCTTCTTGCCATGCAAAGGCTGGGTGGTTTGCTTGCAACAAGACACAGAAATTGTTCCTGCCTTCCCAGGACATTTTTGCTTTAAAGAAGTCCTTTTGCCCACGGAAAGAGTGAAAGAGTGTTATTCTCGGACATCAGAACAGTGAAGGAAAGGGAAGATTTCACGTGATGCATTCAAATGAAAAACTGAAGGACTGAATGGGTCAGCATAAAAATACCACAGGATGATGTCTGGTCCCTCAGCCCTTGTCATTTTCTGTGTGTGGGTTGGGTGTTAGTCCTAGGAAGTTGCAGAGTGAGTCCTGCAGGACTGAAAGAAGGGGACTTATGTCTGTCCACATCCAGGGTAAATCCACTGTGTGTTCCCTGCTCTACAGTGGGCAGGATTAATCAGTTTGCTCTGGTTATTCAGACATATGGACAAGACTTTTCTATCAGATACAACTCATCGCATCCCTTAGACACATAATCCAGCAGGGGCAGGCAGGTCCCCATGCTGAGGTAAATGCCAAAGCAAGGACAGTCAGTGTACAGCTCCTGCAGAAAGCACAGCCACAGTGCTCAGAGAGCTCTCCTGAGAGCCTAGAGGCCTAGAACTGCTACAGGCAGGGAGGGAAGTCAAGACCTGTTCCTGTGTGAAACCTATCCCTTCATTATCCAACTTAATACACTGAGAGTTGCTTAACTGAAAGAAATGTGTACAAGCAGAAAGTTTGGATTTATTAATTATCCATCTTCAGACATGAAAAATGTTGGCTGGTTTTGGAGGGCATGTACCAAAGGAACTGCAATCAATGGAGCTACTCCAAGGATGCACTGGACTTTAAAAGAAAAACTGCAGAAATCACAAGACTGTTTGAGGCAGAGACCTCATGCGAATCATATGAGCTGTTATCACAGACACAGAGGGATGAGGAGGAGCAAGGAGAAAAAAGGAGATACAGTTTAATTTAAATGGGACAACATGGGAGACATGCTGTGTGTGAGTGCTGTCAGACCAGGATGCAGCAGCTGCTGTTCAGAGGGAAGGGGCTCCCAACAAATCCAAGGCCTTCAGCACACGGAAGCAGTGACTACAGCAGAGGTATTTAATATCACATTGTGATGCTTCTGCACTGAGATAGGCTAAGCCTGGGTGCTTCCCCTTGTGGGAGTGCAAAGTCACATTTGCTTCTAACCAGACAGCATCAAACTTTGCAGCTTTAGGCTTGTGAAGCTACTGAAAGAGGAATCTGTACCTTAGATGACCATAAATGCCTTTGATGTGATGAGCAGGGAGAGAAGACTGCACTCCAGCGAGTTCTGTGCCAATGAGAGAATGTAAAACAGGGAGGCAGCCAACAACCTACAGTTCTGGAGGAGGCAGCATGCCACAGATTGCAAATCCTGTGTTGTCAAATTATAATCCATTCAAGATTGCTGCTCGGGAGGAGCTTGAAGCCTGCTTGCCATTCATTGCTACCTGTTTTATAGTTGTGTAGTGTACAGCTCTGTTCTGCTGTATGGGCCAAATTAACAGGCTTTGTAAATTATACAGTGCTGAGGAAGGAGGTGAGGGGTGAGGGATTAAGGGGGAGAAGAATACATGAACGTAAACTTCACTTTTGCATTTGGTTTTTGGTCCCTGTCCCCAAACCTGGTTATTTAGAGATGAATAATTCAAGGGTAAGGGGGAATAACATGCATTTAGAAGGATGCTGGCAGAAGTACCCTCTGCAGTTAAGGCAGCTTTATCTTTGTGTGTTCTGAGTGAGCACTACCATTTACCAACACAGGAACTCAGACAGTTGCTCCCCTTACAGACAGTACTGGAGATCTATGACTGGCAGAGAGAGATATGAAAATTATGTGCATTGCTCACAGCCACTGCAGTCGAGGAGAAAGAAAGGAAACTCATCCTCATCGGTAGAATGGTAGTTTGCCAGTGACACAGTTTGTCCCTTTTTCCTATGCCAGCTGTTAGAGCATCCCTGTCTCTACCCTCTCTGCATCCCCTGCAGCTCCACACCCTCCAGAGCTGGAGGTACAGGACACAGTGATTTTGGAGTTACACTGATTCTTGCCAGGAGCAAGATGTTGTGGAGAGGTTCAGATGGGTGAGGTGCAGCATCCAGAGAGCCAGACAGGAGATATTTTATCCTATGGTTATTCCAGCCATGAATCAGTACGTAATTACTGAATGACCTGCTAGTAGCTTCTTGTTCTACCCAGCAATCTAAAACATGTACCAATTTCTTCATGAAGCAAAGACAAGGCATCCCTTTTGGAGCTGCCACATCCTATGTACATCTAGAGAAGCTGTGTGAAGGATCCTGTGCAACTGTGTACAAGGGGATCAGCAGGTAAGCAATATTGCCTTCCTAGTGCTTGCTGAAAACACCTCTTATGGGAGATAAAGGCAAATCTAAAGTCCAGTTTTGCCTTTAACCAGGATATTTGCAAAGCCCCAGCCCAGTTCTGCAGCCACAGAGGCACCACAAAGACTTTTTGATCCACAGCAGTGTGCCAGGAGATTGTCTGGCTGAACCAGGGAGGAGCGAAGGTTTTCCTCGAAGTGAGGGATCTCTGCGTGATTTGAAAAATTGGGCGTGAGGTCACGCTGCCATCACACAGGGGCAGGAAAGCTGTGAGAAGGTGGAGTGGGGCCACTGCTCAAAGCCATCCTCCAGCAATCCTGCACAGCAGCACAGTGCTTCTCTGGCCAGGTGGGCTGGCTCCCAGCTCACTGCTAATACAAACAAGATGGAGGAGGTTTGTGATTCCCTTCTGAGCTTGGCCTGAGTTCAGCAAGCCCTAGAAATTTTGCTTGGGTGTTTGTCTGGGAGACTGTTAGTGTTATCATGCCAAGCACTGAGAAGCTTCATGTGACCTTCTGCTGTGACCTGACAGGATCAACAGCCAGTTGGTGGCACTGAAAGTGATCAAGCTGGAGGCAGAGGAGGGAGTGCCCTTTACAGCCATTCGGGAAGGTAAGACATAGAGGAACATCACTCTTGAATAGCATTTGTTTTAACCTGGAAAAACAACATGATGTCTCCCTCAGTCCCTTCTTGCTTATTCAATGTGCCAGCTGCCCTTCTCCCAAAATTCTCAGTTTCCTTATCCTCTCATGAAGGATGTCCTGACGCTGGGCTGGATAGGCATGCAATGGACAGAGGAGGAATCTCTGGTGTATGCACTTGTGACAGATGCATCCATGCCTGTGATAAGGAAAGTGCCAGCTGCAGCCAGAGCATGTTCTTTCCAGCAGTGTTGGGGCCCTCTTGCACCTTCTGCTTGCTGTCCCCTTCACAGTTGCTTTCTCATTCCCTCTAGAAACTACACAGCTTTTGCCACTGCTGCATTGGGCAGTTGTGGACTGGTTACTACAATCATGACACTTTCCTAGCTGATAGCTGGAGCATCACAGATCCCAGCCTGAAGAGAAATACCTTCAATAAAACTGATGTTTAATAACATCTGTCATTTCAGTCCAGTGAGAAATTTTTCTTAACAGTTGACTTTGCAGAGCACTGGGCAAAATGTCTGCAGATTTCTCAATTTCTTGGACAAAGAAATGCTTTTGTGCAAGTGCTTGATTTTGGCTGAAAGTATTTATATTTCCCTACAGACTAAGTTCACAAGTCTGGTTGACTGAGGCTTCTATTTTCATCTGCAGTACAATCCCAAGAAGACCATAATCTGTTTATTTTCTATACACAGAAATATGCAACTGTTGTACCAGTCTGTTTTGTGGTATTAGTGAAAGCTATCAATATAGGACGACTCACACAGGGTTGTTTTTTTTTTTGTTGTTCTTACTGCACTTGTGAAACTAGGGTTAATCTTGTCATAGGGATGGAGATTCAGGGAGCAGATGTGCCAGCTTTCTCAGAGCAGCACTAGCACAGAAGGTCTCTCATAGCAGTCAGCTCAGAATAACGAGAGAGGTCACTGAATCCACTCCAGGTTTATAACTGTAATTAAGACAAGAAAGTTTACGAAGTCCTTAGTCCAATTCTGTGTGAAAGCAGAGACACATCTAAATATGCCTATTTAAAAAATGGCTTGTGTTACAGTTTCCTATACACTCATTTGCTGTGGTGCTTTTGCTCTGCATTTACACTTGTAGCCCACCAGTAAAATAAGCCTTTAAAGCTTTATCTGCATTGAACTAATGATGCACTAAAGAGCAGCACCCCTTTAACATGCTCTACTGGACAGGCTGAGAGTCTTAACTTCATTCATTATGGGAGAAAACAAGGGTGATCCTATGAAGGGTCTGCTTTAAGTAGGTCTTTTGTGTACTGCTGAGCTTTGCAGCATCTGACACCTCAAATTTACAATGTAAGTCAGCAGCAAAAACAAAGCACAAGATTTATTAACGCGGCGCATTCTCTGCTACCCTGGAGGAATGCGCTCTCCTGACAAAGAGACGCTTCAGCCCAGGAAGCCCCGCAGAGACAAAATGCGTTTAAAGCTCGGTTCTGGCACTAGCACCTGACACCCCAGCAGGGGGTTGTAGAAGCAACAAAGTGAAGAGCGGTTCCCAGAAGCCTGATTGAGGCACAGGCTTCTGAATCCTCCATTTTACTGTGGACCCTCTGTGCTGCCCCTCTGGAGCAATAGCTCCGGTCATATGGAATTTTTGAGGTACTGCAGAGTCAGGCTATCATCTTCTGTAGCAGATGGGCTCTAAGCAGAGAATGTTTACTAGGTTCACAGGCAATTAGGTGCAGTGTGGAGCATGTTTAAGGTGCTGTGCATTGGAACATACTGGTGGTAGCTAAATGGACTAGTGTCAGTAGCAGAGGCAGTTTAGCTGCAGCAGCACCAAGCTCTGTGCAAGAACTACTTTGCAGTCTGCCGTTTCCAGCAGTTTTGCTGAATCAGGCATCCCTTACTGCTCAGTAGGCTCAGCACTGACACAGGCTTGGGCCACAGCTGTGTCATACAGTGTAACTCTGGCAGTAGGGCTTTCAGAACCAGGTGAAATTGTTACGGTTGCAAAAGGCAAAATGCTAATCCAGAAAAAATTTGTTTTGCCAGCATGAAACTCTTCAAATATATTTTTCAGACTGTTTGAAAAACAAAAAAGCAGCTTTTAATTATGACCAAACCCACAGCTGGCCCATGCTCTGTATTGAGTGCTTCAGCTAATTCAGCTGAAACAAGATTGTACGCCCATGCCTTATTTGAATGAAATTTGTAGCACTGCATGGTCTGACAGTAAACTAATTTGGTTCTAATCAGCAGCAAAAAGTGTGTCTGGAACAGCTCTGAGGCTATTCTGCTATGTCAGAAGCGGAACTAAAATCTCAAGTCAGGGACATCTGCTTTTTTGAGGCTTCTCTCTGTGTAGTTTGTGTTCCCTGTCTGTAAACAGCTGGGTCAGATTCTTCAGTTGTGCCGGTGACCTACAGGCAAAGTAATCCCAGCTTCACCTCTTCCCCACATTCCTCCTCTGTACAGAGTTACTGCTATATTGTCTCACACGTAAGGTAGCAAATGATTAAGCTGTGCACCCTCTTCCCACATGAAGAGTTTCTGCTGAGAATCTCCTTTCATGAGTGTGCTGGCTGAAGCCTGCGCCAACATAGCAAACCCAATGCACAGCCAAAAGGCTCAGAAGGCTGCAGCTCTTGTCTTAGCATAAGTCAGTGCTGCGTGGTCTGTATGGGGCCAGAGACTCTTCCACGTGCTGCCCCCTGCATCACCCCACCCTGGATGTGCCAAGGCTTGGCAAAGGCATGTCAGGACCTAAGGACCAGGGACACATGATTGCAACGATGCTTTTGGACAGTTTGGCTGAAAGAAAAGCTTGCTTAAGTTTTAGAAATAGAAACAAGTTACTATTCACTCACTAACTTCATCATCTCTGTTCTTAGAGTTTTTAACCAGAGACAGTAACCAATATGCACAGAATTAAACACATAATTTAGCTTTTATCTACAGTGATTTCTTTTTGCAGATTTTTTCCTCTGTTGTTGTGCAACTGGAACCTGGTAGAAACTGAGCGTTCCCCAGAAGTCTCTGGGGCACACACAGGAGGCAGATGGGAGAAGCTCAGTGACAGGCTGGAGGCTGCTGCATTCTGGCTCTGGGAGCTCCCAGGTCCTGCCTCTCAGCATTTACCTTGAAGAAATTACTTCTCCTCAACTTATAAGCTGACACCTGGGAACTGTGAACTGCTATTTCTGACAGAGGCAAGATCCCACCTCTGAGAGATGGATGGGTTCCTGCCAAGCCTGGAGCACTGATGCTTGCTTCTCTGCGGAGCTGTTCCACCTCCTTCAGGCTCAGTAGCTGCCACTTCTTACAGAGCTGCCAAGTCTGGACTATTACTCCCCAGCTTTTTATTTTCACCACTTTGTTTTGTGCACGATCTCCTTCCACTTCCAGTAACAGTAAAGTTGATCTTCCTTTTGTGTTTTCCCAGCTTCTCTTCTCAAGTGTTTGAAACATGCCAACATTGTACTGCTTCATGACATTATCCAGACCAAGGAGACACTAACGTTTGTCTTTGAGTACATGGTGAGTTGACGTTTTTCTAGCTTCCTGTGGAGCTAGTACTGGGAAGTACTGGGAAGTGGCTACAGAATGAATTTACTGCGCTATGAGGCATCTACAAAGAAACGAGTTGTAATGCTTCAGTACAATGATTGATTTTCCTTCTTGATCTCCTGCTTTCCAGCCACACAGCCTTAGTCTTTTCTTTCTGTATATGCGACAGCTGTATGCAAAAATAATTCCATGTCTTGTGTCCACTGGGGTGGCAGACATTATTTACCTCCATTTCTGCCTTGCCAACACAATAAAACTACTGTTTTTGAGCCACAGCAAGGATAGAAAATAATGATATGAGCTCACATCCCAGCTGGGGTCAGATTTGGCACTGACCCCTGTGGCTTACCATGACCAAGCTGTGCGTTGCTCTCATGGGGAGACTGGATACCAATAAAATTCTCCACGTGAATCTTGCTACTTCTCTTGCTTTTGCAGACAGTCAACCAAATTATAAAGAAAGTACAGAAGCTATATCTTCTTATTGCAGCTTTATGATTAGTTCTGGCACAAGTATGAATTCTGTTAACCAGCAGCTTCAGGTCATAAATGCTGTGTGAAATGACAGGCCAGCCAGTCCCTGATGTGACCCAGAACTTAAGCACATGCTTGTGTGCTGCACCAGACCAGATGTTAACCTAGGTGAAATGGGCACCTTTGTAGCAGTTGCATATTTTTCCATTTACAGAAGAGGCATTGTTGGTAGAGGCATTTTACGGCAGAAGCTTTGCCTCAAGTTCTTCTCTTTTATTTAGCACACAGATCTAGCACAGTACATGGGCCAGCATCCTGGAGGACTCAATTCGTGCAATGTTATGGTGAGTTCCTTAGAAGACTCGTATCCCTTAAGGCATGAGGAAGTGTTATTTTCCACTATGCATGGTCACTGTAAATTACTTACTAATATTTATTTTTTACATATATGACAAAAAATTTTTGGGAAAATCTGCCTTTGATGATGTAACAAGCTCCCTCTCAGTCTCCAAACATTTTTTCAGTTAGTCCCTCTTCCTGTTTTCTAAGCCTGCAAGTGGACATTCAGCTTTTGTGAACAATGACATCTTGTGGCAAGGAAACCTATCTCTACACAAATTTGTATCCTCTTATTGTTCCAACACATTATTCACCTCTCAATTAAAAATTCCCACATCTCGCTCTCTTTTCATCTGGAACTATCTTTATATTTGTAGTTATTTAAGTCCCTTTTGTTTCTCCCATAGTTTTTAGGATTGGTTGACTGGATCTGAACACAGCCGAACATGTACCCTTACTTTATAGATTGATGTTATAATACTCTCCTGCTCTCCTTTGTATGCATCTTCACATTTAATTAACTTTCAGGACTGCTGCTGCATGCTGGCTTAAGGTTTCAGTGCAGATATCTTCAGTGAATGCCTGGGTCCTTTTCCTGAGCAACTCTAGTTAATTTATCGTACAGCTGTCAACAATAACTTTGTATCTTATCAAACTGCCTATTCATCTGGCTTTGTCAGATCTCTCTGAAGTTCCTGACTGTCACTTCTTATCACAACTAATCTAAATACTTCTGTCATCTTCAAATGTTGCCACATTGTTCACATCTTTTTCCAGATAGCTGTTAAGCAACGCCAAATCTAATGAAATTTTTGGGGCCTCAGATTTTAAACATCGTTAAAGCTCAGATACATCTGAGATGCAGTGTAGTAGTTTTGGCACAGATCTCAAGGGTTCTGCTACCAGACGTGCTCGTAAAGCACATGGAGCACATGGCTGTAATATGTACTCACTGGCATTTCTGTGAGTAAACACTAGCCAGCTGCTCTGCTTTCCTGTCCGGAATCCTCACTGTCAGCAGGAACTGAACTGCAAAATTATTTACTGCTCCTTCAGGAGGGTAATCCAGTTTGCTCCATTTTTGCTGGCAAATGCTGTTTGTTTTTTTTTGAGTGATTCCTGTGGAATATGATATAAGTATGCAGAATGTTACAGGGACAGTATTTCTGGTACAAAAATGACCTTTGGGTGTCACTGTTTTTCCTCCTCTTCAGATTAAACCTCTGGTGAAAAATATCTTTTCTCTGGTGAAGTCATTACTTTTGCTGTGTTTTGTTTCTATCCACTGTCCAACTTCATACCATGTTTCAGCCCAGCTTATTTTACCTCAGGCTTATTTAGACTACCATGATGGTGGGAGTTAGATATTTATTTCTTGGCTTCCTTTCTTTCTTGGTTTTCTTCTTGCTTGCTTGCTTCTTTCATCATATCTGATTTGCTGTATTTTTTAAATCAAGTCCATGTTTTCTCCCAGCTTGAAGCCAACAGTTCCCACTGCCAGGTCAGTCAATTCCTTGCTCCACTGATGGCATGTGCCGTGGCCATGGAACTCAGTCAGCTGGTGCCATCTGGCTCAAGAGGGCAAACCTTCAGCTCCTTAGGCTTTCATTTTGTTTGTCTGTGTGTCTCTGTCTTGAGCACTGCAATCAACACAGCTGCTGTTCTGAAAGCTGGGAGTTTGTGTTTTGGCAAGCTGACCTTGCTCCTGCAATCAACAGCCAATTTCTAAAGAAAAGTTTGATTTCCAAAACGTGCATTTAGGGACTGCAGTCAAACTGCCCTCCTGGCCAAATATTCCACTCTGAAAACCTCAGAAAGCTGTAGAGCAGTCATAACCCACCACAGTTTTCTTCTCCTCAGTCAGCTCTACTCATTTTTGGGATTTTTACTGGTTTCTTACTTGCTTTGTCTCTGCTTTGTTCCAGGGTTCTCCTAAAGTTCAGAGTTAATGTATCAATGCAAAGTCACACAAAATCATTTCAGTGTTTTGTTGGCTTTTTCCAGCTCTTCATGTTCCAGCTTTTGCGCGGCCTGGCTTACATCCACCAACAACACATTCTTCACCGAGATCTGAAACCCCAGAACTTGCTCATCAGTTGCCTCGGTGAGCTCAAATTAGCCGACTTTGGTGAGTCACAGTTTGGAAACAGCTGTATATCTGCTCAGACCAAAGCTGTAGATGCATATAGATCTGTATCCACAGTCAATTAAGGCAGAGAAGCATAACCTTTTCTTGAACTTCAGGAAACTATTTCTGTGGTCAGTCCAGCTTTACTTGTATTTATACTGATATGTGCAGGGATTAACCTCATTTAAGTCAGAGCAATTACTGCCATGCAAAACTAGTTCAAGAGAACAAAGAATCAACCCCTCTCTGTTCAGAAAATAATGTCAAGTCCACAGCAATGTGTGACCCAAAAAGCTTTCTTGGCATTGGTTTGGGATAGCTGCTTCAGTCTCAAATGATAAAGCCCTGCAAAACACAGCCTATTACTTGATTTGATTTGGCCCAGAGGTATATTCCAGAAACACTTTCTTTGTCAATTGCTTGTAAGCTGCATTGAAGTTACTTGTGTTTAAAGAGAAAATAATGTCCTGTTTCCAATTATTATAATCTATGCACTGTCCAGGTAGAAGGACTGTCCTAATACAGCATTTTTTTGTTGGTTTGTTGGGGTTTTTTTTGCAGGCCTTGCTTGTGCCCAGTCCATCCCCAGACAGACATACTCCTCTGAAGTTGTGACACTCTGGTACCGTCCTCCTGATGTGTTGCTTGGAGCTACAGCTTATTCTTCTGATATCGATATCTGGTACTGACCAATGTCAAACCATCTAGGGTTCCCTGAGAAAAATGATTTTTATCTGAATTAAATTAAATCAGCCGAAGTTACAGTAGATATGGTTGTAAAGTAGAGGAATTAACACCTACGAGCAGAAAATATGTGAGCAGCGTGGAGTTTTGTAGAAGTTTCATAGAGGGTTCATGCAAGTTTTTGGGAATGATGTCACTACATATCAGCTATGGATTGATACAAATCTCATCTGATAATATTTATGAGAGATATGCATCTTGTCTAGTAATATGTATGGAGCATTTTCGTGTCTTGCAACAGAACACTTTTGCTCAATGCAAGTGTATCTATGTAGTCAGCTGAGTCAGTAGTAACTCTCTGCAGAAATGGCTTTGTGTGAAAACAATGGATCCACAACTGCACCATCAATTACTTTGGCCTTGGTAACAGAATGTGGCATTAAAGGGTTTCTCAATGAGTCTGGAGATAGAAAGATGTCTGAGATTTTCATTATTTCTGTGATGTTTTGTCCTTCTTCTCAAAGACCATGTCTCAGATGCAGTGTGTATTTCACTCAGGAGAAGGGCTGTGTCTGTTTAACTCCTTATTTCCTTATGAGCTCTACCCCAAAAATCTTGGTGTGTTTGGGAAGAAAAAGGAAACAAGCTGCACATTCATAGAAGAGAGAGGAGTCTCTGAGAGTGGGCAGAGACAGATGAATGCTTTGCAGGGTCCCAGTGGCCTTTTGGGCTGGCTTGGATGTGTAGCTGGACTAACTGTAAAGTTCATCAACCTTCTGACTCACTTCTGCACCAGCCTGAGCCCACTTCCAGCAACACAGTCCTGATGTGGTTAAGGACTGCGTGTAGCTCATGAAGTTGCAGGAGACCTTCCTTATTCTGGGCAATTTTACATCTGTAGATGGTATTGCTGCTTCACCCTTTCTTCAGACCAGTCAATCTTCTGCTTGTTCCTGTCCCACCAGGACTTACTCTTAACTACTACAGAGTCAAAGGCTGGGAAAGGGTAGGAGTGCAGCAGGCTGAAGAATGTGCAAGAGGCCTGGCTAAGTTTACAAACAGCAAGGCTCCTGGTCTTCACAGGCTGTATCTCCCTCCAGAGGTCTGCAGCTTATCAGACACTCAGTGACCTAAGTCTGGAGGGTAGGTCAGGGAAACGGAAGTTTTTAGATTGTTTACTTCCCTAGGACTGTTGCTAATTTAATTATTTAAAGACTTCTCTAAGGAGGAAAACCTTGCTAAATTCTAATGGCTTCCAGCTGCTAAGACAATCTAAATAGTCCTGTCTACTACCTCCACTACCTGTCATTTTTCCCTCCAGACAGTCCCTCAGAAATGTCTGCTGAGTTTGAAGAAGATGCTTGCCTAGCAGATTAGAGAGTTTGTATCAGGCACAAGCCTGTTGTTTTTTACCCCTGAAAGCTGACCCCTGTCCAAAGCCTGCTATGCACAGAAAGCGTGTCATTTCTGCCTATGCAAAACCAACATCCCCACTGCATAACTCTGTTGTGGTGTAATGACTAGCAACATAGGAGTGGTGTACAAAGATCCCAGCTCTAACAGCAAAGTACTCTCAATTCCACTGAACCATATCCACACTCTAGGCACCTTTGTTTTAATGCCTCCTTATAATAACAACATTCAAAGTGTTTGCCCTAAAGAAAGATGTCACGCTGAGAGAATAGAGAGTACTTCAGTGAGCTCTATTCAGTAACTTCCTCTAACAAGAGTCATTTATTATATTGATGTACACTGCATTTAAGTTCAATTTTTGTCTATTAGGAAATAATGTGAATTCACACAGATGTTACATGTCTGTTGGGAAGAAAGGGAAAAAAACCCTATGTCTTTTAGATGCTACAATTTACATGAAGGCAGGTCAGAATGCCCTTGGTAATGGCATGAGACAGTGGGTGTCAAAGCCTTGGTTTAAAGAAACCAATTATAACAAAATAAAACATTATGGCAATTCATGCATAGTGTGCTTGAGCAGCAATACTGTCAGTGGGAGGCACATGGGAAGTGAATGAGGCCTTGAATAGATGAAGGAAGAGATATAGAAGGAGACTTGGTTGCTCTTGGACTAACTAGAAAAGCTGCTTTAATCTCTCGATATCTCTTCTCTCTCTCTTTCTCCCTCACTATCTCTTCAGGACTTTAGAAGATTCAATTAAGAGATTTCAGGGAGATTACACTGCATATCAGAAGGACTTTTTTTTTCTTTTTTTGAAAAACACCAAGCGCTTTATGCACAGCCACATTAGTGCCTGCAAACATCATGAGTGCCTTAAGATGTCTTCCTTTCAGTCAGGCTTTCCTTGTATAATCTTCCATTAAAAAAAAAAAAAAGAGAGAGAAAAAAAATCACAGTGGTCTTCCCTGGTAGATCCATGTGGAATAGGAGTACACATGCAGTCATTTAACATGGACCTGCCAGGCTCACTATAGCCTTCTCCTCAGCCTGGTTCACAGTGCCTCACTATGCCAAACTGGGAGATACTGGCTAAGGGCTCTGCTGTACAGACCAGCCTTGGTTATGAACAAGAGGAAGGATATATTTCTGTTTAATATAACATTGTCATCTCCTAGTGCCAACAGAAACCCCCAAACACGGAGAGGGAACACTGGGATGCCATCAAGATATCTCAGATCTTAATCATGATGAGAACCTTTCCACTGTGTGATGCAGCACTGCAGACTGAGGACAAAGTGGTGCTCAGACCTTCCCCAGGGATTGCAGATGGATACAACTGTACTGTCTGAATCAGCTCTGCTTATGCTCCTTGAATATCCTTCTAACTTCTCCTACTACTTTAGCTGTCACTGTTTTGATTCGTGTGCATATCTGGCACTTGCTAAAATATCATGTCTAGGCCTCTTCCCAAAAGGCCCCTCCCTCTTCCCTATCTCTTCCCAAGGCAGTTTTACAGGACTGAGACCCTCTAAGAAACTCAGAGACTGGAAGGGGTAAGAAGACTTGAGAAATTAATTTTAGAGGGGAAAGAAGGTAAAGGGAGAAAGCAAAACAACACCAGGTCTAAATATTTAGAAACATTTAAAAGTAAATGCTTTTAAATCCTCATTATCAGAAGGAATGCTGTCAGAGCAGTAACTGTAACTCTCAGAAGGAAAGCTGAGGCCTCTACTGCAAGGCTAATATGACTACCCTTAGTTTCCAAAGTTCCTGCTCTTGCCAGTCTAATTCTTTCTAGCTAGGATATCAGAATACAAACTGTGGTAGAACGTCAGCATCACTTGTTCCAAAAACACAGAGAGCTGTTTCTCTTCCCCCTACAAATCAAGAGTACCTGAATTCCTTTGACCATACACAGTTGAGCTTGTGCAATGCAGTCAGCCGATTACAGCAGCCCCTGTGGTTGCAAAACAGGGTGAGCCATTTGGGCACGGACATCAGCTGTGAAAACAGTGTTGGTATGACACTGCTCTCAGTAGAATCTATCTGTGGGCTCCAAAGTAATGTCTAATCATGAGGCAGTGCTATGAAACACCAGAAAAACTCTATGTTGCAAAAGCTGTGGATTTTGTGATGCCTGGACTCTGTAAGGGGCTGTTAGACAAGCAAAGAAGCTCATCTCACAAGACTAGGCAAGGTTAGGGTACAGGAAGCTAAGGGAAAGTGCAGCAGAGATGTTTATGAAAACAGTGTTAGATATGGATCTGCAAACAGACTTGGCACCACCTGGTGTGCAAGGATGACCAAAATAAATACCACAGATGAGCTGCATGCCAGGATTTCAACTGACCACAGCCAGGTGGGAACAGCAACTACAGTATTGCAAAAACAAGGTGCAAGGGGTAACACAGGAGTACAGATGACCAGAAGAGATTACCAGTTATTGCTGAGCAAGTGAAAGTAATACTTTCAGAGCCTGTAAGACAAAGCTGGGTTTTTAAGAGTTGAGCTTAAAGGACTCAAATATGCTATAACCAAAGAAGAATGAGACTGAAACCCAAAAGGTTGCAATGGGACTTAGTGAAAAGACAGAAAACCTGGAAAAAAAATTGAAGGAAGTGATTAAAAAGTAAACAAGTGGAGTTTTACACCATACAGTAAGAGATGGGAATAGTTGCAAGTCTATAGGCAAGTCTACCTTGACCACTATTTCATCATTACTGCCATGAGGACTAATCCACCTTAGTAAAATGAAGCAATTTGGCAGATATTGGGGTTTTTTTAAGCTGGCTGGTTTGTTTTGGTGCAAGTGCAGAGCAGAGGATGGCATAAAAATAAGAATATTTTAACTTGCTGTTATGACCAGGTTTTTTACGCTATGACATCTCGCCTTCAGCTTCCCAAGGAGGAGCTAATTGCTTCTGAAGGAAAATGTCTATAGTAGTTAGTGCCTCTGGGTTCTTTCTGCATCTAATATATCCTTCAAGCTAATGAAGTGTGTAGTACCTCCCTGTTTATCTTTCCTACTGTAAATTCTCCAGTTTTGTACCCTTTTGTCTTGGGAAGTAACCAAGTACTTCACAGGCTTCTGGTTTTTTCACATAGTTTGTAACAGGATTAATGGACAGAGACCTGAAACAATTTTTTTGGTACTGGAAAAGAACAATAGTGCTTAGTGGGTTTCTTTTCCAAGGATATCACCTGTCTTGTCTGGCTGATGAAAAGGAAATTGGTTTTTTTTTAGTGGGTGGTGCTGATGAGAAAAAGGAGATGGAACAGACTTCTATGGAATCTTGACCCCTTCGGGTTTCTTTCTGAAATCTTGGAGGCACGTGAATGTAACTTATCTTTGGTCTGCTCCCATCCTGTTTGACTTCTGAGCTTATGGCAAGATTTCTGCATTTACAAGTCAGAATTTCTATACTTCCATTACAACAATCATCTCTCCCTCTCTCCCTGCCCATCCTAACAATCATATTATATCTATCATTTATATGAATGAGTTAATACCTTGGGTTTCTTGCAGGAGTGCAGGCTGTATATTTGTGGAAATGATCCAGGGTCAGCCAATATTTGCAGCAACTTCTGGTACTAATGAACAGCTGGAGAAAATCTGGGCGGTGAGTAAAATACACCCTGAAATGGCAGAGAAAAAGAATCCTCAAGCCTACTTAATTTTGAAATCCTAAGCATAGGTCCTGTGAATAGCAGAAATAATTTGGTCTAATCTGCCAAGTTTATAGCAGACTTTGTAACCCATTTTATATGTGGCAACTTTCTTACAGACACGGGACTAAATCAAATGACTTCCCTTTGATGTTTGTCATCTCATCAAAAATTTAAAGCCAATTAAAGTGACATCAAATTGAAGAAGGCATAAAAGGTGTGCAGATACTGCAAATTCTGTTGCTTCTTTTTAAATCCTTTACTTACTGTAGGATACAGCACACCACAGTCTCAAAGGAGCTCTAATACTGATCCAGAACTACCTTGAAAATGGCAAGACCCTAAGGTTTGTCAGAGATGCTTCTTCATTTTAACTTGGCACATTTTGTATCACCCAGTTTATGGTGCGGCTCTAGAGACTGGCATAATGGAAAGTGTGAAATTACTTTATAAAGGTAACAGTGAGTGAGAGCAACATATTCAGGAGCTTAAGTTGTTTTTTCTGCTGGGGAAACAGCAAGACCGAGTCACACTCGTAGAGCAGTTTGGTAGAAGTGAGGCAGTCAGCAGCACTGACAGGTTCTGTGCATTCCTGACTGTTCGTGCTGACCCCGTGACTGACTCATCAGCAAGGTCAACCTATGCATTTATATTAGGTTTTGCTGTAGGTAGCACTCGGTCTGTTCAGCCTGGAGGAGAGGAGACTGAGGGGAGACCCCATTGCAGTCACAACTTCTGTGTGAGGGGAAGAGGAGGGGCAGGCACTGATCTCTTCTCTGTAGTGACCAGTGACAGGACCCGAGGGAATGGCCTGAAGTTCTGTCAGGGGAGGTTTAGGTTGGATATCACAAAAAGGCTTTTCACCCAGAGGGTGGTCGGGCACCGGAAAAGGCTCCCCAGGGAAATGGTCACACCACCAAGCCTGCCAGAGCTCAAGAAGCATTTGGACAACACTGTCAGGCACATGATGGAATTCTTGAGGTGTCCTGTGCAGGGCCAGGAGTTGGACTCAATGATCCTTTTGGGTCCCTTCCAACTCAGCAGATTCTGTAATTCTGTGTCTGCCCTTTCACATCTCCTCCCAAGGATTTACTCTTATGCATAGAGTGTTTCTGAAACATGGGTTTTCAAAGAAAACTGAGAAAGTACTGAAAAAATTACATTCATGAAAATCATGAGAAATTACTTTATAGCCGTTAGACTGCGTAAGTCAGATTTTTCCAGCTTAACCACTTCATGCAGAAACACTCCTGCTTGGTAGGGTTTTCCTCTTTGCTTGTACATAGGAATGTGATTAAAAGCCAGACAAGTGCCTCCAGTTCTTAGATTTGAGTTCAGCCCATTTAAATAAATACTGAATTTCTCTTTCATAGAGAGTGGGGAGAAAAAAGAATTATTGGGGGGAAAAAAACCCCCATACTTGGCCAATTAACAAGGTTCAAAGCCAGGGCAGGGTCCAGTTTCTCAGAGTGTGAATGAAGGCTATCCTTACACTTATGGCTCTGAAATCTCTGGATACATTTCCTGTGGTTTTGCATTAGAGGGTTATAGCACTATCGTAATTTCTCTGGTATTATAACTAATACCGTGATTAATAGGATTTGTGCTATAGAAGGCAAAAAACCCCCTTATTTAAAAATCATGAAGAAGCTTAAAGAGCTATGAAATAATTAGTGCTTTTCACAGGAGGTTTTAGGATATTACAGCCTGGAATGAGGCTCTGTGTTAGACCAAGGTTTCAAAGCTCCTTAGAGGCTTTCGATGCCTAACTTGAGATATTTTGCCAAGTGTGAGGTTCAGAATGGGGATTCCCTACTGTTTTCTAATAGTCAGTTCCTTTCATGTACTAATAGTAGTAGCATCCTGCACTGGTAGAGAGACTATCTGTATTTGTGTGCATGAGTTCCCAACAAAATTAAGCAAAATCAGTTAGGTTGATTTCTTCAGCTAAGTCATCACAGGAGAAGCAAGCAGTTAGAGGGCAGAGAGAAAGGGCAATGATTTACCCCATCTTAATGCACTTGCTGAAATACAGACACTGTAAAAATGTTTCTGGCTGAACCTGTGTCTTCCCAAGTGGACTGAAATTACCTGCACCAAAACCTTTCACTATAGGCGAAGTATAGAGAAGTTGCTTTGTTTTGTCTGATGGCATGGACCAGAGAGTTAACATCAAGATTTAGGGTGGATACACAGCAGGTAAAACAATTGTCAGAGTAGAATTAATTTCAAATAAATAACTGTGACACATTGTCTGATTTGGCAAGGAATCTCACTAAAGATTCAGGGTGGATAAAAAAGAGAAGAAAATGAGAGAAGAGAAGAGAAGAGAAGAGAAGAGAAGAGAAGAGAAGAGAAGAGAAGAGAAGAGAAGAGAAGAGAAGAGAAGAGAAGAGAAGAGAAGAGAAGAGAAGAGAAGAGAAGAGAAGAGAAGAGAAGAGAAGAGAAGAGAAGAGAAGAGAAGAGAAGAGAAGAGAAGAGAAGAGAAGAGAAGAGAAGAGAAGAGAAGAGAAGAGAAGAGAAGAGAAGAGAAGAGAAGAGAAGAGAAGAGAAGAGAAGAGAAGAGAAGAGAAGAGAAGAGAAGAGAAGAGAAGAGAAGAGAAGAGAAGAGAAGAGAAGAGAAGAGAAGAGAAGAGAAGAGAAGAGAAGAGAAGAGAAGAGAAGAGAAGAGAAGAGAAGAGAAGAGAAGAGAAGAGAAGAGAAGAGAAGAGAAGAGAAGAGAAGAGAAGAGAAGAGAAGAGAAGAGAAGAGAAGAGAAGAGAAGAGAAGAGAAGAGAAGAGAAGAGAAGAGAAGAGAAGAGAAGAGAAGAGAAGAGAAGAGAAGAGAAGAGAAGAGAAGAGAAGAGAAGAGAAGAGAAGAGAAGAGAAGAGAAGAGAAGAGAAGAGAAGAGAAGAGAAGAGAAGAGAAGAGAAGAGAAGAGAAGAGAAGAGAAGAGAAGAGAAGAGAAGAGAAGAGAAGAGAAGAGAAGAGAAGAGAAATCATTTTCCCCATTACATTGGAAAACAAAAAGAGATGGACATTTACAGGTTGGGAAAGCATCTTTTGTAAGAAAAGGCTCAGAAAATGCAAATATAAATTCATCCGGCATTCAGTGATTGGTGCTCTGAACACTTTCACTCCTCAATGCAGTGAAATGTAATATTTGCTGTAATCCTTATGTAGAAAAGTATAAGCACACACAAATAACTATTTGTTTAAATTCTTCACCAAAAGAAGCAGAATGCTGAGCTGACCCTGGCAAGTATGATTTTACTATGCACTGAACTTACCCAGTTTCCTCTGATGCCTGTAGAACTGATGTTTGACAGCTCACAAGAAACCTTGAAAAAGGAGGGCCCACTGAGCAGGGCTTCCTGGAAAGCTAACAGGATGGCAAAAAGAGAGCAAATTCTGGATTCAATTTCAAATTCCAGCTCTCTCTTTCCTGTGCATACAGAGTTTGCTTTGGGCAGACCTGCCCTACTCACACGATACACACACCAGTCAAGAAGGCATCCTCAGCCAGGGCTGACAATTTACCTTTAGTTCAAACCAACTTCCAACGTCCTCAGCTGGCTGAACACTGCAAGACACCTTCTCTCTGGGGAGCTTTCAAGCTTCCAACATTGATTTTACAGGTGAACTGAGACAAGGATCCTCCCCCTTAGTCTTTGCTGTGGCAGGCTGAGTCCATGAGCAGTTTGGAGCCGTGAGCCACAGCAACCCACTTCGCTTCAGAGGCCACCGTGCTCATGTGTGCCAGCGGTGAGATACACGCCCTGCTTGTGGCTGTCTTCTCCAGATAGCTGCAACTGTCACAGCTGTTTCCCAGCTGGGAGTGAGAAAAACAATCCACTACCTGATGCTTTACTGTTTTCATGCAATCTTAATACAAATTTTTGGGAGGCCAAGTTCCTCATGTCATATATTTCAGCTTACATTGTAAGGAACAGAACTTGTCTATCATATGCAAAGGGTAACTAATGCAAGACAAATCTAGTGTTGGAGAAGAGAAAGTGAATAAAAACCCTGAAACTTTTCATGTTAAAATTTCACTGCTTATTAGGGAAACCTGTTGGCCTACCTGGTGAGGTGCTGGAGTCACCATCCCTGGATGTGTTTAAAAAAAGACTGGATGTGGCACTAGATGCCATGGTTTAGTTGAGGAGTTAGAGCACGAGTTTGACTCGATGATCTTGAAGGTCTCTTCCAACCTAGTCATTCTGCGATTCTGTGATTCTGATAGTTCTGGGGCTTGTCTGGATGAAAGCTTTGAATGCTTGGAGCTAGCAGTACTGATTTATACTACCATTTCACATGCTGTGAATTCTTCTTAAATATGTGGCTTTACCTCTTTAGCACAAATCATCCATATCAATAGGCACAGGGCACTTTGCATGTTAAATAATAATAATAACAACAACACTAAACATCTGCAACAGCAGAAATCTAGATATGCTTGATTTTACACATTTTAGCAACTAAAATGAAGTTGGAGGAGGCTTTACTGGCCCAGACTTTGCTCAGTGAGCAGCTGCTGCTGAAGACCAAAATCCCCAATAAAGGCCAAAGACACTGCTGAAGTTCTGTATCCTTCAGAGTGAGGCTTTGCACTGCTTTCTAGCTCCAGCTACTAAACCTGTCTGCCATCTTTACTTTTTTAGCTCAGAAGGGAAGGGTTTCTCTCAGAGCTCACAGCCTGTGCTGCTGCTGAACATCCCACCTGCTGCCAGTGCAAGTGGGCACAGTGAGTCCTCAGTGCAGCTCTGGTGTGGGAGGACATCTTCAGCACTGACAAGGGCTCAGCTGTGTGACCCCTGGGCTGGCAAACACAGGCAGCACGGCACCTGGCAGTGAAGCTGCATATGCCTTCACTGATGTCCCCAGCAGCAGCAGCATTCAATCTCAGCAGGAGCCTTTTTGCTACATAATCAAGCGCTAAAATGTCAGTGTCCTTTATGCACAGTGGTAGATCCAGCATCAGCCAGGGCAGTGTAATTCTGCATTGGTTTACAGGGAAGGCCAGTCACTCTCCACTGAGACTGATTCCTCCAACTCCACACCAAGGCCAAGAATGGGCAGAAAGAGGTCATTGTTCTTCTCACTCTTCCTTCTTTTGCAGGTACTGGGGGTCCCAACTGAAGACACCTGGCCAGGACTTTCCAAGCTCCCCAACTATAACCCCGGTAGGATTTAACTCATGAGAAAGCCAGCTTTTTGTCTGAGCCACTAGCCACTCCGTTGTTGGGTCAGTAATTCTTATTATGAAAAATCCTTCAGTGCTTCAGTGTTACTGAGTCCCTTGAACTACTTAATGACAGTGGTGTTGTAAGACCTACAACAACACTAGGATTGGGTTAGTTTACAAACAGAGGTACATGCCTCACTGAGTGCTGTTGTATGTAAGTCTAATGGAAGATTTCATTGCTCAAAGTCTCACCCTGTCTTTAGTCTCCACTCCTCAGTGGTGTGGAGCAAAGGACCAATGTCTCCTGGTTTAAACTGGAAAAGCTGACAGGCACCTGGAGACACAGTTTATCTGAACTTCCCTTATTTTTATGGAGATTGGTTTGGGGACCTTTAAACCTCAGCTTTAAAGGTCACTGTCCCCGATTTTGATGTGGGCAAGGTGAGAAATCTGTGTGATTTACAAAGCTTGATTCTTTTATTTCCACATGGGCTGGTAGAGAAGTCTGTGTCCCGAACTTCAAAGGGCCAGTTGTCTCTTATTTTGATGTGGGCAGGTTGAGAAGTATGCTTTGAAAAGCTAGCTCAGTCACTCTCCCTATCCCTCTCTCTCTCCCTTTCTCTCTTTCTTTTTTTGTTTAATGTTTTCTCCTGGGAAAATATATTCAAGTGTCAGTGAGGAGGAAATGATGAGCACTGATTCTCAGCCTCTCAGCAGGATCATTCTGTAAGAGAAATATAAAAGTGAAATATTAAAAACCCTAGAATGTGAAATTCACCCATCTACAATCTAGCCATTCTCTCTCACTTATACCATAGGAGAGTGGTGGGGGGAGCCTGTCTATCTGGACGGGAAGAAAAGAACACGGGGAAGAGGAGGAGGGAGAAGATGTGCTTTGAGCAAGAGGTTTACAGGTTTAGTAGAGCATAGTAACATCTTTTCAAAGAAGTGGGTGTTGCTCTGTGACCCAGTCCAAGATGCCCCTCCTTTGATTCTGGTGCATGAACACTAAACAGCCCCCATTTTCACATGGTAGCCGAGATTGGCTGAACAATAACCTGGTCTCACAGTCGAAAAGACTGGAATCTTTCACACAATTAGCTGAGACACATTAATCAAACCAGCGTGAAATGGGAATGTGTCGCTGTCCACAGCAAGTTGAATTTGGATAGCAAGCAAGCACAGAGCAGACAGCTGGAGGAAGCATTTTCTTCTCTAAGTTGTAGAAGGCCTTGCTGGGTAGTCTACAAGTTAAGAAGAGTAGTCTGGGAGATACAGAAATGCTCACATGCGGGAGGAACTAATCACAAAGAATTTTTTTATGCCGATCATCTGCTAGTACAACGCCTCAAACATACAAACATACAAACTCTTGAGTGGTGATGTTTAGGTATCCTGGTGCTATGTAGAGGGACAACCTAAAGGTGCAAGCATTAAGGCTGTGTTAGCAAAGAAACTTGCACAGACAACAGAGAATGTGAGTGCCTAGAACTGCTCTGAGTAGTGACTCCCTCAGCTCTGTTTTGTCTGAGTAGCAGTGCTGTCCTCTGCTGCTGTGGAGGGTGCCAGTGGCAGGGCTGAGAAGGAGAGGACAGGCACCTGGACAGCATGGCAATAGCCCCAGGGAAATCGAGTCATTATAAGTAGTTTTCAAGTCTGACTTGCTTTCAGACTTGATAAGAAGTTTCCCTAATGGACTCCAGAGGGGTAGAATTGATCTGTGCTGTGCTGTGATACTGGGATGCTGGTGCTTTTTGTGGCTGGACTAGGCAGAGTCCTGACTCTGAGGACTCAGAGGACACTGTTCTGTTGGAGCATCCCATGGAGCTGGCAAACACATGGAAGAGGGGTGGTATGTCAGTGTTAGGGGCAATAGCTGTGTTAGCTGGAGGGGCAATATCCCTTTCCCTTCTTGAGAGCTTAAGGGGCTGCGAGCTGTTCCAGCCACATACAGGAACCAAAAACTTGGCTCACACCTGGATTACGCAAACCAGTCTGGACAGAAGAAGGTTAGCCTAAAGTTGGACTATTTGCCCTATTCATGCACTAAATCAATTCACTTTTTGATGGGACTGCTGGTAAGAAGACAAATTAGTCTCTTTGTTTAAAGCCAAATGCCATTTATATGCTTCTGGGCACTTCCCCTCTCTTCCCTGAAGCACAAATGCTGTTTTCCCCCAGGACATGCTCAGCCTGAGTACAATCTGTGGAGTCTGCCGGAGAAAGCCTTCCCTCCTGAGGTTGTTCCCAGACCATTTGTGCGAATCTGGGTGCCTGGGTTGGTTCAGATAAGCAAACAAACTTTGGAGCTCTTCCCCAAATCTGATGGTTTGAATTCTTTTAGCTATTGATGTTCACACTGAGCACAGGCAGCAAACAAACAAACAGGTTCCTGCCCGAGGCAAGGAACGAACACGGGCAAAACAAAGCACTGAGGTGTGATCCTATTCTCATTGAAGTTGATGGCAAAACTCCCACTGGATTCAGCAGCGTAGGCTCAGCCACAGACTGAGATTGTTGCTGGAAGGGTTCCTGGGCCAGGTGGGTTAGTAGGAATCTTTGAAATGAAAGCTGTTAGATGTTTTCCTGTCGCTGCTGTGGGCTTGAGCACATCCTGCTGCAGTCTGAAAAGGATACAGCATGGGCTGTGGGGTCTGTGAGTCAGGCACACACAGGGCAGCTGCAGGAAAAGCAGCTCCTCTGCCTCCTCTGTGGGCAACTGGCAAGGGATGAAATTGCAAAGGAGTTTTTGACTACCCTATGGCCCGGTGTCTTGCACAAAGAAGTTCAAGAACAGCCTCATGCCCATTCCCTACAGTTTGCCAAAGTCTCAACCTGACTCCAGGTGAATGGGAAGGAAGGGTGAGTAACCCATTCGTGGCCAGCCCTACAGCTTGTGATCTCACCTTCTCTCTGCAGGAGAGACACTTGGAGGAAGGAATTATGTGCTGTCATAGACCCTGCAAGCAGGTTGGAGAGCCATTCCCTGGAGAACATGAAGGACTGGGAGAGCTCCTGCCCCACATCTCAGCACACTCACTGGCTGTCTCCCTGGCTCCTCGGGCTTAACAGCCCTACCCATAGTGACGAGGCTTTGCCCTGTGCTTGTTCATTTGTTCTGTTCTCTCATTTTGCTTCCCTTGAAAGAGGCAGTTGTAGCTCTGTTAACACTATTTTTGAAAGCTCTCATGCTGTGTGAGCTCAAATCCTTGCATTAATCTACTGCTGTGTTCATTTCACTGCAGTGAAAAGCAGTGAGTTTAAATCCCCTCTAAACACCATTGGTGACACCAGAAGGCCAGTGTTTTGATCCAGCCCCATTAATGGTTACAAGTTTGAATCTAGACAGCAGGGGTCAAGGGCAGGAAAGGATTAGGAATCACAGCCCATGACATTAAGCTAGTGCTTTTGCCAAACTGGGAATACTGGAGCGCCCAATGTACCAAGTTAGTTTTTGTTTCCTTTTTCTGACATTTGGATTCCAAAGAGTGGGGAGCAGTGCATATCTATCCCTAACATGATGAGCTGAGAGTGAGCTTTACTCCTTGATTTATTGCACAGGTTGAATGATGAACTTGCCTTCGCCAGGTAACATCACCTCACAGAGCAGATGCAGGTTTCACACAAGGCCTTTTCAGATGCAGCAGTGACTTTCAAATAAAGCCTAGTTTTTCACGTATCTGCAGGCTTTGGTATGCTGAATGAGATTTAGAAGCTTTCCAGAGTCGACTTGTGCTCCTAGGTATGGATTTTCAGCGTCTGTTGTGTTTCCAAAATGCCACCAGCAGATGGAGGCAACAAGCAGCAGGCCCTGAAACGCAAACTTCCCATGACATTTTTGAAAATGCAGATGAAGTCTGCATTCCGAGAGTTTTTCTTTTTTCTTTCTTTTTTTTTTTTTCTTTTTTTTTTTGGTAATCTCACTTTTTATGCTGATGTTTCATTTAGCACATGGGATGGCTGAAAACTGAATTCTAAAGCGATGAAATTTTTATTGTCATAATAAACTACATGTGGCTTTGATCTCAAAGGGAAGAGCAGCATTGTAACTAATGTGCAATGTATGCTAGCCAGGGTGTAGGCAAACTTCCCATCTGTGTGGCAATGGGGACAGCCTGCAGTTTCCAGCCTGCCACACAGACAGAGCTCTGCTCCTGTCCTGAAGCCACAGAGATTTCACTAATGAGAGAAATTTTCTCTGTGAGTCTGCAACCCCACTGCCTTCATCCAGCAGCACTTGGCATCTTCTTTCTCTCTCTTCATCAATTAGAAAGTTTAACTTTTGTCCTCTGGCTTGTTTGCCTCATTATCAGTTCATTAGTCACTTCCACCTGGGTTTTCAAATAGGAAGGTATTTCCTCATTAGCACATTCTGCCTTGCATAAAGATAGAAAATAACAAACCTAAGGGCTACCTTTCAGATCTACTCATATGGTTAAAAGAACCAATCAGGCCTGCACAATCTCGTCATTTTATGTCTAGATCATCATTGTGAGATGATTAAATCAGTAGTTCATCCACTTTTTTGAATGATCTAAATATTCCTTATCTCTTACCTTTATGGAGTACCTGTTTACAGTGTTTTACAATTCTAGATGGTCTTAATCTTACAGTAGGGAAAATATCTACTGCTCTGTTTTTATCCTGCTCAACACAATGGGGCTTCAGCATTCTCTAAGGATTTGTCTATATGGGGTCAGTCAGGAGATTAATCTGAACTGATTTAAAGTGCATTAGTTAATTGCATTAAATCCTTGAGCAGAGACACACTGATTTCTTACCCATATCTTCCATTTATAATCAAACCTCTGTATTCTCAAAGTGGCAAATTTGGCAGTCCTCACTCAAGCTGAATTCTTCGCTGAGAGATGTGTTTGGATGGGGACAAGAGTAGGTGGCTCACTGACTCTTACACGACCCCTTACAGATAATTATTAATCTCCAGGTTACATAAAACATAAATTTAAGTCAAGAGGTTTGCTCAAGACAGCAAACGCTATAATTCAGGTATTCCTCCCAGTTCCCAGTAAGCGAGCTGATATTTCTGTTTCTAATGTAAAGAAAATCCTACTTCCTCTTTGGAATGTTAATCCTGAAAATGCGCTCTGCAAAAACAAAGTGACATTTCATTAAGATATCATTGAAATATTTTGCCCTGCTGCTACCAACTGAACATGCATTTTTAAAATTCTGAGTTAAACTCATTAAAGAATATTAATGTTAAAAGACTTCTGTAGAGTTAAAGTACAGTACTTAAGTAATCTTGGCATTTTTACTAAATATTTAATGAAATTGATATATTGTCATAGAATGTTTTCATCTCACAAATCAAATTTTTTTGACAGAAAGTTACAACATCTGAAAGTTTTTGGCCAGCTCTGTGAAGAGGCAAAAATTTCTACCTCATAAAGAAAATATTATTTCCTTTCCAAACAATTTTAAAAATTGTTTTTCTTCTATTCTATCTGGAAATTTTATAGCTCTACTCAATATGAATAATTTATTTCAACACTTTTATTACAATCAAGGGGGCAAAATAAGGAAAGATGATCCAGTAAAAATGTTACTAGTGATCCAAGAGGAATGTTCTGCCAACCTTGGTGACTTATTTGAGAAGGTAGTATTCAAGATGCTAATATATAACTTCTATATATTGATGGTATTCCAATGCTCTGGCACATACACAGCCATGAATCCCATCCCAAGGTATATTCCTATTTACTGCTCTAGAAATCACCTTAGTATTTGGGGGTAGGAGAACAATTCAATTCTGAACTGTTACTTACCCTGTGATAGACAGGTTTAACAACGTGCTTGCCTGGTTTAAAGGTGCAAGATTGCTGCTGGAAAGGTCAAGGGCTGGAAGTTCAGTCATTTGCACTTTTTCAAGTTGTCTGTGCATCAAGTCAGACGCTGTGTCTGGCACTCTGGAAATGGCCGCACAGGCAGCGGCAGAGGGGACTCCCACTCTGACTGCAGCAGGCAGCTCCTGTCCCTGAATGAAGTGCCTGGTGCTGCCTGAAGTGCAGGCAGGGAGGGCAGATGCTCTTGGAGGGTGCAGCATGAACCCCAGCCGAGCTCTGAGTCTGCTGGCAGCAGACCAGTGGTGCTTGCCTCCTGGTGGTCTCACTGCTGTGGGGAATGCTTGTCCAGGCTGAGCTGGAAGAGAGGCCGACACCACCCTTCCTGCTCTCCTTCCCATGACTAGAGTGCCACTGTTCATTCTCTGCTGTCAGAAACAGTGCTCAGGAAAATGTAGGTGGGTAGAAATTGCAGCCCTTCTGATGCAAGAAGATCTCTCTGTTGATCAGCTCCACGGGGAAATTTTCCAGGCTTAATCCATTCATTCCTATCTAAGCCTGAGAAAATTCATGCTTTACAATAAAATATTTGAGGAATGTATTCCTCTGTATTTACCACAATGTTTAGAAATATTCCTTGAAAAATATCAACAAAAACACAGACTTCACAAAACTGCAAACTCTAAGTTCCAGTCTGATAGAGATCACAATAATCAGAGAGTACAAAGCCTCCGTGAGCATGGTTAACTGGACAAACAACAAACTTAGTGAGAGCTGTGGGCAAGAAGAGTGTGGGATCAAAGTGCCTTCTCTCTGTCCCCTGTCTTACTGCTGCATCCATGTAGAAAAGCCCCATGTACCCATGGAGGCAATATGTGAAGCTCAGCAGCTCCTTGGAAAGCCAAGACAATTGCTGGGGATTCAGGCCTGCAAACTTCTTTTTGCTTCCTTTGTGTGAAGGCTTCAGGGACTGATACTGCTTTTATTGATGTCAAAGCTAAGGCTTGCTCTGTAACAAGAGGAGGTCCAAGGCCTATACTCACAGATAAATGAAAGGAAAGGGTTACAGAACTGGAACAGCCTTATTAAGATCAATGCAGGTACTCAAGTCCTATAGGAATAATGTATATTTATAAATAATAAGATGATAGATTCTGTAGGGCCCTTTGAAATTCTGAGCACATTTTTTTGTAGGGGCTCAAAGAATGGGTTTTGGCTTGATTTTCATTTAATCTTGTGATTTCATATTACACTTTCTAGAACTGGCTGCTTCCAGGAGACCTCAGAGACTCCAAGTCATCTGTGACAGGTAAGCTACCTATAACAGCAATGTCAAAATCGCCTCTGGGTTTATTTGTTTCTTTATGCAATCATTTAACTTGAAATGAGCTCTTTTGGCAAGCTCAGGAAGAGCAGGGTGGCTCTGTAGTAACAGGCAGATCTGACATAAGTTAAGCAACTGATTTTGAGAGATCGCAGCAAAGGTAGACACATAGTGGGTTTATTATTCTCAGAGGAGTAGTGATTATTCTGAGATAAGCAGTGATTCAATGACTTTGTGTGCAGCTTTTTGTGGGGCACAGTTCGACTGAGAAGGTTGTACTTTCCCAGGCCCTCTTGCCCAGACTGAGGACAGACTTCTCACTGTCCCAATTTTCATTTTTGACAGACTGTAGGAATGTTGCTAAACAGTGGTAAGGAAGAAATGCTAGGACAGCATTTTCATGAGACAATGAAATAATCTTGTGATTAGTTAGGAGGGGAAAAATCACATTCTTAGTGGCCAAAGCTATGAGATGAAGGCCATGGTTACACATGCAGCTTGACCAGACACACCAGTACTGCTGAATCACTCCCCAGTGTGCTAAGGGAAGGGAGTATATTTTCAGGCACATACACACACACACGCACACGCACATACATATATAGAATGTATATATGTATCAGTGGAAGAAATTTATTATCAGACAAAATGCCCATACCTAGCTGAGAGAGTCATTCAAATCCCCCTAAACTGGTTTTGAGGCTTTATATATGTAGGAAAAGAAAAGACAGGATTTGTCCTCAAGATTGTGTACATGAAGATGTCAATAATCAAATATCCTTTGAGGACATAACCACATTTTTCATTGCTGTTTATTATCTGTTCAGTTGTTTGCTTGGGATCCAGCCCTGCTAGGAGGGAAGTGTGCAGCCCTTCAGAGCAGGATCTCCCAGATGCTGTTCTAAATGGCTGAACAACCATGCTAAAGTTTTCAGCAAAGCACAGGTTACTGAAATGCCAGCCATTGTCACACACAGCTTGAGAAACACAGAAAGCTCAATATGTCCCAAACCCTTATAATGCAGGTCCTGGAACAGAACAAATCCTCTCTCAGTCTGAACAAAGAAATAAGTACATTCCTTACCACTGTGCTATATTGCACTTCTGCTTTTTGGCCATAATCCTTTGACAGAGCCCATTACAGATCACACCGAGGGGCTGGCCTACCACCTCTGTGACAGAGCTCTGGGCTACATGTGGGCCAGCTCCAGCTCTGCCCCAGAGTCCTAGTGCTGCCATGGCCAAACAACTGCCTTGGAATGCTCGGCTTGGAAGAAGGAAAGAGCTGCTTCATAGAGATTGCTCAGCCATGACTCTCCATGGACAATTAAGAAATCAAAGGGGAGCTCTCCACAGAGCTTGGCCACCACCAGGCAGCCTGAGCCATGGTGGGAAGCACTGAACTGTGTGGCTGCCCCGAGTGGAGCCTGCAGCAGCAGGGACCGAGGGGGCAGAAGGTCTCCAGTAAGACCTCGCCACGGCAGGGGCAGCCTAGAATGCAGTTCTAGCAAGAGGCCTCACACTGGATGCTGGGCTCCCATCCCTGCTCCCCAGGGAAGCAGGGGCTTTAACTGTTTCACTGGAAGTGAAAATTCAACAATTATCTACCACAGTGAGGCCAGATACCTTCTACAAATTTTTTCTCCTTCTGTCTTGTTTTTTTTCCTCTTCTTTTATATTTTACATTTTATCTCCTCAAAACAAAATTAGCAGCATGTCAAATGTCCTGTAAAGGGAGAGGGAGTGCAGAGGCAGGGGGATCCCAGCCCCTGATGTCACTTGGAGGGGAAGCACCATTGGGGGCCAAGGGAGGAAGCACAACAGGCCATGTGCTGAAGCTGAAATGTGATCAGAACAAATAAACAAAGTAAAAGCGTTAAAACTAAATGACTATTTTTATTTGTTTCCTTGTTGGTTTGTTTTTGCTCTTCCACTTCCTTGTCCCCAGCTGTGTGCTCCTCTAGAGAGCAACCACTTGGCATTGGTATTTGCTGGGCATGGAGCATATGTGTATTACATTTATTTTAAGCACTCATCCTGAGAAACAGATTCTTCTCTGTGAATCCCCAACACATTTTACAACCAGCTGCACTACTGGTACTGGGGTAGGAGAAGAGGAAATGGTATTTTCTTTAGGTTTAATAGGTTTGACCTCTAGTCTTCTCAGTGGGCCAGTCACGTTATTTTCTACATTTGTATTGTCACTGTAAACTGGTACCACCAAACTCTGATATTACAGTTACAACATGTAAAATATAGTCTCCTCAACATCATTTCCCTTTCCCTTACAACTTTCTTGTAAAAAACAGAAATTTGTTTTCAAAATTTGTCTGTAAACATGAATTTGAGCCAAAAGCCTGCATGCATATACCCCAACATAGTCAAACTCAGCAGGAAAAGCAAATGTCCTGAAAAGCTGTACAGCTGGGATGGGTTTATCCAGCTCCCCTGTGTCCCTCCACTCTCTTTCGCTCAACCTGAGAAGGGCTGGGTCATGTTCTGCTTCCAGCTTTCTGGTTCATCCTCATCTCCTGTGCTATTTTTTCTTGTTTTCCTAGGATGAGCAGGGTGCCAGCAGCAGAGGATTTGGCCTCCAGGATGCTCACAGCCTTCCCTCAAGGCCGAATCTCTGCACAAGACGCGCTTCTTCATGGCTTCTTCAGCCCTCTGCCTCCTCAGCTCCATCAGGTTCCTGCTGGTGAGTTAACTCTCAATTTCATCTCACCAAGAAAGAGCTGCTGCACATGCTGTGTACTTGAGTTTCCTCTCTATTTTGAAAGTCTGCCATTCACCTGGATGTCTCTCTTTTCTGCCTGCACTCCCTCCCTGCTCCTATATGCTGCAAAGTTTACATCCCCTGGCAAATTTGACAACTTGTTTTTCTGTTTTCTTCTACTTTTCTTCTACCACTGTGTTAATACTAGAAAGGGACCTTGATGGGCTGCTACCATGCTCCATCTGCAAAGCAGAGGTGTATATGCTCTAACAGATCATCTCTCTCCCATTCTGTAACCCCAAGGGCCTGGACATTTCCCCGGCTCACACTGTGTTTTCAGAGTAACTCACCCACTGGTCTCTCCTGATGTCCTGAATTCCCATCTGTTCAGCATGGTGTGCTAGCCCCAATTCCCTTGGTCTGCTCCTCCCCTTCCCTTTTGATGTTGAGACAGCTGTTCCTTGTATCCTGTCACACCAGTTCTCCCTCAGTTTTACCTGCTTTATTTTCTTCTTCCCTTGCTCCTTTCTCTTTAGCATACAGCTGCACATGCTGTTCTACCTCTTCTGGCCTCAGCTGACAATAAATACAGGGTCTCTCAAGCTGCAGTTCTGCTCCTCACTAGAAAAACCTCCCTCCTATCGGGCTGCAGGCCAAAGGGACCTTGCATTCCTTGTTGCCTCCTGGGTACCCTGTACACTAGTTAGTTTGGTGGTTTTTTTTAAGATAGGGGCAATTAAGAAAAAGCGTTCATGGACTGTGTTGTCAAGCTATTGGAAAATGAAATTTCTGGCTCCTGTGACACATCCCAAGTGGAGGAGCAGCCAGTTAGCATCTCTCCCAATCCCCCAAACTGCTGCCCTTCAGAAGGTGCTCTGTGTGTGTATGTGCTTGAGTGAGAGACATCTGCATTCCTTTTCTGTTCACCCAGCCACAGAGCACAAATCTACTTTGACACTTTTAGAAAAATGAAAAGATGGAATCTCGCAGGAGCCTGCCTGTGCCGGGGGGGGAGGAGGGGAGCACGCACAGCAGGAGGGAAGTTGACTTTTCTTTATACATATAGGGTTTTTTCCATGCAGAGTTTAAATTATGCCTGATAAAAGGAGTTTCGTGGATGTTTCAGTTCTTTCAAACCCTCCTGGCTTCCTCCCAATTAAATGAGGTTTGTCAAAGCCACAGGGCTCTGCTGCTGCCAGAGAGGCGGACAAGCACTTCCCGCAGTGACATCTCCAATCCCCAAGGGAGAAGATGAAAGTGTCAGTGCAGAGAGAGAGAGAGAGAGAGAGAGAGTGGAAAAAAACAGGTACAGAGACAGTGTGAGAGAAAGGGAGAGAGTGAGGAGAAATAGAAGGAATGAGAAAACAGATTGGCATAATGTGTCAATCTCTCCGATATGCTGCCAGCGAGGGGACAGATTCATTTCACCTGGGTTTAGGCACCATCCCGTATTTATCATCCCCCATATTGCAGCAAGAAGTGCCTTGTGGACAGGAAACTGCATGGCGTTATCATAGCAACCAATGTGTTGAGAACAGAATCAAAGTGCATAGGGCTGAAACAAGTACAGTACAATCATGCAAGACTATATTCATGAGTGACTCGTTAAGCCTTGTAAAATTTAGGCTATTCTGAATAATTCCCCATGTAGCCATTCCTATTGCCATAATTGTTTAAGACATTTGCTCTCTTGTGTCACTTTGGCATAACATTATTTTGGAATTTAACTGTATCATTTTAAAATTCTTGTTGCTATGATAACAGTGCAGATTTTAAATATATTCTGTTCCCACTTTGTTCTGGAGGATGCTGGCTATTAGTTGCCATCCTCTGAAGGGGAAAGTTAAAGCAGAAGGGAAAGAGTGATCTGAAGATGAAAGGTGAAAGAAGAGGGGGTTAATCCCAAGGTGTGTGAGAGAGTAAGAGGGAAACAAATTTTTAAAAATTAAAGGTTCTCATAAGAAATTATTCTCTGTTTTTATGAGATAATTGTATCTGTAACTGTCCTTTTTATGAGTTGTTATGACAAGCTGGAAGCCAGAGAATATTTTCAAAGGTCAGTTCCTGGGAAAAAAATAATTGGAGAAATCACTGTTTCGAAGTTAAGTACCCCTCCAGCTAGCATGTTTCTGATTACTAGAGGGAATGTTAGTGGTTAGATGCTGGCTGCTGCCCCTGGGAAGGGGGAGAGGGAGCACAGGGCTCTTTGCTTCCTGGACACCAGCTGTAGAGAGTGGAACAGGTTGCTATTGCTATGCTCATCTGAGTGCAAAGTGCTAGGAAAGAAGAGTAGCCCGTGCTCCAAAGGAGGAAGAAGGTTCTCTGTCCTCTGAGTGGGGCTGGCCCACAGATGGGCCTCTCCTACAGCTGCTCACTCCTGTGCCTCTAGCTCTAGGAGAGGATTACTGAGGCCTGGGTTCAAACCTCGCTCATCATCTTGGTGGTCTTAATTCTATGTGTGCCACCAGCACCTCTGGATATAAAAAAAGAGAGGTGCAGGGGTTTCTTCAACTTCCCTTCAGGGTGGCTAGTAGCCTAAGGGGTGGCAGTGATGACCTTTTGTAAAACCGGAGCATTCGCTGTCCTTTTTGTGGCCGGAGCCAATCCTGAGACAATCATCTTTGTGCAGTGCAGCCCTGCACTGCAGCAGCTCCGATAAAACTTCAGTCTAACCCTTTGCCACCTGCTAAAGCAGAATATTTTCTGTCCAATTAATCCCTCCGGGAAGAAAGATGAGATCCTTGAATCAAGAAAGCATGAGATGTGCTCTCAACTCAGTGTCAGTCCTGAAGTGCAAAGGGCCTTCTGAGGAGGTATCTCGCTCTGTTGTCAGACAGGTCAGACACAGTAACAATTGCAGCTTATTATTCTTAGTTATAGATTTGGTTTATTTTTCCTCTCTTTTGCCCTCCGATGCTTTAGAGCAGGCTTGCAAGCAGGGAAGTAAGCAGTGGGATTTGGGGTTATCAACAGTGCACTCCCAAGAAAACACACTGCAAGAGGAGGTCTGGCCAAACTACACAGGGACAGGGGCCAGGGAGGCCTGAGCTGGCAGCCCAGATCCTTTCTCCACTGGACCAATGTCCAGTCTCAGTAGAGACGTTTCTCTCAGTGTAGGAGATGTTCAACCCTGGCCGTACCCTCGGCACAGCAGTTAGTAAATTCCACTATGTGCTCCATGAAGAGGATTACGAGTTGCAGGGATGGGATCCTGGCTTTGGCTAGGAGGTACTTGCTCTTTTGGGGTACAATTGGTCTCTAATTGTTACCTCTTCCAGCAACACAAAACCAGTGCACCAGGTGATGAAGACACTGTACCATTTCTCCTGAAACAGCCCACTATTCAGCCTTTCAGAGACAAGGGGGAAGAGGGAGGCTTGATGTTGACATATTAATTGCATCTGTTGCATCTAAACTAAGGCAAAGCAGATAAGCAAGTGTGGGCAATGAGGAGGTTAAGGCTGCAGATCATTGCCTACCAAAAATCCCATTACTGTTGGGATTAGCCAGCACTGGTAAATGTTATTGCAGGGGACATATAAAGAAGAGCTGGCTTTCATGACCCCTTGTTTGGGTTGGCTGCTTTCCCTAGGTTCTCCTACATAGCTAAAAGGTTTATACAGTCACTTGATTATTTTTACCACTTTGCTTTGTGACCTCTGTACACAGCAAATAGATATCCTTCACTACAAGTCAGATACAGACACCTAGAAAGTTCCTACCAGGTGTATGAATCTGGTTTATAATGTGTCCTAATACAGGAATAAACCAAAGCTGGTAATGAGCAGGAAATCAGTTGCCCCTCCTAAGCCAGAAGCATTCTTATCTGTGAGGTGATAAAACAAATCTTCACTTAACTCAGGAAAACCACCCCTCACTTCACCAGGTGTGATCTCCGCAGTGGTGGAAGATCTGCTTGCCTTCATACTGACAGGACATGAAAGTTTTGTATTGTGTCATTAAGCCACCACCCTAGGAAAGAGCTGTTTCAACACCACAGCAGATGCTTGCCAAGTGCACAGGACTCTGGACACGCTGCCGTGTTTAAGCTCTTCCCCGCATGCTATCCTGGGGCAGGCATTGTGCTGGGTGCTGTTTAGGGGCAAAGGGGAAGATGGGAAAAGAAGGAAAATTTCCTTTGCTCACTCCCCAGCTCCTGCTCTTGCAAAAGCAACTGCCGCAAAGTTTGGCCCACATGACTTGTGGAAACAAAGTCCTACAGACATGGATCAAATGCTCTGATTCCCATTGATCTCAGGCCAGAGAATCTCTATAAAGGTCTTATTGTTCAGGGAGACAAACCGCTCTTGGGGGGAGTGCTGTTAATACCGTTCGTGGAGGCAGACACTATTGCATCAGAGGTTAGCAGATGTTTTTCTGTATTTTGTCTAATTGCAAGTTATAGCTGAGGTTTCTTTAACTTCCAGTTTCCCTTTAACACTCTTAAATGCAAACCTGAAAAGATTTAGTTGTCTTGTTTGCTGTGAAAGACATCCAGACTGGAAGTCTCACATACTTTTTTCCCATCCTCAGGTGCACTTCTGATTTCACCCAGTTATCAGCAGAAAAGAGTAAATGAGGAGGTAGTGATCAGGTTTCTAAGGCACAAAAGTTAAAGCTAAGTTTGAGATTGTGACAGCAAGCAACCATGAGCATAGGAACTCAATTAGCCTGAAAGACAACTATCTCATTATCTTTCCTAAAATGATATAAATACATAAGAATATAAAAATTTAAAATAAACTCTCTATTGACTGTCTAGATGACTGAATTTCACTGCTCAATTTCTTTAAACACCCACTTTAGTATTTATTTATTCTAAGCGTGAAGCAGCTACGATAATTAGACTGTCAGATTTGGTAAGTTAATGAGGAGTCACTGGAGTGGAAGGTTTTGCATTTGTGAGATTGCTGAAGGAGAGAAGCTCTGTGCCTTCGCTCTATCTCTTTTTTCTTTTTCATTTTTTCCCTCTGCTGGGTGGGAAGGAGAGAGCTTGGCAGTGCACAGATCCATTTGAATCCTTTTGATTAGTGGGTTGCATTCCTACCACTGTTCTACCAAATAGTATTTTGCTGGTTGCTCCAAGAAAAAGAAAAATAAAAAAGAAAAGAAACTGCAGGTGAGATTTCTAGAGAAGAGTGTCTAGATTAAAGAAATAATTTTCCAAAAACAATCAGAAGGAATGCAGCTGTGAGAAATAGGATCCTAACTTAGTTTATATTGTGGCTAATGTCACAGGAGAGCATTAAGAAAGTAGCACAATGAGGGAAAAGGACCCTTTTGCAGCTTTCTCTTTAACCTGATTTTTCCACAGGACAATCAGTGCTCACAGTTCCAGGGGTGAGACTGCAACCTGAAATCTGTGATCTGTTTGCTTCTTACGGAAAAGGCCATGTCTCAGGAGGTTTGAGCAAGTTTTGGTAGAAATCATGGATGATTGAATCATTCTTGGGTAAGCATGTAGTTGCCATTGTCAAAGCTGCTGCCATCACCCTTAGAACATGAATTCCTTCATGTATTGAAGGTGGGAAAACAGATCTGATACTCAGGGCTGGATGATCACATTCCAGGGAGAGAACAAAGTGGGAAATCTCACATTCAGAGAGAAGAGATCAGCAAGCCAGTGGCCCCCAATGAACAGTGTTCAGTGGTATCATGGGAGGTTTGGATTTGTTTTGTCACCTTGCCAAGCCTCAGACCAACGCCCTTTCCTCCGATGCCTTCACAGTCCAAGTATTGCTTCATTTCCCCATTGCTTAAACTGACCAAATTGCTTTGTTCTCCTTTGTCCTTGCCTACCGAGTTCACATTTCATAGCTTACTTGTTTTGATTTCACACACATTGGAACCTGAGCAGAGCTAGGAAAAATCTCCTTATTTTGTAATATCCTTGGTTTTAATTAATCACCATTTTAATGTCATGCTTCAAAGTGATGCTTCAGCATCAATATTTTTCATGTTTTTGTTACAGAAGACCAAAAGCTCACTTAAAATCACTGTTATTGAAAGAAATTACCAGAAAATATCCTTTTATTATATCCTGTCTCTTTGTTTACTTTGTGCATTTGTTAGCAGCATGTGTCCTGTCAGTGTCACTGCTGGGTCTGCTTGCAGGGCACAGACTGGAAACTGATTTTGAGGCCAAATTAGTTTGACTGTCTTATTGTCTGCCAAGCTAAGAGGCAACATTAGGATAGCAGGACACACCTCAGCTACCCATCTGTGCTTTCAAATGCATGTAGATGGCACATACCTGCTACAGGACCAGGTCCCAGCACTCTGTGCCTGGTCTCACAGCCTCTCTACCCCTTCATCACATAGACAACAGCAGGCAAAGAGGCCAGCCTGGAATCCTTTTAAGAAAGACCTGACATGGCCAGTGCTGTGACCAGATTGGGTTTTGGAAGCAGCCTGAATGCCTTCCCTGCTCACCTGCTCAGCTGAGTGCAGACAGGATGGCTGTTCCCTCTCTGTGATCAGAGAGGAACTAATCCTGCTAGAAAAGCTGGCTGTCAGCTCCACTAAGGTTTCTGGGACAACTCACTTGAGGAGGGCACTCATGCATCAGTGTTCAATGAACTTGGATTTGGCCCATTTAAAATCATTTAGAGAGCATTTCACAAACACATCATTTAAAACAGTGAAATCTTGCAATTAGTAGGAGAAACTCTTAAACTTTTTTTAATATATTAACCTGGCCTCAAAATGATTGTGTCCGGTTTTTTTTTCTTTAGCTCCTTGCAAAACATACTAAACAAGCTTAAATGTCAACTCAAGTTTTCTGCTGCAGTTCATTGCAGGAAAACATTTGATATGTAATGGTGTTCATATTATTAATTCTCTTTTTTAAAAAGGCATCTGGATTCAGACATGCAAGCAAAGTTATAAATGAAACAGTAATTTTTTTGTCATTTTAATAGGCTACCAATGGAAAGCAGGGGGTTCTGTATGCTTTTTCTAATCTAATGAGAGGTAGATAGGCATCTAAAGCACAACAGCCTCATGCTGGCACATGAGAGAATGGAATTTCCTGGGAACATAATGAAATTGGCCAACCTTCCTTCATTTGCCAACCTAAGTTACAAAAATAGACAAAACCAAAAAACTAAACATACCAGGCTCCATCTTGAATCCATGGGCCCTGAGCAACACAGCAAGGGACAAAACATCATCACAGACTCCTCCTTGTTCTCCTTCTGGTTTCAGGAAAAGATGAGATACTGTCAGTTGTCTATCACAGGGTGATATATACTCTATGCCAACACTCCACCCATTTTTTACCCTATTCCACCCACCACTTTCCCTCTACCTGCTGAGGAGGAACATATGGGTCATTGGAATCTGCTACTGTTCTCATTCTGCCTCTCAAAATAAATATTCAGATAACTAATGCTGTCCCTCCTACATCTATGTGATCCTGTACCAGCTAAGGGTAATTTAATCTACAGGAAGAGAAGAACCTGTTTTAAACCAACTTTTAACAAGCAGAGTGACTGAAGGCACTATTCTGCAGAATATTTGTAACTGGGATTTATTTCTCTTTTTGATTCAGGACTTAGGCCATGGATATTTACCCTAATATAATTCCTCTGCAATAGAGGCAGATTGTACCCTCCCTTGCACCAAGAGCCTTTGAAATAACTTCTTATGTTGACAAAATGAAGAAAAATCTTTGAGATTATAAAACAAGGACACAGTTTGAGGGGTGGGGTGTGTGTTTTTAAAAGTCACCTTTCAGTAGAAGAGAATGAAATTGTGCAGATGTCCTGCCTTTTGTTTTTCAGATAGCAATGTCAGAAGGATTGACTTGGCAACGAAGATGTAACAGCACAGTCTGGACACCGGACTTGCAGAATATACTCAGCCATGTGTCACTTAATAGAGAGCTCCCTGGACCAGAAGATCGATGTACCAACAGCACAGATGGGGACTGACAATTGAAAGAATGTAGAGGCTCATCCAAGGCTTACAGAGACCTGTCATTCCTGGGGTATGCCTACAATCTCCTTCAACAAAAGAGCTCCTGAGGGAAGGAGAGGATTAGTCAAAAGTTGAGTGAAGTCTCCAGGGAAGATGGTTTCTTGGATAGAGTTGTCAACAAAAGGAATTGTTTAAGACTATTTGTGATAATTTCCTAGAGGGAGCTTCTGCCATCACTAACAGGATTACCAGCATACTGGTTCCACACCAGCAGAGCATTAGACATGTGCATTGCAGACTGGTTGCTTAGAGCTGAATTCAGGGGTCTTATACAGCATCCCAAATGCGTGCAGGTGTTGATGAGCAGAGGGGAGATGGCAGAGAATTAAGATGCAGCCAAATGCAGTCCATTTTTGGTCCAGCTGTGGCAGAGAGTCCTGGCTCATTAATGAGTTTCCATAGTGTTTTAATCTCCTTGATCTCAAGGCTGCTGACAGACTATGAGAAGGAAAGCTAATCTGAGGTGAGTGCTGATGGGGATACATGGGGAAATCAGAGACCTCTTTCCCAACTGCAGTTACTGTGAAATTTCTCATAAAATTCTTTCTGGAAGAATTGGGAAAGCAAGTAATTTACTGTGTTCAAGTACTGGTCTGCTTGGTTTCAGTTATCTTGGATATTTTTTCTTAGCTCTGGGACATAGAAACCGGTAGCCTTGGTGTAACCTTACAGCACAACTAGGAAGAAAAGACAAAGATAAATCACTGAAGTGCAGACATACAAACTTTCTTGAATATTTTTATCTATATGAGTAAGTGTCACTGGCATGACTGGGAGAACTTCTCTGAGCAAGAATTAAGCAGAGCATTCCGGAACTGGAACAAAACCAGTCAAGGAGCTATGGTGGCAGCCATAGAAACAGCTGAAAGGTGAGCTTTTAGTGTAAGAGAGCTGCATCTCCGGCCCCACTCCAGTCCATTGTTTGCCAAACACACACTGCAGATCTGGGCAGGAAGTAGCACAACTGTTTATGTTCCCCTGTGCCCTTGCTACAGACATAATTTCAGGAATGCACAGATTAGCTACATTAAAGGGGACACAGACTATCTGCAGGCACTACTCAGTTAAGAGGTCAAGATTTTCCTTAGGTTATGTTCCTTAAAATTCTCTGCCTTGATGAAAAGGCAAGCTGTGTCCCAAAAGTCTTTCTACCTCTAGATTGCAGGGACTTGGATCTCCCAAACATTGCCACTGTCAATGACCTGACATGCCTTTGCAATACTGAACAGACCAGCTGTACATGATGCCCAGGTTGGGATAGGGGTTGTTTTGCATTCTTTTTGCACTCTTGGAGAGGTGTGGACTAAGAGCAGTGAAGAAGCAGCATCTCCAGCGCCTGCAGTGGGATGGCTGTGTCTGCTCCTAATTGAGAGCAACTGAATGCTCAAGACACATTAAATGAAAGGATTTGTTATGCATGGGCAGTGAGGGAATCTAATGATGAGAACTGAGTCACTTTTCCTCATGGTCTATCCAGAGCATCAATTGTAAATTGATCTTCTGCCCTGGAACAGTGGGATAGAATGACTTTCCTCTTTTACATAGCTGCTACCCCATAATGGCCATGCCATTGCTAAGTTTAGCCATATGTTAAATTGCCACAGAGTCAAATGATACTTTTTAATTCTGTATCTAGAGGGGCAGAAAGCCAGGAAGACCCTGGATATGCTGCAACCCAGCAGTCTTCTGTTCATTAACTCAATATTGTAGGCCAAATGCCTAAAATATGTCAGATCAGAGAGAAACTGACTCTGAACCACTCCTCTCCTCAACTAAGGGGAATACTATTTACATCAGGAGTACTGATCTCAGTAGATTTTCCATCTCCTGGCTTGCACAATATCAGGGACGGCAGCTTTTGGTGAAAATGAATGTATTGCTGTAATGAGTCAAGAAAGAGTAGGTAACAACAAAGATATCTGAATTCATATACCAAGTTAGTGCCACCCAAAAAGGCAGTTCTGCTTCCCCCATTTCCCTCCCTGCTTCAAGCTTTACAGTCTTTTTCTCTCTGGCACCTTGAAGAGCTGATTTAGTTGACTAAACAGAAGGAAGACTATGAACTCTTTTGCTGAGTTAGTTTATCATTGTTTTAGTGAGCTGAATCAGATTGTACAGGGAGAAAAGTATCAGACTTCATTCATGGGTGAGTGTGGAGTAGGAAAGGAGGAGGTGCAAAAATCCATAATCTTCATATTCTCTTATCTACAGCCTGCTTACATCTAGTTCCTGTGGGGTGATCATGCCCTGTCACATCTGAATGTCTGATGATGTTTTGAGATAATAACTGAATGAGTTCTGGCAAGTAAGTGCTCAGTAAAGCTGTCATTTATGTGGGCCCATCTCAAATCCAAATGTTTGCTGTTGAACACCTCACAAAAAGTCACAGATGTGTGCAGAAAGGTACAGGACTGACCTTTCCTCTTTTTATCCAGAAAACACTTTATTTTGGCAGGGGCAGGATGCTTTGGTAAAGCATGTAAATGGATATCATTGTGCTTAAGGGTCATCAAACTGTTTCTTCTCACCACCTAATAAAAACCCAAAACCAAATCTGAGGTTTTTGAGAAATCCTTTAACATCATCCTTTATGTAAAGAGAATTTAACATCAGACTTAAATATTTGCTTTAAAAATTATCTGAAAGTAAATGAAATAACTTCTTTCCCAGGGCAAGATTCTGTTTTGTTTCAGCCTGGAGCAAGTTTGTTGGCCAAATTATATATATATGCCCAAGAAAAGAATCCAAGGGCTTTAAAACTAGCAAACCCCTGTCTGTAATGGTGCAAGTGGGCAAGGCTCTTTAAAGTGTGTGTGGGGGAGGGAAATGCCAGGAAAATCCCCCCTCACAAGCCAGGACTGCATTTGGGGAGCCCAGATGAAAGCTCTGATGCCGGTCATGTGACAGGTGTCACTTCAGTAATGATATTGGGGCAGAGATAAAAGTCCTCGCCGGCTGGTCATGTGACATCGCTTCATTACTGGCACAGCAGGTGGTCGGAGAGACTCAATGCCTTTATTTTTTATTATTTTTTAATTTTTTTTATTCTGTGATAATGAGAAAATGTTTAAACTTCCATCCCTGTGTTTAAACACTTCTTCATGCTGACAGCAGCAGGAGATCCCTTGATCAGCTGTCAGATGGGAAAGTGCAATTTTTCTGGAAAGTAAACAGCGTGTTTGCCAGTTGGAAATCAGTTTCTGTTTGTTGGGACTGCTAGTCGTGGTGTGATGGAGCCATGTCACAGCATCTGACAACTCGGGAGTGGGGAATAGAAAACAGGCTGAGAAATGGGGTTTAGACTCTGCCTCTGATAACAGCAGCTTGAGATTTTTGACACTTCGTTATTGTTATTGTGTGGAAAAAACCACAACTTACAGGTTGCTATGAAACTTTTAAAGCAGCAGCTCAGTGCCCGTGTGAATGTGCGGGACCTCCTAAAAGAAGCTCCTGCATTCTAATAAAAACTTCCCTTGTAGAAACGCAAAAAGGAAACAAAGGAACTGAGTAGGTGTGGAGATGTGTGGGGGTGAAGGTGGTCGGATCTCCTGCCTGGTTTGCAAGAAGAAACAAAAAAAAGGTCTTATTAGAAAACTTTACATGGTTCTTATGTCACCTAGGCTTGGGTAACCCACTGGGAATTTCAGGTATGAAAAGGAAGGCAAATGTGGTCACAGGGTCATGCAAAAGAGCACAACCCCACCTTGAGCCCAGCTGAAACCAGAGGTGTTACGGTCTCCTTCGGAAGTACCCTGGAACCCAACTAAGTTAACTTTCAATGCTAATCACATTTTTTTAAAATTTTCCTGTTAGGCAAATACCTTCTCAAAGTCAATTCCTGTTGAGAAAAAGGAGATACAGATATTATACACATAATTCTAATTAAATTAGGTTTTGAATGTGCAGAGCCATACACAACATTTTTCCTAGGCACACGCAGACAACATTTTCTGTGCAGAATCAACAAATCAACCTGATTTCAACACCGGGAAAGTTAATTACTCAGAGCACGGCCCGAATCACGTAGAAAATATTCGCAGCAATTATGTTACATGAAATCCTCGGTAGCCTCCCAGCAAATGCTTTCCTCTGCTGGCTGCACTGCAGCATTCCGCCTCTTCCTAAAGATCCCAAATACAAGTTTCCTGCCTGTTCCACCGGCCGGCAGCTCACCCGCACCCCAGAAGCCCTGCAGCCGGTGCGGGGCTGCGGCTCTGCAGAGGCCGGCGGGGCTGGGGGCGGCTGCCCGGCTGCCATCAGGGGCCGGGCCCGACCCGACCAGCAGCAAAAACCATCCCCAGCGAAAAGATCAGATCGGGATCTGGTCCGTTGTTAGCAGTCATTAAAAAAACATTGCACTTTTAATAGGAGCTTATTCAATTAGCAGACTAACAGGCTCCATCAGATAAACTGGGGATTTCCCTGGGAATCTGAGTCACATACGCTGAAGCTGCTCTGCACTGTATGGTTAACCCTCTCCATGCAGAACCAGCATGAAGAGGCCAAATCCCAGGAAAGGGCTTCTTTTTGGGTTTTTAAGGGAGAAGAAGGAGCCCTCCACTGCGCCTCGAAGCCCCCGGAGGTGCCAGTGCCGAGTGAGTCAGGCGGTGGGAGGACCCGGGAGGATCATGGCACCAAACTCTCTGCTGCAGACAGGAGACTCGCCTGATCTCCGATAAACACGCTGACATTTGGCAGCCTGACAGCTTCACAGTCCCATAAGAGGCTTCCTAATTAGAGCCTGGGTGAGAAATAATCCACAACTTGAAGTTTGTCTCTAGCTTCCTTGCTGTACTTTTTTTCTCCTCCCTTTTTGTGCCTTTTTTCCCGTTTCAGTGTTTTCTCTCACACATTCTCAATACATCCCCTCCCCGCAGGCGGAAGCTGTTTAAAACACCAAGCCGGATAAAGGGTCACTTTTGCCTGTCCTCTCAGCTCAGAACAGCTCCCAGCAAAAGCACCCCTCTCACATGCCAGCATTGCCCTTGAAGGAGACAGAGAGATAAGGCAGGGGAAAGGACAGTACATGGTGAAGTTTATAATGAGGCAAAGTAAAACCGGTCTGGAAGGAAACCAGGCCAGTCCCATTCACTCCCAGTCAAACAAGTAGGGCAAAACTAGTGCTCCTGGCAGCAGGAAAATAGGGACTCTGGGGCTCTGGGTCTGGATCCAACCCTGAACTTTGTTTTCCTCTTCAGCAAGTGCCCCAAACAGCAAGTCATGGCATCCTGAGCCTTTCACCTGCAGCGAGGATCTGAATTTAGCATTGTCTTAAAAATGCACAGTACCACGATGCTGCTGTATCATAGTAAGACATTCAACCAGCTGGTCTTACAATTAAATATATTTTTTTAGCGATATGTACTGGTACACAGCCTGACCTTTTAAAGATAAATCTTATTCTACTCATTTACCCCATCACATGTATGTTCTCTGAATAGGTCCAGAATAGTTCTTCAAATGCAATAACCTATGGAATTGAGATTATATCAATATTGGCTAAGACAAGTATGACTCTTTTGCCATATTTATCTCCTAGAGGATTATTTGCTGATAGTGAGATTGACTGTTCTCTATTTAATATTCCAAAGTCTTTTCCAGAGTAGTGAGACAATGGAGCAAGGCTCTTAAAACACAAGTCATTGTATACACTGCAACAGCTTGGATACAGAAACAAACAGCAGAATTCACATTTTATTAGACGGTTGTTCTCCCACACTGTCCTCCTCAGTGAATACCATATGCCCTGGATAGCCAACAGAAACAGGCAGACACTTGGGATTCTCCATTCTTGGCCATACGTTACATCAGACAACTCTGTATGTTACCAGTCAGCAAGATTCCAGATGATGACATGGGAAAAATATCTACAGGTAGTTGACCATTAGCTCTCTCCAAAGCAAACAGACTCCATTCAAATTATGCAGTTGAAGCTATTTCCAGGACAAATGTATTTAATGCTGAGATACATTGGAAGATCTCCATCTAACATCGCTAGAGTTCAAAATGCCTCCTACCCAGAGGACTCTGGGTCCTTGGGGAGTACCTTTCCTTGAAGTTTCACTTTGGGGGCTTGATTACAATTGCTGATGCCCAAGTGCTTCATGTGTTGCAGATGCCTATGTAAGGTGCAGCTGTGAGAAAAGAACTGTGGTCCTACACCTTTGTACTGGGGAGAACAAAAGAGCAAAAAGGACCATATCATCATCCTCACCTGTAACATCTGTACTGCTACAATGCTGAGGCTGAGAAAATTGTTTATCAGAATGGTATTTCCAACAAATAGACGTTTGTGAAGGAAGCAGAGATACCTCCTGAGAATTTAATATTAATAAACTCTCTGAATAGATTGTGGCTGTGTGTTTTCTACCATCCCTCCCTATAAACTGAAATATGGATTGGTATGCACTATTTATAGATCCCAGCCCACCCACTTGCTTGGAACACCCCTGAAGCTGTGGGAGATGTAGCTGCATTCATAACCAAACGTCATCTCCAGGGTCCACACAGCATCATGGCAAAATTCTGCCTTTCAGCATGGTAGAAACCATGGAAAACATTAGATGCTGTACTGGACCTAAAATATCTGGTTCCATTCCTGCCCTGATATTTTTTGCATGACAAATGAGTATAGACACAAAGAAGGAAGAGAGCATAGAAAAGGGGAAAGCTCTCTGGGAGGACTGAGTGTGGAGGAGATGAGGCAGAGCTGTCCCTGAGTGACTTGTTCCTTGGGTACCTGTATTTCCTTGTGGCTGCAAAGTGGGCACAGGGGTCAAAAGAATGGCATTATACATACCCATGCAGGTGTGAGATGAATAATTTTAAAATTCAGGACAATCAGGTGCCGAGAGTAGGTGTAGTAGCACAGGAGCAAAGAAAAACTGTGATTCTTTCCAATTAAACCTCATATTTCCTGGGTTTAGAATTTCAGTCATTTAAATCTATTTTAGGCTGAGTCTTAGAAATGGAAGTTGGCAGCCTGGAGGAATCGATTTTTTTATTATTTTATTTTAAGAGATTAACTCAAGTTGATAGATTTAGAGCATTTTTTAAATTTGTTGGTTTCAGATGTTTAAAAAGAAATTTAAAATAAACAAACAAATTCCAGTAGAAAATTTGGCAAGGGCTGAATCCTTTGGGCAAAATTTTCCCAGGAGAAACGTAGATCTCTGATAAGCAACAGAGGAGATGGTGTATTTCACAGCTGCAATGAAGATCTGAGGCCTCTCCAGAGACTCCCACACGCTAAATAGGGATTTCTTTCGTTTAAATGCCAGATCCACTTTGGTCCCAGTGAAACTCCAGAGGGGCATTATCTAGGAAAACGGGACGTGTTTAATCCACTTTATCATTAATGCAAAGAATATTGCAGTCTCAATATTTGTGAAAATCAAAACCATGTGTTATGGAAGGTCCTTCCTATCTTGAGTGGATTAAGCTCTACTTGCCAGCCTTGGCTGGGCAGCTGGGCCGTGGTTTGTCTGTTTGCAATGTCTCCTGACAGGGGTCTGTAATGAAGCAAGCATGAGCCAGACTGCTGGCCTGAACCGGGCACTTCCCAGAAGGATGTGCTGGAAATCTTACTTCAGTGACTAAGGCTAGAAGTGCCACAGGTGCCAGAGGAGAATAAAAGCTCTTAGCAATGCAGTTTCACTTTGGCTTTGCCCTTCTCATCAGTAATGCAGGCTGCATTTTCTTTGCAGAATTTTCTCTGCTAATTAAATCTGGACCATTTCACATTTTGACTGGATTTAGAACAAAAAGGCTGAACAAATTATGTCTCTGAGCAGAGCTCTTGAGTTTATCACCATGTGACAGTACTGCAAAGGTTAACTATCCCCATGATGAAGTCTGGGAACATTCTTATGAGCTAAACATGATGCTGTTGCACAGATCACCATGCTGATGCTGGTGAGCTGAGGGCTGAGCTGCAGGACCTGCATGCTGCAGTTGGTGAAAAGTCCCAAGATAAACCACACCATGCTTCAATGGGTAAATGCTGAAGACTTCTCACTTGCTTAGATGTCTGTTTTATACAAAGCCCTCTCAGAGCCATTCAGTTGGACACAGACTTGGAAGATTTATGATGCTGAAAGAAGACGGTCTGCAAGAGACCAGGGAGCAGGGATGCTGACCATCCATTGCAGATCCTGTGCAAAAAGAGATGAAAGACAATTGGAGATAGCTGTGAGCCCCAAGCTTGAGGCTCCTGGAAGCAGAATGGGGCTGTCTTGGAGGCTGAGTGGTGAGGCAAACTGAGAATGTCTTTGAAGGTGGTTGAGAGAAACCCAGGAAAGCAGCTGCCCTGCTGGCATGGGAGGAACCTTCATCACTGGGACATGACCAATGAAGGCAGACAGGTTGCTAGCCACCACCATGTCTTCAGGGAGCTGCCTGTATGTGCCTAGGCTGCATCACAGTCTCTGCCAGGGCAGACTTGCTCGACTTAATGTGAGAAATGGCAGGCCTGGAGGGAAGCAGTCTGTGAGCAGTGAGGGTTGGACCCTTCGCATCGCCGGTGCCTGCGGCAGCTGCGGGAGGATGACCCTGAAGGGGCTGCCCTGGGGCTGTGGCCTGGGGGGAAACAGCCCCTGATTTTGACCCCATCCTTTTCTACCCTTTCATACCAGGCACTGCTCTGCCAAGTTCCCTTCAGTTTGCACAAGTGAGGGAGTGAGAACACAGTCTCATCTCACAGATTTCCACCCACCTGTGGCTCCAGATAAAGTTTTGGAGGGAAGCAGAGAAGAGAAACCTCTCTGGTCATGAGTGTCTCTGGGCAATGCTCACTTTTGCAAGGGGTGCAGAACTTCTGCAAAGCTGCACATCTTTCAGAAGGAAAAGCCATATCATCCTCTTCAGCTGAACATTCTGCTTCCTTCAGACAAATCATCCAGCTGACACTGAAAGGCAGCCTTGGGCAGCTTTTTGAACCCACCCAGCATGATCACCACATTTACCAGGCCTCCAAAGCACTTTCACCGTCTGAAGATATCTTCCATTGCTAGTATGATTACAGCTCTAATGGGATTAGGAGCAAGCTGTTTCTTCTAAACAATGGTGCTATCTCATTCTAACCCGTTTAGATTATAATCTGCTCTTCTAGATACTAATATTCTCATATTAATGTAGATCCTTTTATCCCTGTAGCTTAGCACTGGGTTCTGATTCATTAAATAGCTGGCTCCCTCTGGACTAGAGGAGCAGGATGCTGTGTTGTGATGAGCTTAATAACTCCCTGCTCCCTATTAGTAAATCACAGACTAGCACTTCAAATTTGCAGAGAGAATTGGGTTGACTCTCCCCACAGCCCTGGAAGCATCTTAGTCCTGTTGTGCAAAACTGCCTACTAACAATCTTTCTTAAATAAGCCAAGTACTCTAATATGGGTTCAGCCCACTCGACTGAACTTTTAACAGCAATTTGAGGAGTGAGGGCAAGAGCAGAGTTAACAGATTTCACTGGCTTTTCCCATCAAATGGTGCCAGGGCACTTTTCTGGAGCCACCAGCAATATAACATCCAGCAGAATTAGCGTATTTATTATTTTAGAAGAGCTCATATTTTTTTTAGTATCTTCAAGTTTGAAGTAAAGGTTGAAAGTAAGGGCAGCCTATTTGCATTGTGAATAAAGTTATCTGCCTCCTCCTCCCCTATCCCTGCATTCCCAACTGGAATATGCAGAAATAAATGCCTTCTAATGATCCCTGGGGGGCTGAAGCTTTGATATGGATCTTGCCCTGGGTATAGTGGTTGGGAGAAGTTCTGCCAGACTGAAACCCACATGTGGTGGGGGAGTAGGCAGTCTTCCTCTGAGTGGGAAAGAGGGGAAATTGGATTATCTTGCTAGCAGTTGGTGTTTTTCTGTCTGCAAGAACTTACAGATGAGAGGCCCCAGCTGGGAAGTTAAATTCAGCCCTCTGCAGACAGCAGTGTGTGTTTTCCTCATCTAAATAAAAGAGATGATCCCATCCAAGTTCTGGAAAGTTGGGTTTTTTTTTCCTGCTTTGGCTGTGTGCAAGCAGGTGGGTAGAGAAGCAAAATTGCAGGATTTGAATTTCAGTTTGGTGGCTGCTGAAAATGTTGAGTATGTGTGGCCATGTGTTTGTAAACACAGATTACTCTTTGGATGTGGCATCTGGCTTTCCAGGAGCTCCCACAGTAGACAGAATCACAGGAGTACACACTTCAGTTCCCTCAGACAAATCTATTGTAGGACACTATTTTGCAGTTTACAGCACACTGAATAAGCTCAAAAAACCCCAAATGCAGCTGAAGTCCCTTAATAGAGAAAACCTGTTTAAATGAGCTGCTTTCTGGGAACAAATTGTTGAATAAAAAGAACACCCTGGCAATGGGAAAGTTTTCTGCGTTGCCAAGAGGTTCCGTAAAAAGACTATTTTATAGCGTTAACCCATTGCCTGTAGAAGCCAGAGCACGCTGCAGAGGATCACATGCTGCCTGGGGAGCGGCAGCAGGGAGATGAAATACAGCAGCCAGAGAGGGCTCACAGTGCTGTGCTCCCTCCCGGGCAGCGGCTGAGCTGGGGTGGTGCTCTGGGGATTCCAGCGACCATGCCAGATCAAGCAGCTTTTCCCCTGAGGTGTAGACACAACACCTTCCTAACAGAGGGAGATACCAGGAATGTTGAGCAAGCTCCCAGGCACACAGGATGTGCCAGGGAAGAAGCAAAGGGAAATACCAGGTTTTTTTCCTCGAAGAGAAGGACAGAGAAGAAAGGATTCTGCAAGAGAGCTATTACAGACAGAAAGAAACCGAGACATAAAGCGCTGCTGTTGTTTTTCAGCATCAGGATGCCACACAGTAAGTTTCCTAAGGCTTCAGCATCCTTATGCATCAACTGCAAAAAACCCAGTAGCAGCATTTTGGGATGATTTACACAGATTATTTGAGAATTCCTGAAGGGTTTTTGAGAGAAGCATTTATTCCCCTTGCTCCTTCTGTGCAAACTATAGGTCAGCCCTGCACACAGGAGAGCACTCTGGGCAGGCTGTGGTTGTGTTTTTGGAATCAGGGCTACTTACATCTTTTTAAGCAATCCTGCTCCCCTTCCACTCCCCATTGCTTCCTTGTCCATACCCTGTACCACCAGCTACGACAGCATGCTGTCTGTGTAGCACATGGTGAACAAGACCAGAGAACTCATCCAGATAAAAAACAACTCTAGGAAAAAAAATGTTTATTTTTCAGCTGGATTGGTTCCTGCCCTGGGTCACTGCACAGCAGGGAGACTCAGGGATGAGAGCAAGTGCTGAGGATGGGATCTGTAAACTGTCAGTCAGTAAAGATCCCCACCACCATCCCCACTTTCTATCCCTCTGTGTGGTGGATTAGACTTCATTTTATGTAGGGCCTTTTCTTTCACCCCAAGTTTAGTTTTCTAACAGTTGCAGAGATGTGATTCAACCTACAACAAGAACTTGAGAGCCTTCTTATCTCACATAGTAACCTTGGAGTGTCAGGCTACATCTCACTGTGTGGCTTGCTGCAAGGATCCCCAGGATCCCAAAAACTTCTAAAATTTTGGGGAGGATTTGGACTATGTGGCCTTTAAAGGTCCCTTCCAACCCAAACTGTTCTGTGGTTCTGCCTCCTGCAAATAGACTTGTCCATTTCTGTGCCACCATCCAGCAGCACTGTGTGTAAATCCAGTCACAGGAACAATAGAGCTCTCTTATTAACATGCTGTACAATCCACACATAGCTCTTTCCTTTTAAGCTTGGTTTCTGGTTACAGGGATGCAGCAACTCTACTCCCAGCTCTGGGATTAGACTTTTGGGCAGTGAGTGTAAAGGTCTGCCCCATTCTCCGCTGCAGGCGGAAAAACACCGGTCAAATCTCATGAGGCACCCTCTCACCAGGCTGCATGGGACTTGTCTGCCTTGTATTGCAAGTGGGCTACTTTTAGCACCAACTGCTTCAGTACCAAAAGGTGTCATGGAATTTTAATGGCCACAGATGGCCACAGCTTCTGTTTTATGTCTTATCTGAGCCCCCAACCCTCAAAGCATCACCACAGCAGCACCATGCTCCTCTTGGGACAGGCTGAGGAGAGACTGGGCTCAGGTGGGTGAGAACTGCCAGTTCAACACCTTTGCTGCCTGCAGCTCAGCCTGGATTTTCCTTTCCTAATACAGAACCTGTTGGCTATATGCAAATATGATGGAGTCGGGCAACAGAAAACTGTAGGTGAATATCAAATAAAATAGTTTTGATCCATCTCCTCTAAAACATTCCAAATCCATGTCCTCAGGGTCTTTGAGGCACATATTAGTTGGAACACCTTCTTTTTGTACTGGATGATTAGATTCCCACATTTTTCCACAGGCAAAGGAAGCATGCCCAGATAGAGTTCATAGCAACTGTGCAAATTTATTTCAAGTCGTGGCCAGATGTTGGCAAGAGGAGACAGAAGAAAAGCTCATGCTATTTTCTCATTTAAGTATATAGGAAAATGGATCCTCCTATCCAGCTGTGAGCTTTTCCAGAATACACCCCAGAGTGCAGCTGATGGATGTGCCTCCCACAGCCCATAGGGTTTGATGCTGTTCCAGACATGCTTCATGGGGAGTATTCCATTCAAAATAATTATCAACTTGAATAGAGTAAGTACCAATCTATGCAAAACCCACTTTGTCTGCTGCCTGGGAAGAGATTACAAAGCACATTTGGCTATTGTGTGCATGCTTGTAAATTTTAAAGTCCTGGGTGAGATCTCTGTATCTGGAGAGCATCAGAGGATCTTGGGAGCACTAGGGAAATGTGGAACCCAAATCTTTCTACTTCTTCCTCCCAAAGGAGTCCCAGACTGTATTCAGTAAAAGTCACCACAGTTTCAGTAACTCCTAATAAATCTTACCCTAGCTTTAGATTTGGAGAACCCACACAGGAAAAACCTGCTCCCAAACTCTCATCTCCTGTCTTGGTTATATGAATTTCTCTGTGCTGTCCTTCCCTGCCATCCATAACGCTCCACCTCCAGCCCAGACAGGTCAGTGTAGTGCAGGTCTGACTCACACAGCTTTGCCACCACGTTGCTCCCAGTCCCTCCACTGTGGCACCCTTTTCATCACACCACATAGCAGGGCCTTCAGGCTCCTCACTAACCCTGCTCTCTTTTGTTCTCCCAAGAGATCTTCTGTTCCACTGCCAGTGGGAATGCAGCATTCCACTTTGTTCCTCCAGTGCTACTTGCTTATTTTCCTCATTGGCCTTGGACTCGCAGCCACTGTGTTCTTGTTTCCAACTGTAACTCTTTCCCTCAGTACAGGCCTGCCTTAGAAGGTCTGCCCAACACTACCTCAGTTACATCCTTCCTGGATACCAGTATCCTTTGCAGTGACCGTAACAATCTGTCTAAATTAATCCCAGGCTTCTGCACTTAACTTTGCCAGAGGTTTTCCTTAAAAGAACTGGAACATTGGCTTTTGAGGTGCATCTCAGTTTTAAAGACCCTGAAGGCAAATGAGACAACAACCTCTGTGTAGTTTAAGCCCACAACAGACTCCTTGAAGACACAATAGGTTGGAAAAGTCCCCACTGTGCTCTGAATATGCAGTCAGCTGAGGTGCAGGTACAGATTCCCCGCATGTGGTCGAGGTCTGCAGTCTGGGCCACAAAGTTTCGAGACTTAGGCTGTGGTTTGATTATAAAATACATCTGACGCTGTGGTTCCCAGTACTGATCAAAAATGCAACAGCCATATGACATGAAACATGGATCAAGCACTCCACCAAGTTAAACACATTTAAAAAATTTAGACAAGTCAGTTTTTTCATGGCAAGGTGTTAGAGTAGACCAGTTCCTACACCACACTACTGTCCTGCCAAATCAGCTATAAACTGTCTACCACAAGTAGCCCAAAGCTGACATAACAGCATAAAGTTCACAAATTCTGTGTTGTGTGCTTAGACTAGTTTGACAGAAATCCACTTGTGGGTATGGGATTGACCCAGGTTAACCAGGGACTGCTGGGTGATTTCTCAGAGCGCAGATCCACTGTGCTGGTAAGACTTCACCCTTTAGAGCACTGTGGGGTTGTTTCTTGCAGGACAAGGCATGATTTTCAGTGTTTGCAGCTTCATAGTTAATCCTACTGCAAAAGCTGATGCAAAGAGGCTTGTGTGGGCTGTAGGCAACTTTGAGACTACAATAAGGATACTGGAGAAGGCAGCTGTTAACACTGAGAAACTTCTTTCTGAGATGAAAACTCTTTGCAGTCAGACTGGCTGCTCTGAAGCACATCAGATACTGTGAGTGAAACTGTGCTCTGTCTGCAACCAGAATATTGGTAACCAGTCACAGGCAAAGGTGAGAGTAAATAAACCCTGTGCCAGGAAACGAGCACAAGCAGCAGAAGGGGATGTGTTTTAAGTATGGGAAGGTGAGTGGCAGGAGACGCCCGAAGCAAGGGATGTTGGGGTGGAATGGGGTAGCCGGAGGAAATGGGGCAACCAGACAGAATGGGCACTCAGCTAGGATGGGATACCCAGGAATATGGGGCTCCAGGGTAGGATTGAGCTCTCAGAAGGTGTGGGGCTGCCCAGAGGGGACGGGGTGCCCCTTCTCTATTCCCCTGCAGGCTGGGAGAGGGCTGCAGAGCTGCAGAGACAGCACTTATATCTGGAGGGAAAGGAAGGGGTTAACTGGATTCGGATACCCCCCTCTCTGTTGAACTCATTGATTCATTTTCTCTGTTCCTATTTCTTTCTCTCACTTTCTTCTTCTCTCTCTTGCAGACTGATTAAAAACTCTTTGAGTTTGAAGGTTTTTGTGTCAAAACAGCTCAGATGCCAGCTGGGTGCCAAGCAGTGAATATTCATGGTATTTAAATGTGACAGTGCGGTGGGGGCTAAAGGACGGGCTAGTTAGCTCTTTTTAGATGGAGATTAGCTGCCTCTTTGCTCCTAATCACCACTGTTGTTGAAATATTACGGCTTCTGTTACAACTATTAATGTCCTAAATGAAGAACAGGCTCCTCTGAATAACATCAAACACAAAATGGTCACTTCCAATTTTAGCCTGTTTCTCTCCTCTTTGCTAATGTGTTTTCATTTCTGTCTGGGGACCTGTCTTGGTACCATTCGGTTCAGCTTCAAACCCTGCAGGAGAGGAGCTAGCCTGACCCGAGGGAGCTGCTAAAAACCAAAGGAGCATTCATGTCTCAAGAGAGGTCAGTAGCTAGCTGGCCAGAGGCTGTTATTTAGCTCATAAGGATGGTGACTGCCTAGAGTCGGGAACGGGTACCCAAGTGAAGGTCAGTCCTACATGGACAGGCATTCAGAATCTGTTACTCCAGGTGAAGCCTCTGTTCCCTGCACAGGATGGAGAAAAGTTATTTTCCTGCACCAAACAAGAGTCCAGGGAAATGTGAGCAGAGGCCAACTACTGGAGTGGTGTGCAGGAGGGCACAGTGCTGTGCTGCTCTTGGGGCTGGTGTTTGCCAGGGTCAGAATGAAACCCACAGCCCTAGGTTCCACCAGGAACATTGTAAATGGTGAGGTAAGCAAACAGGCTCCTATTTGAGCTTTACTCAGATGAAACTCCCACTGAAGTCAGAGGCTGGATAAAATCTGTAACAGGGTGGTGTGAGTTGATCCTTTCATGGCAATATCTGGAGGGAAGCCTGATGGAAAATACTTTGCAGCAAAACCTACCCAGATGTCCAGTGCGTGTTTGGCCTTTTGGAACCTCTCTGCATTCATCCCCAAGAACTGCCTGCCGTTATCCAAGACATGCCTGGCACTGTGACGAAGAGGAGGGAAAACCCATGTGTGGTCCTTAGGCTCTGGCAAGAAATAGCAGAGCAGAACACCAGGCTATTGATTTCATGTTTGCTTTAAAAACAACCTAAGTGCATTCCTGGAGCAAGGCTGGTCTGGAAGCCTAAATAAAATAATATTCTTCAGCCTTGAAAACTGACACTAGACTTCAATGGGTGCTTTAAAGTCCTGCCCCCAGACTAAAACCTGCACATTTCCTAAGCTCTTGTCTACACACAAAAATGGTGCTACTTTAACTAGATCAGTGTAGCTAAAGCAACACATCTCTCCTCTCTTCCATCCCTTTCTCTTCTATGCATGAAAAACTGCTAAAAAGTATCTTTATTTCACAAAACCTTCCTTATTAGAGGGAAGTATCTTTTTACTAATACAAGACTTATTAGTGTCAGCACATCTAAGTAGGACTGCAGATAGCATTACTGATTCAGTAGGAAAAAAATCACATCCATAAACAGCATGCTTAGCCTGTCTCAGAAGTGATGCACAGAGCAAGCCTATGGAAAAAGGCAAGCAGAATAGGTCTAATGCATCTTGCTGAGGACAAGGCTTGTGTCCTGCACTCCACAAAGTGCAAATGATCCCATCTGAGATAGTCAGGGACTTCTCGGACTCTCACGAGGCTGTACAGTATCTGGATAAAATGTGTGCACAGTATTTATAATGTACAGGCAACACCACAGAACTCACACCTTCCACAGCATAGGCAGATCAACAAAAATTGCATGTTAGCTAAGCTCACTAGAAAACAAACAAGAAATCTCCTAACAACCAAAGAGAGGCCACAATGCATTCACAGACACAAAAAATAGATTTGCACGCTGGTCTGTCAGAAATGCTAATTTCCATAGATGGTATCAGAAATATGGGGATCTGACCCTTTGAAATTCTTTCCTCAAAGGAAAATTGCATTGGGTACCACTGGGCTCCTAAAGGAAAAGAAAAAAACCAAAATATATAGGATATAATATATTCCCTTCTAGCAGAACATCAGGACTATGGATTTCAACAAATTACATTTGATATTCAAGATACTTTTGAGCAAAGCAGTTATACAGGAAAACCAATAGGATTTCTCATTGGTACCTTTGTAAAGGCAGACTGGTAATAATAATGAGAATCATCATCATCATCAAACTTCTCACTTCTCTCTTGATGCTCACAAGATTTCCCTTCATCAACCCTATTCCCACTCCAGCTGAACAACTTCCCAAATTTCTAAACACTGTATTTCAAGCTTCACCAGTTCTGATATCCTCAGTAATAACATCAGAGCTTCAGGTGCCTTATTCAATGAAGTTAGGATGACCTGAATAGCATTAGATTTTCCCTTCAACAGCGTTTTTTTCATACTTTATAAGTAAATCAGATGGTATTTAGTATATACTCCTGGTGGAAGAAAAAACAAAAGACAGATGGATGTGGCTCCCAACAGGCAGCAGTTTGAAAACATGGTACCAAATGTGTCAATAGTCCCAGTCTGTTCTTTGACATATCGGAGTGCCTCTTGCCTTCCTCAGATCATTTTCTTCAAAAGTGCTCAGCCCTGACAAATTCTGAGCTCCAAAGTGATGGAAAGGGAAATATCCACAAGGCAGCCATAACTGAGGCTGTGAAATGGCATAGCAGTACAGTCAGAAATGAAAAAATCCCCCAAATGCATTAATGCTGATGAAAATAAATGTGCTGGCACTGTTTGTCAGGAAAAATGAACGTGTTGTCAACCTGACAAAGTTCTTCTGGAGCAGCTCCTCCTTGCTGCAGGGTTGGAAGCCCCATGCTCAGAAGCTGGGCAGCATCACAGAGCTGTGGGTGTCCAAAGCTCCCTGTTTCCAAGAGGAGCAGGCATGCTGAGAGCGGGTTAGCTAAACTGCAGTGGGACAGGAAAATGGGGGAGTGGTTCCCTAAGTCAGAAGCAGACTTGTCAAACATCCAGGCTGAACTTGTCACATTCCAGTATTCCCACTTGTTAGTCAGGAACCTGAAACAAAGTGAGAACCTACGCGGTCAGGGCATGCACTATCAAATTCCTAACAACTTTCCTTTCCGATGCCAGTGATCATGGAAAAAAAAAAATCTAACTCTGATCCACTGTCTGATCCCCAGCAGCTCCACAGGAAAAAAGGAAACAGCTGTAGGCACTACTTCTCTTGGTTGCAAGTGTCTGAAGGCATCCTCTTTCCTTCATAATTCTGTTCTCTTAATTGAGGGTTGCCTATGTTGTTAATGACTATTGATTTCTCAGCTACTGATTGTGAGCAAAACAAACTGAACATGCCTACACAAACATATCCCCATCTTTCTTTCAGTACAGCCATGTAATCTCCTCTCTCCCCACTTTCTAGTTAACCCAAACCACACAGTTGCCTTTTTTGCTTCTTTATAAGTCTCATCTTCCCTCTCTTCACTCCATCTGTCCTTCTTCAAGACTTCAACTGCTGACCCCATGCCCTGTTCAGTGCCTTCCCCTTCCTGCTCCCTGGCTCCCTTTGTGTCCTTTCAGCAATTCTGTCTTTATCATGCTGATCTCCCCTCCTCAGCACAGTGCTACAAAGCCTTCCCCAGCTCCTCCAGGGGCACCACTCTTTAAAGCAATCCCTTCTCATCACCAGGATCCCTCTTTATCACATGCCTCTTGAGTGTTTGTTTCACCTGCTTGAGTTGATGGGTGCACACCAATGTCCAAATCTGATTTATGAAAAGATAAATAATGAGGATTTTTATTTTTATAATGTGAATGGCTGTACATTACAAGAGACCTTCACAATTATGAAGTTGTCTCATGTCCCCACTGTCTCCTGGTGGTCCAGATAGCCCAGCTAACAGAGCATTTCCTGTCCTGTTTGGCTGGGAGGTAGATGTCTTTTCCTTCTGCTCTGAAGCTGGCTTCAGCATGGGCACTTGCCCTGCACGCTCTAAGCCCACCAGGCTGTTGGCTGAAGCAAAACCCAGTTTAGCTGGGAGAACTCTCGCAGAGATCCCTGAGCTCATGGTGCTCCTGCACCAAGCAAGCTGCACATGGGCTCTGAGGAATACCTCAAGATTCATCTCATTAAGTTCCTCTCTCTGAGACCATCTCCTTTCTTTTCCAACTTCCAGAGCTAAAAAACCCTCTTGGCTGACTGTTAACAACTGCTGAACTACTTTAATATTGGACTGGTGCAAGTTAAACCAAGGGCTCAGGGCCCATGATACAGGAAACATGCCCATGAAAAAAGCTGGAGGTAGTCAATCTCCTCCTAAGTGAAAGCTGACTGAGAATAGGTGGTAAAAATACAAGCACCTCTCTCCTTTACCCACAGCTCAAAGCATCCAATTGCCTGCATTCCTGCTAATCCTGGCATCATACCTTCTCCACGTGCATCTCCAATGTCTCTGCTTCCAAGAATGTTGTTCCAAAGTGACCTACTGTTCATGCACTCATTTTTAGAAGTATTTTTGTGAGGAATCAGAGAATAGAGGTTACATGAATGAATATTTCCAATCATTCACCCTTCACCATATTTTAATTTGCTTGCCTTAATCACTCCTTTTGGCTGTCTGGCACATGTCTTGGCACAACAAAGACTGGGGAAGGCCAAGGTGAATCCTACCTCACTTACACCTTACCTGAGAGGCTGAAAGGACTTTTCTGTATCAGAGCACATAAAATCAGCATTTCTGTCTAGTCCATTCACCAGAACAAACAAGGGTATGCCTCACACTCAAAAGCTCACTTGGGGGTCTGGGCAGAAGGCAAAACAGTGACAGAGGTGACAGACCTCCATGGTAGCTGCTTGTTTGCTGACTCTGCTAGTGTCTGTCTGCTCTTCCCTTTGCATGGACCCTCAAGCCTGGCCCTTCCCACCAATTCCATGTCCAGCTCCATCTTAATTTTCCAGTCTTTGTTTTCATTTTCATCTTGCTCTTACTTTCTCTCTGTCAATCAGAACACCGTTTGGTTACTTTATAAACTTATTATTTTGATTTTTTAGCAGAGCTTATATCCTGTTATGGATTTGTTTAATAAAATTACCTGCATTTGCGGGAGGGCCAGTTAACTTCTCAAGGCACTGCCTCACTACAGATCTGTCAAGCAATATCAAGCAAAAGCAAGAAACTGAATATAGGATCTGGATTCTTTTCACAAAACCAAGGGCTGGCTTTTCTCCAGGGAATGCAATGTCTCTGCATGTCCCCTCTGCCACTTGGACCTACAGTCAGGCTCTGCAGGGAGAAGCTCTGAGTGAAGAAGCTCTGCTAGCAGAGGGTTACTAATGGCACAGTCCCTTAAAGCAGACCCAGCTTCAGGATCTAAACCCTGGACAGGATTAATTACCCAGCAAGCAGCTTGTTAGAAGCTGTGTTGGCACACAGATAAGGGGAACTGTAATGGAATCTGCCAATTAACCAGCCGATGGTGCTGAACTAAATGTGACCCCATCGTTAATTGTGGTTGTTTCTCAGCAGTTTTCTCATCACATTGGGCGCTCGGGAGAGGAGAGAGAAAGAGGGCTTATCCAGGTGCTTCATTTATTTCTGCTCACAAACAGGAATCATGGGATATAAACTTCATGACAATTACATGGCAGAGCTTTAAATCTTATTACATCTATTCTTCCTGAAAGAGAGGAGAGATGAAAGTCTTGGAAAAGCAGAAAAGACGGACTCCTCACACTTTTCAGCGGAGTAAACAGCTGTCCAATATAATGAAGCCGCCTTAAATTAGTTTAGCTGAAGGTAAATTTTCTGTGTGAGTGGTGTGTGTGAGGAATTCCTCTCACTCTATCTTCTACATGGCCTGTGGCCCATCTGCACCGTGCAGAACAGAGCCGGTGCTCTCAAAGAAAGCTGACATGAAAAGCTCAGGATGGCCTCGAGCTACAGCTGTGGATCTGGCTCCAGACTTCCCCTCAGTTCAGAGGTGTTTGAATCTCAGCCCCTTGCAGAGCTTTTGAGCCAGATGGAAGATCCAGGAATGAGTTTCCTTAAAAGTTCAAGAGGGTTCAAGAGGTTTTGCTTTAAATCCATCTCTAGGGATGACCTAAAGCAGTCAGTGATGCAGAACAAAGATCTATCTTCTTGTGGCTGCTTCCCTAAAGGAAATGCTTGGACAATTCTTTGTTAGGAATTAGTCTCACATGCTCCTGAACAGCTAACTATTCCCTGAAGTAAGACTGTATTGAAAGATTGTCAGTCACAAGAACTAGTACATTAGTTGCTAAGTGTGGCTTTGCTTCCTGGAAGAAATGGAGTCTGCACTGATCTAGCCACAGCTAGACCCCTAACACAGCCACTGCCATCTGCCTTGGACTTTAAATCTGTTTTCTGCATCCTGTCTGGCAGTAGCCAATGTGGCATCTTAAGGCAAAACATGGGAGAAGAAGAGGATGGAAATTCTCCCAAATTCTTGCAATATAGAGCAAAGAAACTCCTTGAGCTAGAGGTTGCACCTGCACTCCAGTTTAGCATCCCTATTTAAACTACTTTCACAACTTTTCCAAACCCTTTGAACTCATTTATAAACATTTGTAAACTTGTGTCCTGTGGTAACCCGTTCCAAGTTTGGCCATGCATTGATAAAAAAGCTGTTCTTTTCTCCTTCCTTTAAAGTTTTTCATGATAACTTTGTTCCTTGTCCCCTAGCTCCCATGCTGTGATAAATAGTGAATGACCATCCCTTTTCACATCTCAGTGCACATCACGACTTGGCCGATCTCCAGTGTAGCACCCTCAGCTGTTGCTTCTTTAAGCTGAAGACCTTGGTTACTGTCCCTTTGTAAGGGAGTCATTTCATACCTGTTGCTGCAATGTTTGTCCCTCCTGACCTACAGCTCTTCAATATTTCACCCTGTGGCTGCTCCCAGCTCTGTCCCTGCCTCTCATTCCTAGCCAAAGCCTCCTATCACCCTGCAGGACTCCTGCCAGCACTGCCACACTTTTTCTCATTTCACTACATCCTCTCTCGGGGAGCAACTGCAGGCAGCATTCAAGACACTTATGTACCATGGATTTATACAGCAGTATAATGATGTTTTCTGTTTTACTGCCAGTTCCTTTCCTGGCTATTCCCTCCTCCCACCTCCAGTCTGACTGATGCTGCACAGTTTTCCTCCCCAGGATGGCTCCAAATCTCCCTTCTGGGTGGTAATAGCTAATACCTATTCATCCACTTATCATTGTTTTTCCCCGCATTACTTCTACATACATCAAAATGGAATTTCATTTGCCATCCTATCACCCACTCACTCTGTATCCTGCAGCTCTTTGTTCATTACAGCTTATTACAGCAATCTCATGGAAAAACAAGCTCATTACGGTCGAGAAACTCACGCCTTATTCCACTGACTGAGGGGCTGCCTGTGTTGGAGGTGGTGCTGACTGCTTGAATTTCTTCCCAGCTATTAACAGAGGGCCCAGTGTGCACTCCCATCCCCTACCCAGAGGGGTAGGACTGATTGAGGCTCCTTCATCAGCCAAAAGGGCAAAGGATCACATGCACAACACGCCATTATTTCCCTACTGCTGGCAACTTTCTCCCTACAGACTGCTAGTGGCAGTCACCTACCCACATTCCCCTCCAATGCTACCCTTTCCCAGCACCGCAGCTTCTCAACTGAGGGAGAGGGATCAGCTGAAGCAAGATCCTTCCCAGCACAGCCCAAACCTGCACATTAAGGATCCACATGGAGCAAGGAGAAGGGAGGTGCTCTGGGCAAGGCTATCAATATTTATCATAACAGAGAGGTAAACAACAGCAGGAAAACCCAAACCTTTACTGCAGCAGCTACTTGGACACATTAAAATGGAAGAGATCAGGGCCAAGGATGTTTTCTCCAGCTGTGTATACCATGCAAAAGCACTTCCTCTCCTTTTTCCCAGAGACTTGTCTGTGAGGTAACCTGGGGAGAAGTGACCTCATATTACTGTCAGTTATGTTTTATAATTTTATGCCTCTATTTCTGGTTATAGCCTGTTATAACCACATAAACTATTCCCCTACCTTGTGGAACTCACACCTGGCAAGCACATGGACATATATAATCTCATTTTTTCAGGCTCCTTGTTATCTATGTTGCCTTTTTTTGTCATTTTCCAATCAGCCTCTCCAGTCCTACAGTACTACATTTCAGTGCCTCTCCCTGTATCCTCATGGATTTATCTAAACCTTTCTACTGTGATACAGCCCAGGACTGAAAGCAGTATATTTCGTTTGGGATGTCATCAGGCATTGAGAGGAACCAGTGCCTCCCTCAGCTGTGGTTTGATGCCTTTCCATACATAGATAAGAATCTCATTAGCTCCTTTTTTTTTCCTACCATAACACACTGTAGACTCACATGATTAAATTTGCTGTCTACTATCACACTCACACTTCTTTTAGCAAAACAGCTTTCCAATCCCCTCTTCCCCTAAATCACTCTGGGCCAGCTGACCTAAATGCTGAATTGCACCAGTTAAAGATTTGGCCTTTTGTTTGGCATAAGTCTTTTTGAGGCTAACCAACCTTCTTCATTCTAGGTTAAATCTCACTCCACTTCTTGCTCCAATTGCTAATCTTTGCAGTTTCTGGAGCATTTTTAACTCCCTACTCTGATATCACTTGTGCATTTCCACCCACAAGATGACTGAGTACCAAGCACCTCTAGAACCTTTTTCTCCTAGAATATTGCATTTCATTTCCATCTGTTTATACACTGTCTGTACATGGTGTACTGCCACTCAGCAGTCCAGATATGAGAATTGCTTTCCAGAATGACTGGAAATGTGTGGTTCAAACAAAGCTATACCTGACTTTCCACTTCTGGTTTCAGTGGTGGCCACGCCAGAGTGGAAGCAGATCCCACGAGTGTCACAGCAAGGTGTGTAAGAGCTGCTCCACAGCCCACGTCCACCTTCTTCACAAGCTTTCCAGGTTTCAGGTTTCATCCAGTCCTACACAATAGGGTTAGTCCTACAAAGCCCTTCCAGAACTAGCTCTGCAGTGCAAATGTCTTTTTGCCAGATGCCCAAAAAATTGCACAAGAGTTGTGCGGATTTAGACCCAGATAACAAGATGATCTCAACCTACATCTCCTTACCATCAGTGGGAGGCTTCAGGGAAGTGGGAGACTTGTCTCGTTGTTGTTGACTGACTCTTTGTTGCCATGAAACCCTGAGATTAGCTCAGTTGATTAGAGCATAGTGCTAATAATATCATGATCAGTGTTTGATCCCCACATGGGCCATTCACTTGCGAGCTGGACTTGATGATCCTTGTGGGTCCCTTCCAGAATATTCTGTGATTCTGTGAAAGGATGGGATGTTAAAGGGTCTTTTACTTGCTTTTTGGAGGACTGGCATTCACAGATGAAGGGAAGAGACTCATAGAGCCTCCTAGCCACACAATATAATAATCAGATGGAGGGCTGGCTGCAGTGTGAAAGAATAATGGGGGATGACAGAGGGGACAAGTATCTAATCACCTTCTTACCATGCTTGCCCTGAGAAACAAAGAGAATCCTTCCCAGCCTATCCAGAAGCCAAAGATCATCCCCTCTATATCAAAGAAACACCCCATCCGGTTCACACAAGCTCCAAAATTTGTGTTCATGTTGCAAAACAGCTGCTGCAGATGTAGTAAAGCAGATTGGTTCTGGGACAGGCAGAGGAGTTAGAAGAATTAGCAACCTGTGGTGCTGGCAGGGCAGGGCTGAGAGACCTGTCAGGGTGCCTGCAGGCTCCTCCTCCTGAAAATGAAGGTTGAGTGTTCCCGTGGTCATGGCTTGTGCAACTCCTGGGGAGAATGTCACCTGGCTTTGGAATGAAGGACTTAAGGCAGGCAAAATTTATTTCTCCAGATCTACTCTTTGTATTTTCAGAGTGGCTATGTTTAAAAACAAGTAAAGAAATTTATACACATGGGTTTGAAATGCTAAGCCTGACTGTGAACAACTTAATCCAAAATAAGGCAGCACAAGTGGGGAAAAAGGTGTCTTTACACAGTTATACATTTCCCGATCAGTTCTTAAGCTGTCAGGTGCTTTCTTGGTCTTTGCCAAGAGTTAGGGCCAGCAGGAATTGATCCCGTTCATTCTTGGCTGCCGAAGTCCTGGTAAGCTCTCCCAAACTAAGCAGCACCTTTGCTGTACTTGCTGGTAACTTCCAGAGCAAGTCAGGTCTATGGGTTTACCAAGGAATTCCAGAGATTCCTGTTTATATTCATGTTTATCATTCAAATCACCTTAACAGCAATTAGCACAGATAAGACAGGTAGTGTGAGACAATAGATTTCCTCCACAGATTTCCTTTATCTTCTGCAAAAGGTCTTTGAGACTTTCACACCTCAGTCTACCTCTTCAGTCTGTTCTCCATATCCATACAAAGACAGTGCACAGTGTTGCTGTTCTTTACAGCAGCTGGGGGAAGGCCTTGCAGTCTGTGCCATGAAATTGTTTCCGGATCCAGGTTCCCACTTGGACTATGACTCTACAGGAAAGCAGACCCAGCTGGAGGGAGCCCAGTCCCAGTTCAGTGTGAAGTACTATATACCAGAAACACCTGGGATGTCACTTGGCAGCTCGAATTTAAAAGAAAAAAAAAAAAAAAAAGGAATTTTGTCCCTGCAGACTTGATGCTGTATCAGGTACTACACTATTTCCCAAACCTCCTCCTCCTTCCCTGCAGCTAACACAGACCAGTACCATGTGCTATGCAATTTAACTACCTAGGCAGGAAATCATTTGTGCTTCCTCCTGATGCAGACGAAGTCGTGCAGCCTCAGGAGGCATTACCGAAGGTACTGCCATGATCTTACACTAAGCACCTGCATGCTGTGCCGCTGCGCTGGGCTGCTCCTTCCTCACGCTCCCTAATGTCCCCAACATGTGTGATTGCTTGGTAGCAATGAAGGGCTTCATCCCCTTCACGATCTGGCTCCTGCCCCCAGGGGCTTAGCAGAACATATTTTAAAAACCCTCCTGGGAGCTCACTCAAGCTCTCTGTTTACACAGCAGATTGGTGGCTTCTCGTTTGAAGTCAGGATTTAAGCTGTTCTTTCTAATTACAGAGAGACTCTGAAACCTGAGAGATCTCTGCTGCTGAAGACTAAGCACAGAGGAAAAAAAAACCCAGTTGCATAGGCAGAACAATGCTACATCCAAACCCTCGAGTTTGCTATAAACAGAAGGCCCCTGCAGCAAAATAGGACATATGCTGTTATTCGTCCCCTATAGTCTCTTTTCATCATGCTTTTTTCAGCTCATCACCTCTGTTCCTTGCAAGTATCACCAGCACTCAAGGACATTTGTTCCACTTTGTCTACTAACAGAGGATGAGGGATAGTAAAAATATCTGAATCCCAGTGAACTTCCCTAGACAGATGAATGAAAGCCAGGGTATTTCCATCCTCTCCAAACTGACAGCTGCCATGGGATATAACTACATTAACAGATTATACACTGAAATTCATTTGAACTGCTCAGTGACTAATGTTTCCATTAGGAGAATAAAAAGGAATATATTACCAGCCCATTTCTGAAAGGCAGTTAGTTTTTATATTATTTTTTTGTAACTCTTGTGTTTCTAAGAGGCAGAAAGTGATGCCCCAGTGCCCCCATTCCTGTATGGGTGTTCCTTCACTCATCCTTGCAAGAAGGACAGGATGGAAGACAAGATTTGGGGCAAGGTGAGACAGCAATGTTCGCTCCCTCCCTCAAGAGCCCCTTGTTTCTGAACAGTGCAAGGCTTCAGCCCTTCATCTGACGGCACCGTGAACCTGCCTGGAGCTTCCAGACACTGCTATCAGCTGTGCTGAGATGGGACACTACCTCAATTCCTTTGCTGTCACTAGTAAGTGTGATGTTTTGGCAGTAGACAGAGGAGGCAGGAGGTAGAAGCAAGGTGAGAAAAGACTTTGGGAACTTTCCCAGCATGTCAGAAATAGTCCTCCAGCAGCACAGATCCACAGTTGATTGGTTCCCAGTTCACCTTGGGAGTGTGAGCCAAGTGGGGAATACGTTAAATAGAAGGTAGAAAGTAACACGTTTGAAACAAGCTGAAACACACGGGTCTAATCACGTTCGGAAAGCAAGTCCAGTCCTTTCCTCACCTGAGTCTCCTTAGCAGAAGAGAATTGCTCACTGTTGCCTGCGGGCAGCGCTCGTCCCCTTGGCTCACTCGGCACTGAAAGGCCAGCACTTCAGTAATCAGATTAAGAGCCTCAAACAACAGCTGTGTTTGTTCTCTGACTTAAAGGCAAAATAATTATAAATTATTGTGTTCCTGTAAATTAAAAGACTGTTTCCTCTCCTCCTGATTTCCAATTTGTTCCCTGAATAAATACATCACAGCGTTAACTGCTTGGATCATACTGATCTCTGCAGGCTTCATAACACTTACAATCTCTTATCTGAAACGATTTAAGGGAAGGGGGCCATAAATCCCATTGAAAGTGAATTCTTTCCAGTGTTATCCACTATTCAAATGGATATAGGCTGAATAATTGGACCTGATTAATTAAAAGCTGCAGGGCACCAGTGGGAGAGACTAATGTGGGTCTTCACTGAACACCCTCCCCCCACATTTCTGCATTATTTTAAAACACAACCCCCATGGCTCTGGCTTCATTTGCTCCAGACCAAGTGACACCAGAGTGGGATATCTGTGTCCTGTGCTGTGCATGACATGTTCCTTTTGCCCTGCAGAAGAACAAACACAGCAATCCCCACACCACCATGCCAGCACAACGTTCTGGCATGGGCTCCTCTACTCAATCTAAGGAACTCCTTGCACATATAGCAAGTGATACACTTAAATGCTTCTCCTCCTCGGAGCATCTAACCAGAAATCATTACATTTGTAGCCAAAAAAATATGACAGGAGCTTACATTCAATGTCCCATCCAGATCACATGGTGGACACAGCTGCAATGCCATCTCCCTGCCCACTGGCATGGCCTGAGACACGCCTCTGTTGCAGAGAAAACACCAAGTAAGTGTAATGATATTTATGTGGTTGAACCGAGGTGTGATGGTGAGAATTTGATGCAAATTTTCTGCCTCATATTCCCAGTTTTAATGTCATTTGGGTAACAAAAATATCAGTGAAACAAGACTGTGCCAGAGACAGCCTATACAGGCAAGGTAAGTATGATTTGATGAGAAGCAAATAAAAAAAAATAAAAATTACCCCAGTTCTTACACTCAGGGTCTTATTTACTTCTATAATCACTCTCCCCTCTTTCCCTTTCACCATTGGACCAAATCTCAGCCAAATCTCCCGAAGGTGTTTGATGACTTGCCAACAACTGAGCTAAAGCCCTTTAAGAGTTGATATTAGGAGCAGAAATCAGCACTGTGAAATCTGAGACAGCTTTCTCACAGAGTGGGAACAGAAGAGCACAGGCAGAGAGGAGCTTTACCAAATCTGCAGTGTAAGTCATTCTTCTCTGGTTTCTAAGTTAAGATCACTAGCTTTCCAGCCTGAATATTAAGCATGGAGCAGCGGAGCAGCAGTGAGACTGCTGTGGTGACAAATTTTTATTTCTTTGTTAATGGGGGATACAGACTCTGAAGGGAAAATAGTGGATAAGGGAGATAAAGCTAGCAGATGTTTCTGGTGCTGGGAAAGCTGTTCATACTGAAGTTAATAGTGTGAATTTTATTTCAGAGGAGAAAAAGGAAAATTACACCCACCCTAATGCATACAAACGTCACCAGAGCCACCCTCTCTTTTGCACTGAATCTGCCATGTGGAGGGAGACCAGGGACTACTCCTGAGGTGGGAGACCCTGCTATGGAGAGCAATAGCACTGACAGTGCTGATGCTGGGCAGCTTCTCCGGGGGCTCCTGTGTCTCACACCATAGTGCAGTAAGTTCTGCTGGGGTAAACAGCTTATTTCCTTGCTAGGGGCTTCTCTGCTCCCTTGTATATATACATGTGTGTATATATGTAGTCCTAGCTCTTCAAATTCTAGAGAGTTTTACTCTACAATGACCAGCAGAAGCAAGAGCCAGTTATTCTGATGCACTCAAGCAGACAACAGCGCTCAAAATGACCCTCAGCTCTTTGGGTTTCATTGAGGTTTTTAGCTTTTTAAATACCTGTCAGAAAATCATTAGGAAGGAAAATAAAATCCCCTTTATTAAAGCAAGGCCAGTGTCAACACTTCTGTTAGAGAAGCACCTCTGTCCCATATCTGGCTAGTTGACTTTAGCTCACTAGTTGCTCCTGAGGGTAGGACCTGTGTTTTTTTAATCTGCATGTATTTCTGGTGTTCAACAGAACAAATCTTCTGCAGTGACACTGCTGAAATTCCCAAAGCTAATGATCTTCATGTTTCTGGGAACTAATGATTGAAGTCTACATTTAAGTAATGTCCTCTGCAACTCATTCTTGTTTAAAAGCACCTAAAACCATCTTCTGTTTCTTTCTGCTGTCACAGAATGATGAGACATATGCAAAAAGGTCATCAAAATAGAGAATTTAGGTTCTTAATCCATGTGATATACATGTGGTTTACAAATTAGGTAGATTAAGAAGTTCCTGGTCCTCTACCTCTTGCTGTTTCTTCCCAGGCTATATTGCAGCTCCCTGCCTCCACAGTTGTGACAGAATAAAATAGTTCATAGGCCATGATGCAAATTGAGCACAGAATGATCTAGGCAAAAAATATCCCCTTTTTTTTAATCCCCTTGTGTTATTTTTTCACAATGAAGTGTGTACTAGAAGATGAAAGTGTCTTTCTCCATTGGGATAATGCAGTTTCCGTACACAACTCTTAGCTTGTCACAGTACCAAACTATAAAAAATTCCACAGATTTATTTGAAACTGTTCTTATGTCTAGAGAGTAGGAGGGACAGGTAGGTGATCAGAAAATGCAGCCACACAGCCACTGAGAGCCTTCTTTGGGTAAGGATTCCAGAACTAGATTCTCAGTGGCTGACTCCTACATCTGGTTCCACCCAAACCTGCTACAAATTGAACAGTATTCCCTTAAAAGGATAAAAAAATTGTAAAGCTTCAGCTCCTTGGGACCCCAGTGGTGATGGCTGTCATGGTACAAACTTAAAACCGGAGAGTGACTTGCCTGACTCCAGTGCCAGGCAGGTGTCCCAAAATTTTGTACCAGGTGAGTTCCTATAATCAGGTGTGGTCTCACACAGATGGACATTTCACTAACAGCCCCTGTGCTATGACTGGAGCCAGTTTCCCTCTCCCAGGCACTTCAGAAGGAAGCCATGGGTTGCATGGGCAGACAGGGCTGCTCTTCCCTAAACAGCCGCAGGCCACTTGTGAGAGAAAGGACATGGATTTGAGGGGAGATGAATAAAACCCAATTCCCCAGAGTATGAAGGGGGAGTGAGGTGGCTCTAAATAAACACTAAAACAAGGTCTCCTGCAGTTCAGGGAAAGGTGAAGCCACATCAGAGCTGAAGGACAGAGAACTGTTGGTCAGATGCTAACCAAACACAAGCAGAGGAAGAAGGCTCCACTTCCCCTTGAGAAAGCCGAAGGCAAGACAGTCTTTTGAGAACTGGGCTGGTTTCTAGAAGCGTGCAGAACAGCATTAGAACAAGCTCTCTTTGCTTAGCAACGTTCAGGACACAAAAAATACAGTAAAATATATTCATTGTATCTGCACTGGTAAAGTATCTGGACTGTACAACAGAGTGGGCAATCTGTTTTGACCATCCCCTAAATCCTACATGTCCTAGGAAATAGAGCTCTTTAGCAGAAAAGTCTGAGGCCACTGACAGAAAAATTAAGAGGAATGCTGTTTTCTGAAAGTGATAATAAAAATTCAAGAGTTTTACAGGCACTGAATTTTGTCACAGTAAAAGCCAAGAAGCCTTGTAAAATGAAAATGAGTCGCGTAGCTGTGAGCTGTGTGGCACTTGCTGAAATAAGGACTCCAGTTATTTGTGTGGGGAAAGGGAAGCCACAGTTACTCTATTTCCCTGCTGTGTTTGCTTAAAAAGTCAAGGGCATGTGATGACTTGATCCTTTCCTATTTAATGACTCCAAATTTCCCTCTTCTCTAACATTGCAACCAGCCTTCTTTCAGGGGCAGTCCTTTCCAGCTCAGGTATTTGCCAATTTGTTCTCCTGAGGTGAGCAGTGAAGGGCTCCTGATCTGCTGGAGGAATACAGAAGCTATACAGATGTTTTTGCAACCATTACAGGGACAAAAGGGCCGTGCCACCTGGCTTCCTGGCTTGTCAGCTTCAACTAGGTCTGTCACTCTCTACTCCCCAAAGACAGAGCACAGGGAGGGGAATGCATGGACACTGTACTGAGCCTTTTCTTGTGAAGCAAGAGAGCACATGGAACACTAATACAAGGAAGTGGAGGGGGATGAACAACACTGATATGGAGGGAAATAGAGGGAGATAGGAAAAGAGTGTGTAAAGAGCTGGAAAGTGCTATAAACCTCAGCAAGAAGTTCTGAAGCACATATCAATCCGTTTTACTCCAGAGTGACCCAAAGACAAGCCGGGTTGACACCAGGACACAAATACCTGTGTGTGGACCCAGAAAGGGCAGATGAGCCCTTTCTGGCAGGTGTGTGATGCAGATGACAAGGATGATGTGCTGCCATAAAGACAGAGAGGTATCACAGGCATCAGGGCACGTGTGCTTTCACTCCCAAGCACACCTCTTCAATTTTGTTGCAGACCTATACAAACACTTTAAATGTAGGCAGGAAAGCTGCGCCCATTTAGATCTCTGATTCTCTTCTCTGAAGAATACACACCACTGAGGTCTCAGTAACCTGGCTTTAGCTTGGGACCATTAGGTTCACATCCACATAAATAAGCCAGAGGGACTTTCCAGCATAGTGCAAGAAACATAAACTCTTGAATTACCAAATGGAAAAGCATTAGGAGCTCTGTAATGAGTTCCCATACAACAGCAGAATTGTGATCCCGTCATATTCTTGTGGATCATCTGCAGACATCTGCAGTCCTTTTGCTGTGACCCTGTGCAGGTACAAACAACCTGTGCAGGAAGCAAGAAGTGCCCAAGCATGGAAGCTGTGCCACAGCAAAGCCCCTGACTCCAGAACTGATTCTCCAGGGCCCACTGTGACTCAGGCAGGCAGAGAGCTGCTGGGGTACAGGGACAGCACAGCGACCAGGCAGAGCTAGAGGGCCCCAGAGAAAAGGGAGACTTTCAGAGCACACATGAGAGGCTGAGGGAGGCAAGGCAAGCCATGAATTAAGGTAGTACATCTTGAAAGCAGTCTCCCAAAGCAGTTATCAATAAAGCTACTGAGGATAAATGGAATTTGAGTGTAATCTGCAACACTGAGGCAAGGCTAAGGTAGCATCCTGGTTCTGCACATCAGGGGTGTCTGGAGACTGATGAGATCAGCTCATGCAGAAATAACTGCTTTCTAATTCTTCTCTTTTTAGGAGTGAGTTTTTCTGCTCTCTGAAACTGCAGATAAATTCTCACTGGCAACAACAATATCAACAATTAACACTGTAACATATTCAAGTCCCTGGATCTTATTGTGCTAAACATGACTCTGCCTCTTCAGCATGTTAGTGGCTCTGTAGACTTGGCATAAACAATTGGCATTGATGGGATGTCACAGTAGGACATCTTGTTACTGCTCATCAAATATCAGCAGCTTCCTCTGTGTGCCACAGGAACGGGCAGGAAAGTGTCTCATCTCATCCAGTTCTTGTGTGTGATTGTATCAGCATTTTTCTGAGATGCAGTTAGTTGGGTTCTAGTAAAAAACCTGTCACTCCACCTTTGAATAGATGGTAGTAACATTTCACCTACCCCCAAAGAAAGAGACACTTGCTAGAGATTAAATCATAAACCCTGTCACCCTCCACCTGTTTTAAAGTGCATGAAGTAATAAACCCTGCATCTCTGTGGCAGTAAACAGCATGGCAATTAGCGCAGAAAACTCTCCCTGAAATACTTCTTGTAAATTAAATGCCTGGGACCTTGTCTCAGTCTAAAAAGCATGGCAGAAATAGACAAGAAGGACCAAAGGCTTCCCAGGGACTCTTTCCTAACCTCTCCACACAGCCCTTTTCCAGTAGACATGGGAGCGGGAAGAAGAGCACCGAGTCCCCGCCATGGAAACCTTTTACTGTGCTCTGTGCCCCAAGCAGAGGAGAAGAAGCCTCCTGCGAGTTACCAGGGGACCAAGACTGCTTTGATTTTGCTGAGGCAAACGTACTACCTCGACAGCTCCCACACATGCTACAAGGGCTGCACTGATTTTCCATGGATCAGATAGATCAACACCACCAAGAGGCTTAGCCCATTGCTTCCTTCTGCCCCTGGTTCTGACAGCCCAGCACAGGCACAGCTCATTTTGTTTCCCCTCGCAGTGCTTTTGGGGTACTGGATAGTATCTCGATCCTATTTCCCCTGGTTTTCTTTTTACACTGAGTAATCTTTTCTTTTTCTGGCTTTTTTTTTTCTTTTATTTATATCAGCCTGAACCCATGATATGCTTCTTGCTTAACACTGAATGACCACTGAGTGTTTCTCCATGTTGCCTTGACATGAAGTACTGCATTTTGGTGCATGACTTCTACCATTATTATTTCCAAATCTCAATACGTTTGTCACCTGCTGAACATACTACACATGCTTAATGGCTTCACAGTGAGACAAGAGAAGTTTCTAAATATGGGTTTAGAAGCCACCTGGAAAAAATGAGTAGCTATTTTGCAAACTAGTTTGAGTGTCTGTAAGTCCATAGACTTCCTTCACACTCAAAAACATGCAAAGAAATAAAAAGAATTAGCAGCTGTGATTGCACTTATGAAACAAATTCTAGAAGCTGGAAATGGGTGTGCTGTGTTGAAGTAGAGCATGCACCCTTTGAGGGCTTTATGTGTGATTTATAACATTTGTCTTTAACACTGCAACAAATTTCAGCTACTGAAATGTGTAGTTCCTGAGAACCATAAGTCTAGTTGGACAGAAAGAGCAGAAAAGCCTTCCTATGTTGTATGTCACGTAAATGAAGCAACTGAGAACTTTGTAGACCAGAAAAATACATCAGCAACATGGGTTGTCCTGCCAGTGCCACTGTCACATGGCATCTTAAACCCTTTGCCTTCAGATACAGTACCTGAGGCCCAGCCCTGGGGTGCTGAAGGAACTAAGAAAATAATCAGCAAGGCAAGGCTGGCTCCCAAACCTACCTCTGAGCAACCCTCAAGAAGGTGAGGATCAATCAGATGGATGGTGAGTGCTGTAGAGATCTGCTGCAGACAGCAAGAGAGAAGGCTTCAAGATATAGTCTCAGTAGTAAAGTGCTCATCAGTTAGAATGGTTTCCCCTCTCTTCTCATCTGCTACTCCCTACTTTTACTCCTGTTCCTGTTGCCCAGCTCACCCTTTCACAACTAGCCATAGCCCTTAAGCTACCTGCCAGCAGGCTATTCTCATTCACAAGGAGGTAAAGAGAAGGCACAAAGCCAGCCAGTCAGAGGCGTATTAACCAAGCCTCACAGGCAGAAAGTCCCTTTCTGCTCCCCCTGAGTCCATTCAGGACATGAATTCTTGCTATGCAGAGAAAGACCTTGGGTATTTCAAAGCAGAAAAGGCATCTGTGCTTTCTTTTGTCTGGGGATTTAAGCACCAGTTACATGTTTGTCCCAAAAAAATTAGCCAACAAGAGCTTTAGTGAACAAAGAAACACAAGCCAACCTGGACTGGAATGAGGCTGGAAGGAAAGCAGATCGAGTTTCTAAGGCAGTTATGTAGGAAGCCATCATTAGATGCTGCAAAATGCCCTCAGAGTTTCATGTTGGAGCTGAACTCAATATAATCAATGCCAGCTGTTCCATCAGTTTCAATAAGATGTTTCTCAGGCTCTTTGAAAGCAAACCATAAATTGGCACCAGTTTTCCCTTCCTGAAAGCAGCTGATGCTCTTTTTCCCTTCTAATAACACAGGTTCTCATTTTCTGATGGATGTTGGGCTGACAGCAGCATCCTGATGGTAACTGGTCTGTTGGAAAACCTGGCTTTCCACACTGATTACTCCCAGTGAGTTGCTGAGGCCCAGGGTTTCCAGGGGTTTACCTGGTGCTCAGCTTTCAAGAAGATTCAGTGGGTGCAATTTGCTCTGTCACATTACACTTAGAGCAACATCACCAGTAGTGAAGATGAGAGGGGTGGTATTGGCAAAGTAACCAACCAAAACCGGTTGGTTTTGAGCATCCTTTCCAGGACACTTAGGCTACCCGGTCTTTGTTACACGTCATGGAGCGGTCCTCGTTCTTGCTAAGTAAAGCAGGCTGCCTGGATGGTGCAGAGCTTCCAAGCCCTACACTCTGTTTAGTTTCCCTGCCAAGAGAAATGCCTGGTTGCAGAGTCTTGTTCAAACTGATCTGTATCCAATGTGACTGGGGCTGAGAGGCTGGAGCAGAACTGTATGGGTGCACCAAGTCACCCAGGACACAGAGAGGTAAAAGCAACATTTTTTGCTTGAACTGCAGAAGCACAGGAACAGATGCTCAGTCACACTCCAGTTCCCCTGTGGCACACAGAGTTGGAAATGTAGCCAGATCTCCACTCCTAGAGGAGAAATCTTTAAGATTTCTTTAACAAATCTTTAAGAGCAGCAGTGGCTCCAATACAGTGCTTGACAGAGGCAAGCTATGCTGTGGGGCTGAGGAGAAAGGATACCTGTGGTAGAAGAAATCACCTGAATCACCTCTGTAAAATCCAATCACATCACTCTGGACTTTGCAGAACAGGTTTTTAGACCTGGCTGTGAAAAGGAGTGGTTTATAGAGTCACCCTAAGACTGTTAAATGACAATAGGATTTAGCAAAATGCTCCAAATAGATGCTCTGCCTGTGAAATCTCTGTTTCCAATTAAGACAAATGTTGAGGTCCTTCCCCAGGGCATTCTCTCTGTTATTCTCATAACAACTTTTGTGACTGCCTTTTCACAAAGATTCAGGGATTTAGGCACCTGCTCTATTTACAGATGCCTTAATTCCTAAGCCTTTGGAAAATCTTGACCACCACTGCAGTTCATACAGCACTGAAAAGCACAAATTATACAGACAACTTAGTTACAGATACAAATGATATTTGATGCTTTAGCCGGGCAGACCGGGCAGTCTAGGTTAGAAATGTCCCTGAAGAAAACCCTAATTCCTATTTACATCCATTCTGCACAGGTAAAAAGGCCTTTGAATTTAACGAAAAAGCCATTTCCTCTCAGAAGGCTCTGAGTCTCACAGTTCACAGTGGTTGTTTACCCAACACTGCTCACTGGTTTGGTCAGAAGGGTGCATGAAATACATCAGCCTTCAAGCCAAGGCATTCAATAAAGTCAGAGTAGTCACAGGGTTTTAATAATATAATTTAAAGCTAGTTTGCTTTTCAAAGCAGTTTTACCACTACTACTCCTAGTTTAGATGCCACTAACTTGTTTCTTAATCTCTTAACATAAACAGGCCTTAAAATCCTTTTCCTACAAAGCTTTGTGCTGCTCCTGGGCTCTTTGCTTCCACAGGGTGTATGTCTGCTGCTGAACCTTGTGCCAGGGAAGGAGAACTAAGAAAAGCAGGCTTAGCAGAGTGCCAAGTGTCACAGCCAGAGAAGAAGCTGGTCACTGATAGGGATGAAGCAAGTCAGATGGGAGCTGGCAGGGCCCAGCTGCTGTGCCAGCTGCTGAACAAACCCTCTTCACTTCCCTTTGCTGGGATGCCTCCCACACGCTGTGCTGACAAGGGCTGCATTGCAGCATCCAACACTTCATTCTGTGCTTTGAAAGTCCAGAGTAATTGAGTGACAAAGTCATTCTGCCTTGCATCTCAGCAAAGGGTTTTACTCTAAAGACCCTTTCATCTTCTGACCTTCTCCTCTCTGCCCTTCCTGAAGCCTGGCTAGCCTGAGGCCCAAAAGGGCACATGAAGGGGCAACTGAACCTTTCCAAAAGTACATCCTGTTCTCTCCCAGCCTGAGCTCTTCCAGTGCAGTTGGTACCTGGGGGAAGCATATGGCTGGGAACCACCAGCGTACCCAGGCTTCCTGAGAAGAACCCACTCCCTCCACAAACACAATGCCATGCAAGAGCCATCCTGTTCACAGCACTCCCCATCAAAGCACAAACTCTTCTCATGCTCCATGAGCAGGACTGGATTACAACCACTTCAACCAATGCTGCTCCCAAAGATTAAAAATGTAGGATCTTACAAAAACACTAACATGATCTTACAAAAACACTTACATGACCTAACATGGTCCCTACCCTTCCCTGCTTCCAGATTGGACACAACATTAGACAAGCATAGAACAAAAAGTGGAAATGGGAAGGATAATTGTTTCAGAAAATATGTAATTCACATAATTCAGGCTGCCCAAACTGATGAGTGTTACATGAGTCACTTGTCCAACTTCTTTAGTTGTGATAAGGCAATTTCTTAGAAGCATTAAGAGTAATAAAAGTTTAAAAATAATTTAAAATACAGAACCATAATGAAAAATTAGGGGAATCTAGTATGGTCCTTACGTATACAGCTCCCTGAATTTAGTAATAATGCCGATCTTGCTAGAACAGTAAACCAATCCCTCTTATACTGCTTTGATTTCACAAACTTTATCATTCACATCACCTCCACAGAACTCTCCCTGCAGTCTTGCCATCTCTTTTGACATATGCTCACATGGAAGGGAGACAAAAAGTAGGAGAATCATGATTCCCAGTGATGCATGCCCAAGTGCTTTTTCCTTAGAAGGCATGTGTTTTCCTTCCTAATCTGCCCAAGTATCTTCTCCTTTCTCTCATGATCATGTATCCTCAGCAGTTCAGCAGAGAACAGCCCTGTGGTTGAACACATCAAAACCAGAAAAAAACAGTTTCTGAGATATCTCCCAGTTGGGCTACTACTTTGTGGTGTTTTCCCTCCACAACACACAGATAACCTCAGGAAGTGGTTTTTTGTTTGTTTGGGGTTTTATTTAAAGAACTAAAAACGCGCTGTTAAAATTCGCATGCCAATACGTGAGACTCCATTCTGCCTCCCTGAAACCCCCCATGTCTCTTAAACTGGTGCTTTCTTTCTTCACCTTTACTCTAACCAGCCCAAACCACCCCATAGATCATCTGTTTTCCAAGGTAGCTCCATCTGTTGTTACCTTTCCAGAGGAGGAGGAGGTGGGACGTGCTGCCTGGGCAGAGCAGAGAAACACAGCAGGAGTAAAGGACAAGCCTTCCCTGGGCCTATGAAGAGCTTGCAGCTCTTTCACAAGGGAGGAAGAAATGGCTGAGGCCATGTTTCTTCCCATGCTCAATACAGAAAGCAAGTGCTCTTTTATTGTTACAACCTGGGTCCCAAAAGGGAAGGCTGGACTAGCCCAGCCTCAGCTATTAGACATGATTATGACACCAGCATAAACTCCAGAAGTGGCTTCATTTCATGGAAGACATTATAGATTTTACCTTTGCAAATCTCTGTGAAGAAAAACATGGGATAAATGTAAGTACAAATTGAAAGATACCTTTATGTCTCATGCAGCACTGTATTAATTGCCTAATAGGTATGTATGCATAATACATATTGAATATCATACAATCGTAAATACTAGAGATAGAGCCAAGGAATGTATAGAAATAACTTTTCTCTTGCAATGAAGCTAATTATTAACAGGTGAAATGTAAGGGTTCTTTTTACTAGCTTATAACATTCTGGAATGTGGATTTTAGTCTAAGAAGTGATGGCAGGATCTGTTCTGAGGGTATAAGGCTACTTTTCTCCTCATACTTTATTCTGTGTAAGCATCCAAAAGGAAACCATCTGGTCTGAAAGATGGCTACGCTATCAATTATCTGTGAGGATGTATTTTCAAGGGAAATTATATCCTTTCAAGGCTTGGCTAGTTTGTTTAGACAACTTTACCAGTGGAGAATTTGCTTTTAGGTGCCTTAAGTGTGTAAAATTTCGAGTCTGAATATTTGTGAAATAACGAAGTTTAAAAGGTCAAACAGGAAACTGGAAGGCAAGCTGGCTGTAGTCTGCACTATCAATGGTGTACATTGTTCTGCCAGAAATCACTAACTGGGAGGTATTCAAAGCCCTAGATAAGTATAGGGAGAATGCCACAGAGAAAGACATGTCCCCTGTTAAGTTCCTGAAGTGCAGAAGCCCACAGGACAGATGGGGAGACTAACAAAGGAAAAGTAGAAATAAGGATTCTGCTCCGACATGCACTGCTGGGAACTGCTCAAGGAGTTCAAGTGCTAGTACAGCCTCTGGGTGCAGTAGCCCAGAGACAGTCCTCCCCAAAACATGGCCAGCCTTGGCTCCTTGGCTTCAGTATCTACAGTCACAGTTGAATGATGTCAGGGAAAAGAGCAGTGCATCTTCAATATTGACTGCTGATGTCTCATCTCTCCTATCCTCTTTTGAAGGGCTGAGAGGCTGAGGGCCTCAGCACAAGCACAGCTGGCTCAGCTGGGCCAGCTAACAGAAAAACTGAGAGTTTGAGATCAAGAGTAAACTTTGCATGTTCTCCAGGGTGCCATACCTGCCTGTTGGAAATTCTCCATTAATCTCAGTATATCACAGGTGAATATAGTGGTGACTATTTACATCTCTTAGTTCTCTTGGCCTGATGGTGGAAGGATTCCTGAGAAGTGTTCAGCTGAAATGAAATAACTAGTTCTTGGGATGTGCTTCTGATCTCTCACAACTTCTGCCAGGGTCAAGTCCATTTCTCAGTTTGCACTTGAGTCTTCCATTTAATATTTAACTGCTTGATTTTATATGTCTATAAAACAATGTTGTTAAAGTAGTTGCCCGAATAGATAGTTGTGGCATTCTTTTCAAATACATAGAATGAATTTTTCAAACTTTTAGTAATTCTGATCCCTTTTTTGGTTGTTTGGTACGTGGGAGTTTTTTTGTCATCATGCAGCACAGTCTTCAAAACACTGATAGCCAAATGCTTCTCTGAAATAAACAACCTGATTTTTAGCAAATAGCTGCATTCTCACTCTACACATCTATGGCACTCCATGAAAATTGACACTACTGCCATCTTGTTCACCACCAACTGCGATTAGTCAGCTGTAGCTCTGCTCCTCCAAAGAAGAGTGAAAATGAAGAGTAAATATCAGTTTTGAGCACTTAATAGAGCCAGGAAATTATTAACTACCTCTAATTAGTTTATATGTTCACATGTTTATACCTGGAGCTACTAGCTACAGCTGCTTGTCATTGTGTCCTGGAAGAACTGTACTGCTGCCATCATTTTGAAGCAATAACTGCAACTTGAAACCCCCTTAAACCACCTGGTATCTACTGGGAGTTTTGGTTGAGACTTGCTGCAGCAAATACACATCTCTGTGTACTAACATCAACCATTCACTCCACCCAGATCTTGCAAACACAAAGTTCAGGTTCTGCCTGAAGATCTGTTCCTCTGAACACAGTCACTTACCTATCTCAGAATTATTCCAGAATATGGAAGTGCATATGGTTTTAGGACTCTGCACCAAAACCACTGCAGCCACCTAACTTAAGATGCTGATATAACATAAATTTACTCTTCAAGCCTAAATTATTCAAAGACTTGTGGAGGTTTACCTTTCTGTGAGCAACCTTTATGCTAGATCACATACTTTTGGTTTGTGACACTCTTCCTTTATATGAATAAGATATCACATTTCCAGAATAAATCAGGGAAACATATATCAGCAGTTCAGTTGGGTGGCATGGCTTATTTGGATCAAATGTGTACTCTAACCTAAGGAGTGACCAAACCACCAGCAGTAAAACCCACCATACTGCAACCTTCTGCCTTAGCAATGTCCTAAGATACTGTTTCCAAAGACTGAGGTGGTTATTTCCCGTGCTCACCCAGAGCCTGTCCTGTGAGCTTTACTGCCATTCCCCCATGGGTTTTATGCCATTAGCTATTGCCACCAGCAGCCATTGAGCACAGCTCTGTTTGGGCTGATCTGCTTGATGTGTCTCTTCCACTGCCTCAATTCTCCATTCATTAATGGTGTGCAGCACCTCTCACTCAAAGTCTTCAACCAATACATCAGACCTGGAGTGTACAGCACCCAGCACTGACCTTCACAGCATGATGAGATGCAGCAGCCACAGCAGGCAGGAGCTACAGTACTTACTAGTTCATAAGATCACCTTGGGAAAGCCATGTCACCCCTCCTCGCCTGAGTTTTCCCAGCTGTTAGATATGGATAATAACATTCTTTGAAGTCTGTCCAAATCCTTTGATAAAGGACAAAGATTTTAAAACATTATTCTTGACTGCACAGTCTTCAGGACATGAATTGCATCCTTGGCATGGGAAATCCTCTAACATACCACAAGTGCTAACACTGCCCCAAAGAGAAAACAACAAACTCTGCACTGGCTTATCACTACAGGCACTGGAAAAATACATGCTGGTTGCTGATACACTCTTGGATTTTGGCAAGTCTATGTGTTATTTCTGAACACAATCACAAATTGCTTTCAGTTCAAAGAATTGTTCAGCGCTGCTCAGGGTTATCTAGGAGGCAAGTCAACCTCTGGCTGTATCACCCTGTGTCCTTGGGAATATTCCTCTGGTTTGATCTGAAGCTGAGTGGATTGTGAAGACACACAGCTGGGTTTCTGGGCATCCTCTTGTACTATGCATGCTCCAGTCAATGTATTTTACTTGCCAAGAGAGTTCTAATTTTTCTTATTTAGGAGAATGAGTTGTGGTAATGAGTGTCTACATTGGAAATGTGCAATCTTTTTGTTTGTTTGTTTTCTTCCCTTTGCTTAAAGGTCATATAATATTTGTACTAAGTAGTAATGACCAAAAAAGCATACACAGTTCTAACTCAGAAACGGGAGGCTCCTTCTTATGTCACTGCTGTCAACTTAGGACAAAAACTGAGATGAATAGGAAAAAATAAATAAATCTTTTGTTTTCAAAGCTAAATAGCCAAAAATGCAGCTAGAAAAGTTCCATAAAGGTTTCGTTTTCAGCAACACATAGCGGAAACAAAGCTTATTCCTCCTCTTGCTGTGCCCCCTGACCTCAGAGTTTTATATGTCACTGCCTAGAAGGCCTCTAGTCACGGCAGCCTCTGTGCATGGCTTTCCCAGGACTTTCAGGGTTTTCCTTGGGGGATGCTTGAGTGGGGGAAAAAAGGGTTTTAGCACCAGCCTTCGATTTAAAATAGCAGGGGGAGTTTACTGATTAATATTCATGAGAAGAGAACAGTCTGCTTTTTGTTAACGCAGTCGTTTCCCATGCAAGGTGGGTTGAGAGGGAGGAATACATTAAGGAACATATCCTACTGTCACAAGTACCACCACCTTTAGAGATACAGAAAATCAGGAGTCTGAGCAGAGCTCAGATGGTAAATATTTAACAGTGAAAGGACTTGCCTCCTCTTTCTGCCTGTATATATTAAACTCATTCTTTCATTTTAACAAGGGAACTGTGTTTTCCTGCTCTCTCAACCCCCACCCCTGCCCCTCACTTAAATTCTGGGACTAAATGGATAGTTCACAACATGCTATAAATCCCCTCCACCAGTAACCCAACTGAATGTATTTCCTTGTTTGGTTGTTTTCTAAAGTCATTGCTAGTCTTTCTACAGTGGGAGATGTTCGTTCTATCCACTGAGGCACAAGGAAGAGCAGGACTGGGTCGCTTACATTTATACCAGAAAACTTCTGGGATAACCCAGCTGAAATTCATTATTCTCACACTCATCTAAAACTGGCACACAAAAAAAACCACAGATGAAGCAAAGTTTTTCAAACACAGGTGCTGATTTATGGTGCCTCTGAGTTGTGGACGTTCAGCTCAAAATGATGCTTTTCATGTGCCAAAGCACAGAGCATGGTCCTTGCCTTGATATCCTCAGTTCTTCTGGTATCAGTTCCATCAGCATCTGGGTTCAGGGATCCCAGAACCAAGAATGATTTCTGAAAAGTACAGTGAAGGTTTCAAAGCCTCTTCTGTGAGGATAAGCAAGGACTTCATAATTTCTGTGCAATCATGGGAAAAATATACCAGCTCGTTGGGCAAAGTCAGCTGCTATTTAATGACTCCTTAGAGGTAGGAGATTGCGATACACCTCCAGTTCTAACATCAGAGGTGGAACTGACAGACCTCTTTGACAAGAAATTTGTATCTGTGCTCATGACCCTTTAATAGTGAGGTAGTAGCAAAGTAGCTGAGCATTACCATTTGACATTTTCTTTTGCACTGAGTGAAACAAACTGGCCCAGCACAGCCACACTTCAGCTGATACAACCAGCACCAGACTGAGCACCAGAGCAGCGCACATGGGAACTTCTGGGACCTTGCAGAGAAGAATGAGCCCTGTGAGCTCATACACTTGAAAATGTTTGTACTGAGCTGATCTTGAACAGACTATGGCAGTGCACAACTAAAATAACATCTGAATAACAAGACAGCATCATCACCCTGACTGTAACCTTCTCTTCTTACCTCCACAGAACAAAAGAGAATTAGCGGATCAAAATGGCCATACATGTGGCCTGTGTGGGGGCCCATCTCTCACAGAGGGCAGCAAGGGCCACACTCTGAGAGCCAGGTTAGCTCTGCCACCAGCTGCTGGCAGGGCCTGGGGTCAGGCTGGATTTGGATGAACTGTGATCCCAGATCAACTGCACTGTTTTGACAGATGTCCTTTGACTAAGTGCAGTTAAACGGATCAGTACAGCCAATTTCACCTGGGGGAGGGACGGGGTAATGAAGAAGAGAAGAGCAGAGAGAAATGACCGGTTTCACAACAACAGCTGTCCTTGTCTCAAAGGCCCTGTCCCAGTGCAATATCCCTCTATTTCTTCAGCATCCATATAGAAAATTTTGCCAGTGGAAACACGTCAGCTTTGCACTTTTGCAAAGATAAAACCACAAGATAGCTGTACCAACAGAAGTTGTTTTGCCCGTACAGCATCTCTTCCCTGGGAACTGAAACATTTCACATTGGCAAAGGACATCTACTGTCAGAAGCTTCGTTTCCATTCTTGGGTAGCAAAACTTCAGTAACTCAGATAAAGCAGATAATGAGGCCCAGAGTTTCTCACTGAAGCCAGAGAAGTGAGGTTAGGATTTGGTTTAAGGATGGCATGACTCATGAGAAGGCATTGCACAGAGATGCAATGAGCTAAGAGGAGCTGTTATCAGCATGCCAGTCAAGGCTAAGAAGAGAGGAACTTTCTGAACACGGCTGGGGAAAGGAGGGTCTCCCTGACCTTGGCTGCAGCCCGCTCGCAGCCCAAGCAGTGCACGCCTCGCTGGAGCTCTTCCTTTGAAGAACTGCGCCTGACTTCAAGGTGATTGTGAATGCAGAGCATGACCCATTTTAAACAGGTAGGCCAAGAAAACCTCCATCTCTCTGCCTTTAGGGACCTGTTTCAGAATACAGAGGACTTACCTTGAAAATGTTTTCCATACTGTTTGATGTTGTGGAACAGTCAGTGGGAATACTGACAGCATTAGATACCTGGGTGGCTTATTGATTTGTTCTAGTTTTATTAAATTGGCTAAAGTCCATTCAGAAGTCTCCATTCCCCACACACAAAAATACTTATTCTGAATGCTGCCTTGAGAGGAGTAAATGAGGGAAAAAAAGAAGGGAACTTTAAAGTTGAAAAATTTATCTGAAGAAATCTGTGATGTGAAAATGGACTTCATAAAAAGTATATATTATTTATATCACTAGCATAGTCTTCTGAGTTCAATACCTCTAGCTACTTAAATTCTGCAAAAAGTGGAGTTGGTATGTGCATGATATTTCTCGTGACACATGCACACAAATGTCTGTTTCTGTGTTCAGAGGGAGAGACTCCTGAAGAGAATAAGAATGATTCTACCCCAGAAAGAAATTTTCCTTTTGTCAACCGAGTAACTAAAGAAAAGCTTAGACCATTGCCCTATTTTTGTAAGAAAATTGAGAACTGTGTTCTTGGTAACCTATACCCATGAAGTAATGACAGACAAATTAAATGGCTGAGGTCACGCAAGACCAGTCCAGACCTTTCCCCTTCCCCCAACAGTAAGATTAGAGCCCCAGGCAATTTCCAAGAAACTTTACAAACTGAAGTAGGAGCTGTGAAAATGGCCAGTGCACAGCAGCTGAGAGAAGGACCCCAGGATTTCACATGGACACGGAGTGAAAGGCACAGGTCTGGCTGAAGGAGCACAGAGGAAGAAGAGGCACAGTGCTGGTGCTGTCAGAGCCCAAGTGCTCCTCCAGTGCAGGTGGGACAAAGGTATCCTAAGTGTCTCCTTGGATTGAATTCCAGATTTATCCGTTCTGATGTGATCCAGAGAAAACTGTCAAAGGAATGACATCTGTCAGAACAGGTGGAAGACCTGAATTTGATGCATCTCTTGGCTTCTGTGCTGACACAGAAATTAATTTTCACGTTACTAAACCAAATGAGACTTTACTCTTGTTATGGTCTTGTTGAGACATCAGGAGAGATTTGGAGACTCTTTTCCTCAAAAAACCCCTTCTACACCACCTCTGGTTTTTAAGAAAAAACACCACAGATTTAATCTGTTGGAATATCACTATTTTTCTCTCAAAAGTAGTGATGTTAAAACAGCTTATTTCCCTTCAGCAGATAATTTAAAGGATAAAATTGATAATTCTTCCTGCCGTCTAATTCTGGATATATTTTAAGATGCATTTGTGCTTGAACGAGATCTTCTAAAAAGATCATTAATTGAAGCTGTCTGGCTCTGTCATCCTGCCCTCCCATTCTCCACCCAATGAATCGGTAAATTGTAACAAGAGAATCTGGCTGAACAAGTTCCTAATTCAAACGCCATCTTATGGACAAAGAAGTCTTTGAAAATAGTATCCGTCATCTGGCTCCTTGCGATGGAGCGGAAAGTTGTTTTTTCACTGTTCACGGAATTCGTCTCTCCCTTCAGCGCCGTCGAATGCCGAGTGCGGTGCAGTATGAGAGAGTGGAGTCCAGGGAGAGGAGAGGGAAGGGGGAGGCCTCTGTCAGAGGAGCCCAGGGCAAGCCATTTCCTGCCAATTAACACACAGCTAGTGATAATATTTCTCCCAAGAGGAGAGTTTCAGATAAGGAGAAATTTTATACTGGTTGATGCGAGGTTACGCATAGAGCTTCCTCTCCCAAGGTCCAGTTGTCTCTCGACGGAGCGCCTGGCTCCAGTGCGAGCAGTACGGGGTCTCGGAGCGCTCACAAGCCAGGCGGGCTTTGATCACAGAAATGAGATGATTGGCAGAAGAGTCCCACTTCCCAACAGGAGGAGATCTCAACAGCAGCCTCTGAAGCTGAGCACACAACTTGTCACGGCTGTTTTTGCACGGGTGTCACTAAGCTGTAGCTCTCCCTGCGAGCCCCAATTGCATTCATAAGCAGAGTTGCAAAGTTCACTGTGCAGCACTACAAAACTAAATTAATTAAGCTGTGTAAAATGATTCAGAGCCAAGCATTGTACTATCCCTGATAATAATAAACTAACCAAACAAAATACTCCTGACTAGTAATCTATAAAACTGATTTCAAATGCGTTCATTAATGTCCTTATAAAGAAACCTGCTCTTGGCAAGGCGGCAATTTTATTTTTTTTTCTTTTCCTTTGTAGCTGTTGGAGTACCTGAGAGCAACAGAACACTAAGAAATCAGAATAAAAGACATTTTGTTCTAAGTATAAATGCACAGGGCATTTTGTGTGAGGAGACCAGACCCTTTTCCTTTACTCTCCTGAATCTTGTAGCTTCTTTGAGGAGGCTGGTGGGAAGAGGTTAAAGGTTACCTAGAGCTGCCAGTGAGAGTGAAAAATGGTGGATAGTGCCCCTGTTCTTGACTGTGAGTTCCTTTATTTCCTTTTGTCATGGCAATACCTTCCCAGGGAAGGCCCGAAAGTTGCAAATTAGTGTTCCGACTTATCTTTCTAATTACCTCTTCAGGTGCAATACTGAGCCAGCTGCTTGCATGAACAAAAGAAACTGCTCAGTAGTCTGCATATTGGTATCTGCCACAAACTTTTTTTTTAGGCTTATCAAGTATCTGGCTCATTATTAAACAAAAACAGTAACAGAATTTTTCCCTCTTTTTTTCTGGGGAAGTAAAGATCTTTCCCAGAAAACTTCAGCCTGACACAAATTATTCTAGGAAGAAATCTCAATTTATACCAGTATATATGAAAATGACACAATTAGGAGAACATCTGATAAAATATGATAAAACATCAAATATGTGAGCTGAGTTTGAAGAAGCAAAAACTGGGAGCTGCTAAAAACAAGAGAGACACGGGGCTTGGGGAGGGTGAATTCTGCCAGAGCTGTGTGAACAAGAGCTGCAGCTTTTATTTCCCACCTCATGCTTCTTGGGCACAAAGGAAAATTCCCTCTGTTGGGAAAGGATGATGATTTTGGTGACCGTGCATGAGAAGTCTCAGGAGAAACATTCAATTCTTGTGCTAGTTTAGAAAAGAAACCTTGGAAACTTGAAACATATTCCCAGGAATGCTGTTGTCTGTTGTGCTCAGGCTGCCTCCAAGTACACAAGTCTTCCTGGGAAAGAGGGTGCTGCCATGGAAGACTCCTTCCAGGTGAAAAAAACTGTGGTGCTCTGCAAGAATTGTCACCAACAAAGAATTGCAGGAACTCAAAAGACAAGACAAAGAGATAATAGACTATTGTTCAGGACTCTATATGTAATCATAGACAACACAACTTGAGCAGGATACTGAACCCATCCTGACAGATGGTGGTCCAGCCTCTAGCCAGGAGAGGGAGATTAGGTTAACCCAAACAAGCCTGGCCTAAACAAGCTGGTAAATCACGCAGGCACATGAACCTAGGAATGAGATCTGATTCAAAATCCTCTGTGGTAGAAAAATCTCTTACTGACTATCATCAAAACTGACTGAACTCTTATTAACAATATAAACACACACAGACAAAAAAAATATATTTACATGGGACTTATGGCCAGACAAGATCCTTATCAAGCTATGCTGAAGTATGTAGTGTGAGTTGCAGCGAGGTAAAAGAGCTCAGTGCAATGGACCAAAGCGTCTGTCTTGGGTGCATGACTAAGTAAAATCTGAATGGCTGGGTTTCTGGATCTAGCTAGAAATGTTGATTCCCTAAAAACTAGCCCTCGAGATGTTTTTGGTTTGTTTTGGATTTTTTGGTTTTTTTTTTGTTTTTCTGGTTGGTTTGTTTGTTTGTTTGTTTGTTTGTTTGTTTTGGTGAATCTGGCCAGTGTAAAAATTTTCATTTTCAACACTGACTGGAAAATCCTGTCACTAAGGAACTATTCTCAGAAAAAAACAGCTTGCAATGGTATGTCAAAAAACACCAACCAACCAACCAACCAACCAACCAACCAACCAACCAACCAACCAAAACAGCTTTTAGGTAACAGAAAAATGGAAAAATCTTTTCCTGTATTTTATTTATACTCCAGTGTCTATGTTAGTATGGTGGTCCAGAGCAGCAAATGTAAATCCCCTGTGCATGGCCAGCTGGTAGGAACTGTTTTACTTTGCAGAGTAGTTTTGCTGTGCACCAGGCCAATTGCTCATGGAGAATGCTAAGCCAGAGATGATTTGGATGCACAACCGGCTAAGCTCCAGTCCATAACGGAAACCTGGGAGCCTGAGTCAACGCATGGTTCTTTGTGTTTCTTCAAAACACATCCTTGGTGGGAACATTTGGTTCAAGCAACCAGACCACCTCACCCAAAGAAAAGCTCCCAGACTTGCCAACAAGTCAGATGTAGGGGTTTTGGCACCAAGCAGCTTCAGTGTACTGATCCACCTGTGTTGCAGTAAATAACTTTAGATGCAGCCTGACTGACTCAAAAGATGCCAAGTGTTTACTATTCCCTAATGAATAGTTCCAGAGCTGTGATTCCAGTTCACAGCAAATTACTACAGCCAAAGTATAATAAATAAATCAGTGTTTATATGAAGTCATGAGGAAAAGTGCAGCAGATTGGACACTCATTAGAGATGAATTTCTAAACTATAGACTGAACAAAGAACTGATGTGATACAAAAGTTTTCACTTAAACAAACCCACAATGTTCTGGTCATATTATGAAAACAGCTAATGCATTCTTATTGGCCTTTCATGTTTAGCCAGTCCTGAACAAATTTATTAAAATTAGAGTTTTGCTGTGTATTTTCTGTTCGATTGATAATGGAACAGAATCATTTTGCCATGAAATAAGAAGAAAAAGGTGAAATTCAAAGTGATTTTAAAAGCTGATTTCAAAATCATCTTGGAGAGGTCATTGATGGGTTCTGGTGATGTGGCACCTGAGGTAATTCAGACAGCTGATCAGTTCATTCAAGTCCACTCAAAATGGTTGTTTTTCCTCCCTCTCATAACTTAGAAAAAAGTCACTAGTCAATGTCAGGCTTTGCAGTAAAAAGTAAAACATCCTGCACCAGAGACAGAACCGTTCTTCTAGAAGGCAGAGAATTTTCTTCCTACTATTATTACATAAATGGGATAATCAAGACATCCTGGAAAATTCAGTTAACTTCAGTTATTAATTTAATACAAAAAACTGCAAATATTTCTTCAGCTATTATGTAGCTCTTCATCATACCTTCACTATTTTGTGTGTTTATGCAGTTCAAGCATGTGTGTGTTCACACCACGTGAACAGATCTGATGCCCTCACTGGGAATTTTCGTTCCTTTTTTGCATATAGAATTGTTCCAGTTGCTAAAAGCTACAATCTACTGAAGATGACCTATATTTACTGCATTACTATACTGTATCTTCCCTGGTACATTGCTCTTAGAATGCTGGGACATTGCATGCTATAGAAGAGGTATGTACATGTTTATATCATAGATTTCAGCAGCTTAATTTCAGTGACAGAGGGCAATAGAATGGCAGCCAGGTAAGAGACCTGAAGAATAAAAAAATAATAGTCATATAAGCATTACCTGAAGAATAAAAAAATAATAGTCCTTTTTTTTTCAGTCTCAGGGAGCTAGGGATGTGATCCTCTTAAGCTACATACAGTTACTTCATTTACATGAGGCTGCATGTCTTGATACTGAAGAGCCTCCCTCTCTTTGGAGCAGAACAGCTGTTATACCCAGCTGATTTCAACAAGCATGACAAGGACTTTGCATGTCATGGACTCAGCCAGTGATCAGCAGTGTGAAAATGTAAAAATGGACTCTGGAGAACATAATGCTGTCCCTACAAAATGTCATTAAGGCAGGTAAATTCTTGATACCAATTTTACACAAAGATGAGAGAGAAATTCACGTTTTGCCTTGTCCCAATTCCACATGCTTCCGTAAGAGGCTGGGCTCTAGCTAAGCACTTTGACTTTCTGACTGGAAGGCGATCTCCAGTGAACTGATGCTCCTCCATCTTTTCTTGTCCACAGATACCTCTGCCCTTCTTACAAAGAGGAAAAGCTGAGTAACAAAAGGCCCTATTTCCATTGTCTTAAAGCAGCACGTTCATGATCTGAGAGTAGCCATCTGCAGGGATGAAAGGGAGGGTGAATGAATGAATCACCTACAAAACTAAGCCAGCCAAAACTCCACCAGAAAGTAATGCTTACATCTGTAGAGGGCTGCACAGAGAGAGGAAGGCAGAATCCCTTCACTGAAGGCAGAATCCCTTTCCAGCCTGATCACTAATTAATCTAATACTTGAAATATGATTTTTCTCTGTCTCAGAGAGACCTAAGGTGGTACATTCCTCAGAGCCACTGGAGGGGTCTGGGTCAGAGACCTCTTTGGCAGCACTCTGGCAAGAAGGATGAGCTAGGGCACCCCAGCTCTCCCCATCCCAGCTCCGGGCAGCAGCCACAAAACCAGGCCCTCCCCTTCTGAATGACCCATAGCTGTTCACATAAGCTGTGTTTTTTGAAAGCCCCAGTTGCAATCTGGTTGTCAAATGTAGAAGAGTAGCGACTTCCAGAGGCATTTAAAACAGGAAATTCTTCTTCGACACATTTCCAGGCAGGTTTTTTTCCTTTGGGTGGGTGATATGTCACCACTTATCGGAATTCAGAGTCCCAGATATTGTGAAGCCAGAATGAATGCAAATAAATGAAACTTTTACATACAAATTTGCCATTAAGCAAACACAGTGACTTAAGTGGAAACTACAAACTGGGAAAAAAGAGAATATGGAGTGGAAAAAGTATTTCAGATGTTGATCCTGTGGAGACCTTTACACTAATTACTTTTGACAAACAACGAGAATGAAAGGCTGCATCAATATGCTAACATTACTCACAGCAAAGTGTGGTTTTAGACTGCCACACCACTCATCTTCTGCCTGATCTCTCTGCATCTTGCAGACATCCAGATTAGAGCAAGGCTAACATGTCTGGGTTTAATTGGACATGCCCTCTTCTGCCCACAGATTTTGTCTGGAAGGAAGAGAGACTCTGAGGACCTTCTTTACATTTATGTGGGATTTCTGCCAGTCCAATACCCAGCTGGAACTTCTACGTGGTAGCAACCCCAGGTTACTCAGTGTCCAAAAACCCCAGATATTTCCACAGCATCTGCACAAATCAGCTGTGGAGACCCTGCAAGTGAGTCCAACACTTCCTGGAAGTGTCAGAGGGGATTGTGGTGCAAGTTGGAATCAGCTGTGAAGCCAGGGCAGAGTAAATTCAATGTTTCCCAAAGCAATGGGCTTGTGGTGCATGTGCAGACCATCTGTGCAATGCACAGATGATCTTCTGGCACTACCTTGTTATGTTTTTTCTTGACAATATCTTTGCCAGCATTCTGCAGAAAGACATACTGCAGTTCTGAACTAGAAAAAGAGCCCAAGGAAAAAAGATCTGATATGAACCCTGGCCACCATTTCTGCTATAATTAGGAATACATTTCTAAGCTTGGGTCCTAACAGCTACAATGTGAATATATATGGACCCAAAAATGCCAGAAGCTTCAGCCTAGAGATCCCATGCTGGCACCATGACAGCTAGCTTGGTATGAAGGCTGCAAAAAAATGTCCTTCTGGGAATCTGTGTGAGAGGGGTAGGGGATGTTCAGCTGCAGGATATGAACAGAAAGAAAAGGTTACCAAGTTTTACTTCTTTTGTTAGAATGTAAAATGTGGCAGAATCTGATTTTTGGTGGACATCAGGGTGAAAAGGAACATGCAACTAAACCTTTCTAGTCTCTATCTTGCTTCTGAAATAACTCAAAAAACTACTTAGAGAGAGAAGAAACTGCAGTACTTTTAATCATCACCAGCAGGTCTTTAACCTCACAGGAAACAGAAAAGGAAGGACACATTGTAAAATACCCAGACAGACTAAAGGTCATTCTTCTTTCCCTCAGGATGAAACATTGCATCTCGCCTTAAGGACAAATATGCATCTACTATATACACACTGTCACATGAAACATCCACATCTCTTCACTGGCACTTGATAGTGGCACAGTAAGTTTACATTTGAAAACAGAGATAGGCACAGGAGCAGTGAGCAAGCAAGCAAGCAACATAATAGGAAAAAAACCAAGGCACTTCTCCACAGTGACAGAAAGATTGACCCAAGCCAGAAATATTTAGTGGCTGTGTAGTTAAAATCGTGTATATTACATCAAAATATTATTCTTGTCAAAGTTGGGAGGTAGGAAATTAGTCTAATGAAGCAGCCCAGAGCAGAATACACTTCCCAGAGCTCACCAACATTTTCACAGATTTTGGGCAGTTCACAAAACCTGCATCACACACAACAGCAGCACAGAATAATCAGGCTGGCTGGGGTAGTTACAGGAGGCTGAGGGGCAACCAAACATGTTGCTACCCTTGCCACACCTTTCACTGAGGGAAAACACCTTGGCTGAAGGACAGCTGGACACTTCCCTGTCTGAACATATTCCTTCATCCACAGACAATTTCTTTAACTTCTTGCAGTCAGTTGCTTCATTTTTCAGCATCTAGTCTAAGACCTACAAGAGGCTGCCAGCTGACAGTTTGGCAGCAGATAATTCACGCATTACCATGGGACCTTTTTTCTCTTTTTCTCTTGAAAGCCTGAGGGCCAGCAAGGGGTGGAGGTGCTCAGAGCTGAGTGCTTGTTCCCTCAGAGCTCTGGTGCAGGAGGGACCACTTCACTGACCACTACACACAGGGCCATTGAGAGAGATCTGCTTGCCCTTCTGAGGCCACTATGCCTTTCAGGGAACCAAAAGGGCTCCCACTTTCCACAGCTAGGAGCACAGAAGAGAGAGATTTTCATCCCCAGCTCTTTGTGCCTGCAGAAGGAGGGTGGAGATGGGCCTTCCAGCAATACACCACTGCTGCTAATGAGAAGGCAGAGGGGGAACTGTGGGCAGAAAGGAGGAGGCTGAACGTGTGGATGGTTCTTGCTGCAGCGCTTCAGGACTTGTTGCTTATTCTTACGTGCTGGTAATATCCTTAAGCAGCAGGAAAAAATAATATCCTGTAAAGCTTCTCTTAAATGAGATTTTATCAGCAAACTTACTCTTTGACATTAGTTGCACCAGACGGTTTAGGTTGGATATCAGGAAAAATTTCTTTGCTGGCAGGGTTATCAAGCATTAGAACAGGCTGCCCAGGGAAGTGGTGGAGGTATTTAAAAGACATGCAGATGTAGCACTTCAAGCCATGGTTTAGCAGCAGACTTGGTAGTGCTAGGGTAATGGTTGAACTCAAAGACCTTAAAAGTCTTTTCCAACCCAAAGGATTCTATTATTCTATTTATAGACAAATAATAAGAAATGACAATACAGAACTACCAAATTAAATTATCAAAACCAGTAAAGGGTGCTGTCCTACCAGCTGCGGGGCCAACTCTCACACCCTCCATGCCAAGTCCTGCATAGGAGTGTGAGGGTAAGTGGGCAGAAGCAAGTCACAACGTCCTTAACACACGGAGAAATGACAAAACACTGGGTTCCTAATCATGCCTAAAAAGTACTTGAAATCCTGGAGCTTTGCCTTAGCTTAACCATCCAATACATGAACATTTCAAAATATAAATTGTCAGTGATACCCTTATTCTACTCTGAGGCTGGAATCTGTATGGTCTTCATTGCTGCCTTGGACAAAGGTGACCAGGACTCAGCTGCACACTCCAAGGGAAGGAAACAACCTGGGAGAGCTGCTGACAAAGGCTCTCTTGAGCAGATGAGCTCAGGGACATATGCCTTGTCAGGGTGTGAATAGCCCATAGGGAGATGCTGCTCTCTCCACAAGTGCAACCCCACTCTGCAGCTGCTGTCCTTCCACAGAAGGCATGCACCATCCAGGCAGCTGTGCCAGGGAGCTTGGAGACAGCTGTTCAGGTGAGCCCCAACATCTGGGGAGAATGGCAAAACCCATTCAACGCCTCTCTGTCACAGAGAGGAGAGGCAGCTCCCTCCTCCTGTATGTTCCTCTCCTGCAGGGCTTACAGCTTGGGTAGGCTCCTCTTCTACTAGCTAGGAGAACTGAACCACTCACTGAGGGCTCTCAGGGAGGCAGGGCCTGTGCATGGCCTGGAGTGGTGGGACAAGGCCAGGACAGGGGAGGGAGGGCGCGGGGCCCGCGGTTCTAGCAGGACTGAGGGGATGGGGTTGCTCAGCACTCCCTGCCACGTTGCACCTCCCCTGGGAGCCACAGGCTTGGGGGCTGTGGAGACCGTGGTGCCACCAGCAGCCAGGGCCTGTCCGCTTTGAGGCCTTGTGCCATTGTCCCAGTGACTGGCACCGAAGCTGTTAATTCTCCCTGAGGGGAAGGCTAGCTGGGGATTTCACATCTTGAGGAGGCTGGGCTTTCAGCAGCCACACCGCAGAGGGTGGGGGACACAAACCCCTTTAGAGAGAGCCTGAATTGCTGCACTGCTGAACAGCTTGAGCTGCAGAGGGGCCAGAGGAATCCCTCACTACGCCACACCCTGTAAATCCTTTGCTAATTGCTTTATTGCCATTATTTGTGAAGATAAAGGAAAAGGATTAATTAACTAAGAAAGAAGAGCACACATCTCACTAGATTGGCTCCATTAATTGATATGGGAGGGAGAAAAATCAATTAACAAATTCTTTTGCCTTCCTGATCAGTCTGGAAACAGCTGTGATGCTTTTTGGGAGGGCAGCATTGTGAACGGTAAAAAACCAGTTCGCTCCCCCAACCAACTACAGTTCATTCATCCGGCAGTTTGCAGTTTACATCATCTAATCTGGTGGTGTAAAGGCTCTGTTTTGCAGATATTTTGCAGTTCTATGACAACAGGCAGAAACATAACAATGTCAGAGACATGAATCTTATGGGCACCAAGTCTCTAATTTTGCTGCCTCGCTCTTAACAGAGGGCTACTTAATTGTATCACAAAACATATAGCTCTAAAAATAATTCTGACATGGATTTGGTGTCCCCTGGCCTTGTAAATTAGATCATGATGTTCTGTAATGTATGAGAAGGAGCAAAAGAAGTAGAAGACAAGAGTAACAAGTTTTGCTTGTCCTCTTGAACCTTTGTACAAATTCAGAGCTAGTCTGAGATGCAGGAATCTACCCAAGATTCCTTTCCTATGGTGTATTAGTTGAAGGAAATTAATGGTCCCCCAGGATAAGGCCTCAGAGGAAAGGAAGCATTTGATGAATGAGGTTAAAAAGGTCTCCATGTAGCTGTGTCATGCCTCAGTAAGGGCTTCTCCAGACAAGAATGATAGTGGTTTCCACTGCCTACACAAACAAGGGAGGCTATTCAGCATCTGTGTCGCAATGTATAAAAAACAAACAAATAACAACAACCAGCAGAAACTCAACTCATCCTATTTCTACTGTTTCGTCTAAAGCAATTGGAGTAAACTAGATGTAATGTATTCAATTGTTTAAGTACCATAAATCATTACTTTGTGTTAAAAAACAAAGACGGGGGGGAGAGTTGTAGTTATCACCTGGGAATTACACAATTTGAATGTGGTGTCTTGGGCAGCGATTCTTAAGTTTCGCTGTCACTGTCTCCCAGGGATGAAATTAGTGAATAAAGGAGAAAAAGACAGCACAGGCACTGAAACAGAGAGAAAAAAACTGCAAGAGAGGGACAGAGCAAGCTAATAAATAAAACAAGAGCCTGAAGGGAAGAGCTGCTTTGTCAGAATATAAATATTTCCCTTCCCCTTTTATCTTTAATGTGGTGTGAGGAGCTTATTAAGGGGAAGTGCAGCTCTGTCCCTGGAGTCCATCCACATAACCATGTAGGGAGCTCAGTCCAACACAACCGATGCAGCCACACACACATAAACTCTTCTCTGCTGGAAACAAATGTAATGTACCAAGTAATAAAAGGGAAAGCAGGAACCCACGGTGGTCATTACAACTCTTATCTTGCTGGCCCTGGTGCTGCTTTACACTAATAGGCACCATTGCTGCCAGGGGCCCTGGTCAGAGAGCTCTGCTTCTCTTGGGTCTCTGTAGCAGCCTGGGAAGAAGAAACCTTATCCTCCTGGTACTGCAATACAGGGAGAACCAATGTGGCAGTTTTTAACAAAGCCAAATTTGGGAAAATATAAAGAGGGAGGGTATGAACAAGTGTGTGCAAAGAGGGAAATGTTGCACTGTGAAGAGCCCAGACTGTGCACTAAGAACCGAGGAAGAAGCTTTTCCTTCTAGCCATGGCTCAGCACAGCTGTGCCTGGCAGTCAGGCGAGGCCTTGCCTTCCTGCAGTGCCACACTGGATCCCATGCACAGAGAGAACAGTCAAGCATGAAGCAAAATTTTGTATTAATGGCTCCTCTCTCCGAGATTTGGTTTCCAATAATGACTTGCTTCCCCTTCCCAGTGCTGGCACCAGAATCTCTTTGCCAGCCCTTCAAGATGTTCGACCATATGGCTGCACAAAGCTGCACCATCAGTCAAAGCCTCCAAATCAGGAAGAGGACAGTTTCAAATTGCTGCCAGCAGATCCTTTCCCACTATTTTCCTTGCCTGAGCTGTCATAGATACAGGTGTCAACCTGGTTTCTTTACTGCTTCATTCTTTTCATCTACCCTTAAAAAAAAAGAAGGTGGGGGGAAAGAGCAAAAAAGAAGAGCTTTGCATTTCCTCTACTCAGGCCTTAAAATGGAAAAATGAAGGGAATTCATTGTTGGTGCTTTCTGATCCCTCCACCCCTACTGTTGCACCACTGCGGCCCTTTGAGCATGACAAAATGAGCTCCCCAGGCTTGATTATGCAAGCCACTAATTCCTCCTCTAGACAAGGGGGTGCTTGGGTTCCTTGGCTATACAATTTGGGTTTACCCAGCTTTTGGTTTTGTTTCTCTTTATGGAGGCAAACAGTCAGGCATTTTTACATTAAAAACTGACCTGATTTTTCTTTTATCTGTATGCTAGTGAACAGGAAGAGACTGTCACATACAGACTATTTTCAACTATTTTTCAGAAACATTTTGGATTTTCTCCCATGATGCTTCCACATGAGCTTCTATCCCAACTGTAATTTTTTCATCATGTTTGAAAAACAGATGACTTCAAATACTACCAGTAAACTGAATTTTCTTGAAAAGGCTTTCAACAAGCAATTCTTTTCAAAAGTGGTTTTGATAAAAATGTAGTGAAAAATACGTAATTTTTAAATCAATACTTTTAAAAAGGAACAAAAGCAATAATGAATTATACAACCCCCATGCCAGTTCTTGGATTTTTTTTTAGCTGGCCCTGTTAGGAAACAAGCCCTCAAACCCTAGGGAATTATTTAGCAAAATACCATTTGTGCTGGCGCTCTCAGCTGCCTGGCTTCAGCTCAGCTGCAGCTTCCCTGGAGCGTGTAAGCGCCTCTGAAGAAGCTTGGAAGTGGCCTGGGTTTCCTCACCACCCACAGCCCTGGTGGTGAGCACCCGGAATCTGAGAGCATCTTAAAGGGAGATGTTCAGGTGTTGGTCTAGCTAAAAAAAAAACACCAAACAACAAAAACTGACCAGTTTTAAGATATGCTTTGAAGCAAATCTAATTTTTAGATGTTTGATGTCTTAAGCACAACTACCCTAGACATTCTTGGAAAACAGAGCATTTCTCTGGAAATACTGTTTAGCAAATTTGGGGTCTGGTGAGTAGCTATTATTCAGCTGCTCAGGTTGCTTCAGAGAGCCCAAACTCACCATATCTGCAAAATATCTAGGGACCAATGCCTATAGAATTTACTCACAAAGAGCTGACCCTTGTGGTCAGGGAGAATATTGAGTCACAGGAACAGATGAAAACAAGATGGCTGCAGCAGCTCCCACCACCTTGCCCTGCCCTGCTGCTCTCCTGCAAGTGGCTGCCCCTCATGCAGGGATCTCTGGCCAAAAGTAATGTGGTGCCAGGAATCACCCCAGTTTGCAGCTCAAAGAAGGGGAGTAACCCGGTGCCAAATCTGAACTGCTCCAAATAAAGTGAGGCATGCAACAGCAGTCCTACAACGGCTCTGAGTTGAGCATAGACGTCCTCGCCCTGGAGGAAGCGATCCCTGGCACAGGGCAGGAGATGTCTGGGGACAGTCACCATTTCATCTTTCCGCAGGCTGTTTCATGAGTCATCATCCTTCTCTACTACAACTTGCATGAAGAAATCTCACTGGGCAGAAAATGCCTTTTTTGTAGTGCCTAGGAAAGCACCAAGGGTTACACTGCACTTGGATAACAACAATGATAAAACAATGGTGCATTTTAAAAGCCTACTGTCTCCTGAACCAGAAGCCACTGGTGTGATGCTGCCTCATTCAAATTCAGGTAAAAACAATTCATAGCACCTCACAAATTCCCACAGATCGGCAGCCTTAAAAAATACTATCAATGTCCATAAAGAGCTTCCAGGATTAGCACTCCTTCACCATCACCATGTGGGCCAGCTTCTAGGATGCTACAGGAGGACTTGTTGGCTTTGCCCAGAAAGTAATTATTTTAATATTAGACCTCATTTCCCTACATTATCCCCTCCCCCTCCAGCAACAGCCTTTATGAAAATAAACCAGTAGGAGTTTGGCAAAGACACCAGCATTAACATTTCTGCTTCAGCAGTTGCACTTTAATAGCTATCAGCAGCTGGAATTTCAGTTTTTGTACCCCAGGCAAAATCCTGCACCTACAGCAGCACGGACCTGGGAGGTAGGGTCAAACAGAGGGATGCCATCTACAGCTGTTCCCAGCACCACTTCCTACAGCACAGGTCTGGCCGCGATGCTCGCTCCTGGTCCCACGGGCGGGACCAGCTCCTGCCCGACGTGCGCAACACCCCCGTGAGCGGTCCTGGGAGCAGCACTGAGGGACAGGAACTCGGGAGCAGCTCTGAGGGACAGGAACTCGGGAACAGCACTGAGGGACAGGAACTCGGGAACAGCACTGAGGGACAGGAACGAGGGACAGGAACTCGGGAGCCGCGCTGAGGGACAGGAACGCGGGAGCAGCTCTGAGGGACAGGCTCTCGGGAGCAGCACTGAGGGACAGGAACTCGGGAGTAGCACTGAGGGACAGGAACTCGGGAGCAGCTCTGAGGGACAGGAACTCGGGAGCAGCTCTGAGGGACAGGCTCTCGGGAGCAGCACTGAGGGACAGGAACTCGGGAGTAGCACTGAGGGACAGGAACTCGGGAACAGCACTGAGGGACAGGAACTCGGGAACAGCTCTGAGGGACAGGCTCTCGGGAGCAGCTCTGAGGGACAGGAACTCGGGAACAGCTCTGCGGGACAGGTTTTGCCCTGGCCTCGCCACAACCAGCACATGCCTGCTCACTCACATTAGAAAGGAAACAGTAACTTGCCAACCTCTATGATTTCCTTCAAAATTCTTTCTTGTTTTTTTTTTTTTTTCCTAGGCGTAACTTCTGCTCCAGGCGAAACCCTCAAGCCTGTTTGTAAACACTCTGGAGTAGCACAAGCTTAGAACACTTTGCAGTGCTATGATATGAATTTTTTTTCCAGAGATAGTGAGTTAACATCTTTGCAATTTTAAAACTGTTGCTTTCTAAAACGGCTCATGAAGACGCCCTTACCTTGTAGTGTGGATCCCTGCCTACTGAAAATTTCAAAGTAATTATGAACAAGTCCACCATTAAAATCAGAGCTTTACTGGACATGTTGTAGCAGCTGACCAAAAGATGGTCTTTCTGTCAGGTCCATAAGTTATAATCATAGAAAGAAAATCAGCTCACCCCAACAACATGATTCAACAAAAGCACCTCAGCAAACCATATCCAGCTGCACTCATGTAAGGAAAGCAAACAAGAAACAGAGTTAAAATTTGAGCTTGAGAGCTGTACAGCTGTCTTTAAGATGCTGTGAGTTTTCAGTTTTCTCTAAACTTAATAGGAAGATCTGTGGGAGCAATGAGATCAGGATGTGTTATTTTTAGAAGTCAGGAGTGAAACAATCCACTACATTAAACACATAAGAATTTGGCAGCAAGCTAGGATTTGAGAACTCTGAGTACCTTCCCCAGACTGAGTCTGTGGATTACTAAATACTGTAATGTGTTTTAAGTCACTAACATTTTCCTAGAATTTTAAATCATTTTAAAACAAACAAACAAAACAAAAACCCCCAAACAACAAAACAACCACCAAAATCCTCCAAAGATTGAGAAAAAACCCAATACAAATATACACACAACAAAAAGTAACTGAATGCCCATTGTTCCAAAGAAAAGAAATTGTAGCTGTGGTACAGGCAAATGTAGGGGTTGCAAATGGCATGCAGATTGAGACTGAATTCAGAGCAGAATTGCAGATGTTACTTTGAATTTCCCGGCTTTGGTAGGTGCAAACCAGACATATGATGTTATTTCTTTTTAGCCCATATGAGAAAACGTTACATGCAGCGGAAATCTATTTCAGACACCAATGTTTCTTTAGGAGAATGGGATTTCTGTGATGCTTTGCTTTGCTCCATCTGCTTCTAATTATTGCTCAATTCAAACAGCTATTTCTGCACAGACTTGCAGGAATCTCAGAAGGCACCTTCTACGTAGGCAAGAAGTATAGCCCATAAATAATTTCAAAAAGTATTAGAGGGGAAGCTTCATAGCTTTTCATTCCAATCTGACTATGTGGTATTTAAATAAACCTCTGTGGCTTTCCAGTAACATAGTAGGAACTCCCAGGTGGCAGGGCTGGGGGAAGAGAGGGAGGAGAGCACTAAACATACTAATGAACATGTAATTAAGAAAATGGGCCCTCATTCCCTGCAGAGACTCCATGAGGAGGGAACTTATTTGAAGTGCTGCTTTCTGGTTCCCCTTCCTCCATGGAAGGAAATCAGCTGAGTATCTCCAGCGCCAGTCACAGCAGCAGTGGTCCCAGTTCCAAGAGACTGCAGTCCATGTAGAAATCGTAGCTTGAAAGCAAGTGGTTTTTTTAAAAAAAAAGGTAAAGGAGAGTATTTGTTGCTGCTCCACAAACCCCAGGATCCCAGTTTCTCAGGAGAGCTGTCTGTAAGCATTGGTGTTAGCCCCTCTGCCCCTTGCCTCTAAACAGCTTCTTTGCTACTCTGAAATGCAGTTTGGTCACTGCAGCCTGGGGGCCCCTGTGGAAAGGGAAATTCTCCACATGGCAGCCCCATCCATCTCCAGGGTTTGCAGGGATGCAGCAGGCAGTAGCCCTACACAGCAAACCTTCAAGTATCCTGGAAGCAGAGAAACACCACAGCGAGTGGGTCCCCAAGCATGACTGAGACCAAAGGAAGGAATAATTCTTTCAGTTTAAATAATTCTAAAAGTTTAAATGTAATTGTAGAGAACAGGGGTTCATGTGTGCAAGCCCATTAAGAAGAAGGAAAAGTAATTAAAATGTTTGTTTCTCTTTCCAACCCAATTTTGAAAGTGGAGTCGTTAAGGAAATTTCACCCTTAATGTAGGATGGTAGCAATGATTGGTAACTTAAGCATTCATGGGAGGAGACAGGATTTTGTAAACAGAGGCTTAGGATTCCTTAGCCTCTTTAGACATCTGGCAGATTCTCTATTGAATAACAGCTCTTCTTCCCTTGTTTTCTAAGCTTTGGGAACAACATGTTTTCTGGAGGCTGCACTCATCTTTAGTGAGCCTTAACTAAGCAAAGATAAACCATTTCTTTGAACATCAGGCAGTGGCTTCCTGCCTGTATGATTGTTAGATGGTAGAACCACATCCCAAGAGAGATGACAAGAGTACCATTATTCTGAGCATTTAAAATTACACTAATTTTACCACTACCATGTGTAATAGCAGGACCTAAAAGATATAATGGGTCTTTCCCATCTCTTATTTTGGGCAAAATCCAGGTCTTCTTCCTGCATAAACAGAGACTGGGGCTTTGATGAGTATCCTCCTGTTTCCATTGAAACAAGTGAAAACTCAAACAGGACAAGTGCAAGCCTTCAGTCTGTGCATTAAAGAAGACTTAAAATATAACTTCAAATAGATGAATCCATAGAAGGACAAAATTAAACCCAGGCTGGGCATGAACAACAAAAGACATATCACAATGCATCTGACAATTGCAGCACCCCTCACAATCAAAGCATATCAACAGGAGAGTGATCAGAGCAACCCAGGAGCATGATCAGAGCAACCAGTCACTATGTCCACAACAGCCGTGAGGCTAGAAGCAAAACATAGTTCAGTGTTCAAAAATATTGTGGCACCATCTGCAGTGAGCTGGGAAATTTATGCACAAGCTTGAGAAACTTGGCTGGTTTTCACTGAAGTTTTACACACCTCAGTTGTAACAGCCTTACATTGCTAGAGCTGCATGCAGAAATGCTCCCTGGTAAGAGACTGGTTGCTTTAATGGCAGCTGACAAATGAGACAGCTCTATGGAACTGGCTGCCCCAAGGAAGGAGAACCAGTATGTTTTAGTTTTTCTGTAGACTTTTCTGCAGGGTTTTGTAATTGTGCAGCTCCTTCAGAAAGGACATAGAGATCAGGTGTCAGCATTTGTCTATGGCCTCAGAAGCTGAAGAGGGGTTTATAGAAGGGGGAATCACACTGAAGGAACAAAATTACTGGGTTTTGGAGGAAAAGGGATGTCTGATGGATAGTCCAGACTAGGTCAAGGATTCATGGTATGGACAAGAGGTGTGAGGGAATATAGTTCTGGGAAGGGGAGCTTTAACCAAAAAAACATTAGACACCTTCCTAAAAAACATTACATGGCTATGGGAGCAAGTAGGTAAGGCAGTATTTATTTTTGCTTGGATTTTTAATAGTTTTGGAATTATAAAGCAAGGAGTGACTCTGCTAAAAGACCTTTGCATATCTGTGAGTAATTTTCACAGACACTGGAGAAGGTCAGGATAAGCTGGAGCATCCATGAGACTGGGACTCCTGCAGAAACCAAGAGAAGGTGGCTGGCCCACGGAGCCTGGGTCAGGTGCATCCCAAGCAGTTCTTCTCCTGGTGCTGCCCAGGCTGATATATCACATATCCCAGGGTATATAGAATTGGCCAAAATCAGCTACAGCAGTCTAGAAAGTGTCTAGCCAACATACTAGGTCAGAAGCACCTTTTAAGATTTAAAGGATCAGAAAGTAAGTCTGCATGTGCCTATGCTACATCCAGATTTTGTAAAGCAGGATCTTCCTCACTGATGGAAAGAGGACAGCAGACACAAGTGTCATCTTTTCCAACTGTTTCTGGAATCTTCCTGTCTTCACACTGCAGTATACTGCACCCAGACATAATGGTGACAGGGCCAGGCTGGTAATACTGCTGCCAGCAGAGAATTTGTCTTGTTAAAAAGGCACCTAGCCTAAGAAGCTGACATGGGGAGAGGCTTCCTGGGTCCTATACGAAGGCCTCCTGCAGCCCTAAACTCTGAGAAAGCAGATTAAATTCAGTTTAAAGAAACAGGATATTTCAAAGTATCATGAAAGGGTTAAAATGTAACTGATGTCCTCAATGAACTGCTGAGTGGGGGATGAGCAGATCAACTTCAGGTTTTGTTTTCTTATTCATGGACCTTAGAGATCATCAGCCTGATAGCACATCCTTGTGAATGCTTTCTAAAGCTTCCCCCAGTTTGGCCATAAATGTGGAAGACAGCGCTACTTCCCTGTATCCTTTGGGATAGCACTTCATAAACTAATAATTATTTTATAAATCTGTGATGCAAAGGGCTTTTACCTTTCTCGCTGTGGGAAGCCACATCCCCTCCAGCAGCATTCCCTTCCTTTTACCACCTGTGCCCTCCCCGTATGCTCTTTTCAATCAATTTCTTATGCCTTCCATCTNGGGTTTGCTTTTCCCACTCCCTGCTCATGAAATACAAAGCTCGCTCGCTTCACCACAGAAAGACTGGATTTCTTTGATGAGCTCCGGCAAGATGTAATTCGGACTAATCTATCAGATTGATAGAAATGCAAGCAGATATAATACTGTGAACTTATTTTATTTCTAATTATGCAAATAATTATGTAAAATAGGCAAATGCATAATTTTCCCCTAGGCTCCAGGCATTTCTTCGCTAAGCTTTAGGGAGTGCAAATTTTGATGTTCTTAGCTCAATAGCCTGTCTGATCATGTAAGGCTGTATGTAAGCATGCTTCAAAATGTCGAGGTTAAAAGTGTCATAAAAGTTATTTACTAAAAGTAACCGGGAGAATTTCACAGCTCAGGCGGTGGCACCGGGACTTTGGCAGTGCGGGTTAGCAGGACGGTAAGTGAGGTGCGGTCCAGCGAGTTTGCGTGGGTGGAAAGGACAAGGGGGAAGCAAGGGCCTTTGTTCTTCTGAGGGCAAGGAGGACTAAAAGCCTTGCAACAGGTAATCTGAAAATGTTCTCCCTCAGGCACTCAAAATAAGTGGTGGGGCAGGGAGGGGGTGTTTTGTTTTGATTTCCCTCCCCCCCATGGGAAGAGTTTCCTATCAGATGGGATAGGAAACAAGGAATATTATATTGGCACCGTCTAAGGAGGCTTTAAAACAGCGGGCAAAGACATCGTGTAGGGATGCCACTCCTCACTTTGACTTAGCTTGCAAGCTGAACTGGAATTATCTTTAAATGAGTAAAAAGATGGATCATTGTTTGTTCCTAACAATTCCTCCCCATGCACAGTAGTCTAGTTAGACAGCTTCAGAGCTGGTATCAACATGGGAGACTGGAAATTTATTCTGGAATCTAGGACTTGCCGAGACTTTGCTTGTGAAGGTTTACTGCCAGCAGACCATGCAGTGTACTTCAGCAGTTAGGAGATTTTTAGAGAAAACCTTTTGAACTGCTCTGTGGTTGCAACAGACAACTTGTCAGATGCTGCAAAATCTTGTGCAGCGTGTTTGTTCTGGGTGACTGATAACCTGGCTGCTGTGCTTACTGTGCTGATGAGGATCCCTCCTGTCACGAGGAAATTTAAGCAATTTTGCAGGCTGCCATTTGAGCTGTAGCTGATGGTCCTTACAGAGGTTCTGGATTCTTTGGACTAACCTGTGTTCCAGAATCATGAATTTGAATTTTGCTGCTGCTTTTTTCTCTCTTTTGTTTTTTTTTTTTGTCCTTTTCCTTTCTTCTTCTCTTTATTGTCCCCTGAAAGCTGTCAGGATGTCTTAGACTGACTTAAGAGTCTGGGATTTTCTTAGACCACAGTGTGCCATTTTGAGGCAACTGCCATTGCCTCTCTCACTGATTGTTTCCCATCTCCCCGTGGGTCTAAATAGAAAAAAGATCTTGGAAATTGGTAACATACCCAGGAGACTTTCTTCATCCATCTTAGTAAATCCTGTTGCACATTCCTGCCATCTGGGATGACCTAGCAGCATCATTCCATGTGATAAGTTTACTCTCTTCTCTCCTTAAGAAATAGTCTAGGACATAATCCTTCTTCCTTTCTGCCTATATTTTCACTTTTTCCCCCCCTTTTGCTTCACTTTGATTCTATATTATATTCATAAGGGTAAAGGATGCTTTTACAGCATGTATCAGAGATCCCAGCTATCTTTTTGTTCATTCCATGGTGTGGATGAATGACTCTAACAAATGGGACCAGTATAAAATGGCGGAGCCACTGATGCCATTTGCCCTGTATTGTAAATAAATGTTCAGTTAAAGCCTTGCCACTTGATTTGACTGACCTTACTCTGAATAGTTCCTGTCACTGTCTCCCCATTGCTGAGAGGGAGCTTCCTGCAATACTATTTTACTAGCTCTGAACTTGTTTCTTTACATACAGAAATCAGAATGAGCAATCCATGGGGCAGAAAGTTTGAGGTTGCCTTACCTTCTCTGCATTGTCACATTGTCATTGCCTGCCAGTGAAACGTCTCATATCCAATGTTTTTCATAGTGAAAAATCACAAAAGTGCTTTGCAGATGAAGACAGCATATAAGCCAGAATGAAAAAGAGAAGCTTTTAGGTGATTATTACAGATTGGGGTGGGGGGGGGGAGGTAAAAGGGGGAAGAAGGAAACCAACTCCCCCAAAACAAACTTAATCAAACCAAACAAAAAAATCCCTAACAAACACACACACACACACACACACACACACAAAACCCAAAACAAAAACAAAAAACCCCCATCAACCCAAAAAACGCGCAAAGAGAATAATTTTATTGAAAGCTACTAGTGGCCAAAAACCAAACAACAGACTAGACAAATTCGTGCAAATTTGTCCCATGGGTGGTTATTTAGATGAAGAGTATCACAAAAACCTTCTTAGTCACTAGATCTAGAAAAGCAAGGAATTTAGATTAAAAGCCTTAAAAAATTGAAAAAGTGAAGTTCCTCTAAGGCACTCTCAAACAGCTAAAACCGAGAAAGTAGAAAAGACATTTCTTTTTGAAAAGGAACTGTTGCAGCCATGACTAGCTAGTCCTTCCCATATGCATTTTTTTATATGCACAGCATTATTTTGAAAAACATCTCCATTAAGAGGAGTAAATTTATTTTAGTAAGCCTGTTTATAACTGTCAACTTCTCTTCAGAAATGTAACAAAAGCTGCGGCACCATGTTCTTATTGGCATGAGGACACATTGTTCGTGAGCAGTAGAGGATATGGAAAACATTTGTCCAACAATTGCTGCTGGAGCTCCCTGAGCCAAACCCTGCTCTCTTTAACTGCCCTGGAGGATGGTACGGCTTGGCATCTTTGCTTAGCTGCTAACAGAAGCACAGTCTCAAGCAGAGGAGTAAAAGTACGAATTTGAGTACTGCAGTTCAGAGGGACCTCACAGGGAAGGAAGGGGTAAGTTCAATAATACTTGGCTCGAGCCTGTCTGTGAGCACAAACTCTCACGGGCCAGTGAAGCAGAAGCAGGCCTGGTTGCAGAGCTTTTGTCAAGAACACCCCTTCTGTGCTGCCGAAGACATTCTCTGCCTGCACAGTGGCTGAATGGTCCCAGCTCCCTGTGCTATGGCAGTGCTCCTCAAAACACAGCAATGTTGCAAACCCCACGTTCCTGGTCCTGTCCTTAGCAAATGTGTGCTGGTGTCTAGTTCTAGATCTGCTTGGCCTAGCAGGCCAGTAACAGGGCTCTCCCCACCTATGCCATTTTCTCTCCTGCAGGCAGGGTGCTTTCACAGAGGAACTCCTGGTTTTTCACTGTTTAATTGCGTCTCTTAAGGAACTGCAGCAGCGCAAACGGGGATTTAAAATTTCTCCTCTTTGCTTAGGTAACTCTGGGCGTTTCAAAAAAAGCTGCCTTCCCCCAGCTAGGGCTTAGATCTGCATGAATAAAGGGTTTATTCTGCCAGCAAAAAGCAACGGTCATGCTGCGATAACAAATCAAACCCCCCACGCTGGGGAGGCGATGGTGCACAGGCACGAACATCCCAACTACGCAATAGGATCGTTCTGCAAATGTACCCGGGCGCTGAATTTGGTTGTGGGATTTTTTGTTTTTTCTTACTCTATTTTTTTTTCTTCCTTTTTAATAACTCCGGGCACAGGCAGCTGTTCGCATTTTCAAAGCCGGCTCAGAGAGCAGCCAGTTAATTTTAGTTCGCTCGGGCCACCCTGAGCGAGCGGCCCGGCGCCCCGCCTTCCCGGCTGCGCGGGGCAGCGCGGGGGGTAGGGGCCGCGGGCGGCTCCTCCCGGCCCGGCCCTCCGGGGATGGCAAAACTTCTTCCCAACTTTTCTTCCCCCGGCGCCAGCTCCTCCCCTCCCCTCCCCTCCCCTC